>WAAD01019018.1:135539-364228 GCA_013389945.1 Fregata magnificens | reverse complement strand
TTAGGTGATCTGTATCTTCTGTCAGCAGGGCGCGCGTTCGACAGCGCCGGCTTATCTCTTCGGTGGCAGGTGTAACAAAATAAGTCGGACCAGCGAGTCCCATTAGTGAGCCGCTTCTTACAAAAGACCTCAGGATGATGAGAACAGCTTGCACTGCATAACACGGGTGCTTATAAATGCATACATTGATAACATCCAGCCTAATAAAACTTTTATATTGCTATGGGAACTTTAAAGAGCGCATATAACACAAAATTAGTTACTACCCCATAAAAGTTTTTAATTACAGTGTTTCTGCCTGTGACACAAGTTAAGGTTATGTCCTCTTTTCAATTATAAATACCGATACTCAGTTTATATCCAAACCATAACATTTATCTCTGGCCTGATTTTAAGTTTTCAGTCCATGCGTATGGTTTTACAATCAAATTACATGTTTTTTCTATTAAGCAAGGATGGGAGAAATAATACTTTCACACATTTGAATGCTTTTCCCTTTCTCCTTGAATGAAGACAAACTTTGGGGGAATTTTCTTTTTCCAGCAAAAGCATGCTGTTGATTAATCTGTTCTGCAAGCTGGCTATCAGAGTTAATATTGAATTTGAAAAGCTAACATGTAACTCTGGAGAGCTAGGGGTTTAGGCTCTGTCCGGCAATTGTTCTTTTTCATAACCTGTTTAGCATGCTTTTCGACTATTGTGGAGCCACTTTCAAATGACCATAGTCACCATAAAGCTCCTGTTTGGGTCCAAAAAGGCATCAACCATTTTCCAGCTAAATTACCTGCTTAAAAATGTCTGTATTTGCGTTACAAGCGATCTTGTGGTTTCATAGATCTTGTTGTTTGTTTTCCTCTACTGTTGTGGCAGTTCAGAAGGTAGGTTCAACGGAAGCGCTTCAAATAACACGTTAAAAGCCACTGCCTAGTGGCAGGCCTGCATTCATTGCTAAACTCTTACCCCTGTGTAGGGGTTGAACACACAAATGCCCAGAGCAGTGCCTAGCGAGGGGATCACACCTACTTTACGCAGAGCTCATCAGGGGAGTGGGGGGTTTGCAGGTGTTTGCTGTTGTGTGTTTGCATCCTTTTGGGGCACTAGGTTTTGCTGACTGGCTTTGGCTTGGAGTATCTGAGATGACGGGCTGGAAGTTTATCACGAAGCAGCTGTTTTGGCAAAACATTCAGAATAGTAATTTTGAAAAGTCGTATGAGCAGTGTTAAATAAAAACTTACTTTCACTTAGGGAGAGCTTCTAAAGTCCGTTGTGAAGGCCAGCGGTGCCTCGGTTCTGCAGCGGCTGTGGCAAAGGGCCCCGGGTCAGTCTCCTGTTGCAGGCAGGGTGCGCGTGTCATGCTGCCCTCCCACCGTCCTGCCCGCTCGCTGGTCGATGATGGGCAGGTTATGAACATTTTCAAGAAACCTGGTTTGGAGACTGTACTAAATCGACCAAAACAAAGCTGGTATGCTAATTTTAAGCTCCAAAGGCTTGTCAGGATGCCTTCAAAGGAGTGCGGTTGTGCCAAAAAGGGAAATAAAATATACCACATAGATAGGAAGTACTTCATGGCAAAGAGCAACACTTAAGAGACTTAATTTTCTCTGCAGCGAGAATGAATGTTGTCCTTTATTCTTTTGAATGTAGTCATAATGGCCATTTGCGCACTTAATTTATGACTGAAAATCCACTTTTTGCAGTATTTGGTGAATGTTTTGCTTAAAAGTGCAGTAATTAAATATTAATGTGCTGTTTTAAAGTGCTTTTTTTTTATCTGGTATGTTCTTGGCAAATCAAAAGGGGTTTCCAGATGAACAGCAGCATGCTAATCAATTCTCATTGATTGTTACTTTTATACTATTAATGAATTTGCTCTCCAATTAATACGTGCTATGTCTTTTACTTTGCTGTACATAGAAAATGTAATAATATATCGTGTCATGGCTGTAAGACAGTATTTAACTAGTAAACTGCAATGGGAGAATATTGTAAGCTCTTTTCTACTAAACAGTAGTTTTTCCAGGCTGTACTGATGCCAATAACACTTCTGCTTCCCAGAAAACTACTATAATTCAAATAGTGAAAGTTGAGTACAAACTCAGATAGAAATTTTAAGAAAACACGCCAGTCTGTGGCATAAACAAAACTCGTGCCTGTTTGGTAAGCTTTTTCTGAAACATTTTGGGATGATCAGCCCAACTTAACTCAAGGTGGTGTTACCGCTGACTAACACAGTTATCCCAAACACACGGCACCACCGACTTTGAACCACAGCCCCATCTCCTGTTTTTCTTTCTCCATGCATTTGTTTGTATGCTATATGTGTAGTTTTACTTGTCCAGACTCAAGGATGTGGATTCTCTAGTGCCTTCTAGCTTTGTATTTTTTTACACCAGACAAAAAGAGATGGAAAATCTCAGTTAGAGGTGGTTTATATGCGTCTTGTACAGCAGAAAACATACTATACGTGACGGAAAGCAGCCAGTGAGCAGACCGAATGACGTAATTGGAGTGCCAGGACTCGTTCTGCGTTATAGGCATTCGTGTTGTTATTTGCCATATTTAACAAATCTAGATCAAAATTCAGCCAGGTCCTGAACTCTGTGCTTAGGTTTAGGCACAGCGATAGCCCTGGTGAAGACCACTTCGTAAAGGCTCTCCTCACATCCTTACGTAAGATACATGCATAGGCTGAGTTTTTTTCCCGTTCATTAAAAACAATTAGCAGATTTATTAAAGCACTTACTGTGTTGTACCAAACAAGAAAATAATTTTGAGTGTAATCTGTTTGTTAGCCACAAACAAACCAGTGTTTGTTTAGGTAAAAGAAGCCAAGTATGTAATTGGTCTATTTGGTACTTACCTGATACTTCTGGGTATTTTGAGTTAGCATCAGTTTCGTAGGAGTTGGATAGTCATGTAAAAAATGTATCGCTGTCTAGCTTCCAAGTTGAGATCAATATCAAATGCCACAGTGTAAGGTGGCCCAGTGTGTTTTACAGACCACATATTGAATTACTAGTTCCTTTGCTATCTTTGGGTCTGTTCCTGCTCCATTTGAAGTCAATGAGAGTTTTGTTTGGAAGCTGCTATTAACAAAAAGTGGCCAGACATCCAGAAGTCTTATAAATGAACCTTTTGTAACTTCTTGATCCCAGGTTGTCTAGCTTTTAGTCACTACATTTTGTATTTGTGTGAGTCAAGATTTCTTTTTTCTCATGTTGCGCAGTGTTTACCGGAGACAATTTTAGAAAGCTAATTCTACAAATGCTTCTTCAGCCAAAGTAGAATATCGAGATATTTATTTTCAGATCACAGTAAGCAGCTACTCTGGGGGGAGAGGGGTCACTCCAACCATTCTCTCAGTGCAGTTAGAGGCTGGACCAGCTCACCCTTTTTGCAGTCAATACACAGCAATACCTCCCTCTGACAAAAAATTAAGTTAGTGTCTTCTTTTATCTCCTGTCTCCTTTACAACTCTACTCCAGCCTGTGTCTTGGACTTTGTCCCTTATTTCTTTCCTTTCAGCTCTTGGCCTCTTTCTGCCAGTAATGCTTGAAATCCTATTTCTCTCCCTGTTATTATTTCTGTGGTGTTTCCCACTCTGCCTTCCACCCTGTGTCAACTCACAGCTACCACCTTCCCCTCATTGAGATCCCATCTAAAAATTTGCTCTTTCTGTGGTGATTATAAGTTGTAAGCAAACAATAACATGAGTAATAACTATAGACTGTTCCCTTCTCCCGCTTTCACAGCACGTTCTCTCTTCCTGATGGCTGTTTTTTAGGCTGGAAGCCCTTTGGGTCAGGAATTACTTTTATTGTTTGAGGGTTTTTTTCTTACATCACTGAACAAATTGTATGTGCTAAACATTATAAATAATAAGAAGAGCAAGCTTTTCATGGTCATAATATTTTATAAACATCAGCTAAATAATCGTATTTTAAAAATATGTCTGTCGTGCCATGTGAGTGCTCATTTGCTGGATGTAATGTACCACATCCTCCTCATTTGGTTTAAGTCTCCACCGAGTGCAGAGGCTTTGCCAGTTTATAGCAGATGAAGATCTGGCCCATCATCTCTGATTTGCAGTGCTCAGTCACTTTTCTAAAGAATAATTTTTTTTTTAACCTTCTGCTTTATTTTTGTCTGATAAATGAAATTTTGATACATCAGTAGGACAGTGNACCCACGCCCAATTGTGTGATGCAGGAGGAGAACAGCCCTTTGGGCTTTCCTCCTAACACTCAGACTTGTAGGTTTGTGTTCCTCTGGGTATGTTTTTCATCAGAAGTCGAGGCAGAAACTTTACTAGGTTATTGGAGAAGGGTTCAGAAGAGGGCATCAGGTACATGCGGCATTTCCAATTCTATGTGAATGTTTCAAGGAAAATACCAGGTTTCTTAAAACTAGTGGAAGAGAAATATGGGCTATTAAGAAAAAAAAAAGACACAGAAGAAATACTGGCTGTGGGAACATCTTGTCATCCATATATTAGGAATAACATCATACCCAACTCCACAATACTCTCATTAGAGAAAGCAACTGTTTAATTGCAAGGTTTTTAACCTCATATAACAAATTAATCAGTTTGCATCATATTTATGACTAGGAAACAACAAAGCATGGATAAAAAGAGTTCCAGCAATTTTTCGCAGCGTATGTTCAGAGATACCTTGAAGTCTGGTTATAACTTTATTAACAATAGAAACAATAGAAAATCAATAGAAATGAAAAAAACTGATATTACGTACAGCTAGAAAACAGACTGATCAAGTTGTGACTTTGAAGTGACATCCTCACGAAATGAGATTTCAAAAAAACAGTATTTTCTAGGAAACCCAGGTAAAATTTCTTTGTATATGGGCTGGTTAGCTGTAAGGCTAATTCCAGTGGAAAACCACAAGTTCTTTGTGAACAACTGAAAGTAGGGAAAGGGAAAGTTGTAACCAAGCTTCCTTGGTTTTGAACAAAACTATCTCTTCGTAAACCCTGCCCTGCTGGGGAATTACCATTTCAGTGCCTCTGCTGGGGCTGGACTTGTTGGCTGGCTGCTCCCTGGTAGCCCACCGGTCCCCACTCTGGTCGAACCCGCCGTGTTCGCATCATTACCAGGGGGGCTACTCACTGGTCTTCCGTCTCATAAAATCAATGTTAAGATACCGATTATGCTTGCTGGTGCTGCCGAAGGCCCCAGCAGGGCAAACCCAGACACTTGTAGTTTAATACCCAGGTAATAATCTATATAATTTCTAAATAATTTGTGGGTAACTATGAATTTATATTTAGGAGGAACAGTGAATGAACTGTAGCAACAGTTAAATGAACATGATGGCAATTATTAATATTCTGTACTAAGCATTTTCTATGTCTTTTCAAAGGTAAAAATGCATAACATAGCTACTTGTGTTCCTCACTTGCAGCTTGGAATCTCAGATTCCCAATACCTTAAGCAAACAAGAAGTACGTGTTAGTAACTTAAGTTGACTGTGTTTTATCCTCTTAGGAAGATTTTAACCTGCATGCACGTACCAAGGACCTGGATATGGGTGTATCTTGGGAAATATGACAGTAGGAATGCAATTTAAACTTATCCTCAGAGACCCTTTATGTATTTTTAAAAAATAAATTAGTTCCAATGCAGCAGTGGTGGTCTCAGCAGTCAGGAAACACTTAAAATTATGCAGAAGGGACCAGAAATCTTTGCTAAGAAGCCCTTTGTTGCTATGTTTTGTTTCTCAATAAAGACGATCCACAACTGTAAGTACTTAAAAGTAAAAACAAGAGGGTTGTATCTGACAAAGCTGCACAACATCTTAATGTAACCCAGTCTTTCCGTGTGGTTGTTTTCACATGTTTCAGACCAAAGAAAGAGTCCTTTGTGGCTCAGCCTGGTTTGACTGAATGGCAGGAGCAGACAAATAGTGGATGAAGGTGGTATCTTCTTACACTGAGTATGTTTTGATTGCTTTGAGGTGTGATCACTTCTTATTGCATGTATCACTTTTGAAATCTTTGAGGGAGAAACTGGTGGCCTTCCTAGTCCATGCATTGCCACAGTGGTGCAGTCTAGGTGCCAGGGTATTATGATGACCTATGGTGGTACGAAAAATGCGAATGCGACAGACAGATGGGTCAGGAGGAAAAAGCATTGTTGAGGTACGCATTTGCAGGGTGCAAGGTTTTGGGGAGCCTGTTCTGATGTATGGATGTTGGCAGGTATCCTAAACCTCCTCTGTGGGAGTTTAGTTTTTGTTCTGATGTTGCTAAGTGGTGTCTGCCTCCTAGCGATGCACCAAGAGAAAGTTGATTCTTTCTGTCATTGACCACTTCTGATTGACCAGGAGGGTTCATCTCTCAGCTCTGTTGATTTTAGGAGGGAATGACGTAATTCTAATGGTTTTGTGCTCTTTTGTCTTAGAACAGCAAGGGCAGTAGATGGTTGAACCTCAGTCCAGAAAAAATGAACAGTTTGTTGACAGAGATACTCTAGAGAAGATAATTATACTGATATGCATCCAATAGAAGACACATTTTTACATTTTTTGTTTCTGAAGTAGTAAGAGAAGGAACCTGTCATGTCACCAACTGTTTTTAAAGGACAAAGTAACAATAAAAGCCAAGTGTGCATTTCTTCATTTGTGTTTGGCAAGGAGAGTGTAACATTTTCTGCAGGATGATGACCTTGAGTTAACTAAATGTCGCCAGTTTAAAGAGTAAATTAATGTTACAATGTGCTTTGTTTGTGGTTAGGCCTGAAGAGTGTCAGGAATTTCTTAGTACAAAAGGTGATTGTGTGCTAGTCCATTTACTCAGGCTCGCTGCAAGAAAACCACCGTGATCCCAACTGATCTGAATTAGTATCACCATGTTGCCTGGCGTGCTTGGGTATACCAGCGTGCTCGCAGCTAGCTTGTGGATCTTGACCCCTTTCACTGTGTAGATGGGTCCAAAAGGGCCATAGGACCGTACATTTCTCCTAGGTCATTAGGTCAGACTGCTGCTTTTTCAGATAAATGAACCTTTTTCTATGAAGGAGTGAATACCTTCAAAACCCAGTCATGCTCTATCATAAATGTGGCAAGGGTTTTGGGTTTGAGTGTTTTGTCACTGCCACTGATGATGAAAATCTGTTCCAAAACCATACCATCAGTAGGAAAAATGTACGTATTTCCAATATACGTGGCTTAACATATCCCTGGCCATTTAGTACAGTTGATTCTGCAACATCTGAGGTAAAATGGCATTGAGATAACCCCAATAAAGCAAAGCATAGATAAATGCTGTTGCTTCAGGACCTGCACTGGCTTTTGTAGATCCAAGCAAAGTATCTCTTTACAACGCTCTTCAAGGCTTCGCATTGCACGAGAACTTACTAGCTTGGGTGCATGGCTGCACGAACATGATTACCTACGATGTGGTAAAAATGCAACCTTTTTTTGTTGTTGCTCTTAGAAGTATATAAGTAGCAATATCTTGAACTAATTACAGCTGATGTAAAGCACATTTAAGGAAACCCATTAGGAGAGAATTAGAACTAGAGCAGATTAGCTATTCTTTAATGGCCTTGAGTGTAGATCTTTTGATGCCTTGGTAGCTTTTCTGACACTCATTGCTCATCTGTCTTGACTAAATGACTGAGAAGCTTCTTTCAAGTCACAGTCTGGTTGTAATGTGAAAAGAATCGCTGTTTTCAGCTGAAAAAATGATTATCTGGAAAGGTAAACTCTGCTGAATTCTGTACTGTATTTGTTGTTGAGATGTAAAGCATTATTTTACTGCTCAATGTGACTGTATAATAGAAAGAACGATCTCTAATATGCTTCCTTGAAGCTATTAATTATTTACTTCCTTGAAATACAAATCTTAGACAATTCTACATGACTTCCCTTCTTACAGACTTTCTTGTCTCTCTCTCTATTTTTGTATGCTTTGCAAATACCTGTAAATTCATTTTCACCGAAAAGGGAAATAAGTAATTTAGACTATTGCAGCTGTTTCATAATTAATTAATTTCAATTTAAAACAATCAAGTAGTGCCCGTCCATTGTTCTGTGTGCTTTTCTGAGGCATTAAGATTCACAATATCAAAATAAGTTCCAGATGGAAGTGCATACTTTATAATCTGAGAAAAAATTCTGGTTTTTGTCAAAAACCTGAGGAGTCTTGCCTTGATCAAAACAGAAAGTATTACGCTTCAGCACATTTTTCAAGTTTTGAGCAATTAGTTTAAGAATTGCTTAAAAGTACCAATCTGAAATGTTACATAGGGCGTTAACTTATAAATAGAATTAGAGTGAGAGAAACAGCGATGCAGGGCTATTTATTCATTTGTTTCCTCAAATACTCCTGGCATCTGTTAAAATGTAACAAGGCTTAGCACATTTTCCCATTTTTGGCACTCTGTTTTCTATGATGAAGAGAAATATTTGCAATGATAAATCATCTCTTTGCTAATAATCAATAAATAACACATTCTCCCGAGAAAAAAATTATGGTAAAATGAAATGAAAAATATTGAGCAGAAGGAAAGATGTTCAAAATGGTACACTGAGAAATTCTGCATGTTCCTATACTTTAATAAATACTAGGGTTTGCGGAAGAACTTTTAATGTGGCAGTTTGCAATAAAAATAAAAAGTCTTTTCTGAACACGAAAGACACTTATGTAAGAGGTTTATATTACGTAAATGTTACTGTTATTGGCGATAGCCCATTATAAAGGAACACTTTATATTCAGAAAAGCATTTGCAAATAATGGGATAGATGCAGCCGTCTCTAGTCCTGACTTGGACAACTTTCTCTTTGAAGTCAATGGAAGTTTTGCCTGAATAAAGGTGTAAGGAATTAGCCCATTCATTATTATCCGAATTACATCAAGAGCTGACTGCTAAACAATAAAATCATGATTCATAACATAACGGCTTCACTTAATTCTTTTGTAGTCTTAATATATCTCATTATATGGTACTTCTGTTCTTTCCTCTCTGTGCAGTATTCAAATTAATAACAACCACCTTTACATAACTGATGGTTAGACATGTTTTGCTGCCTTAGCAAGATCAAAGGATTTTATATACCCTTTTTGGATAGATACCAAGAATGGGGTGATCAATCTCTTCTGTAACCATTAAGCACAGTGTAAATATCTCAGGGTATCCAATTAGACACAAGCGGTTTGCCAGATGCTGAGAGCATCACTAGTTGTCAAGAGCTTCCCCAGTCTGTGGGACGGTCCAGAATTTATTAGGGATTAGTGGTGGTCCGAGTTGTCACTCCACTGATTTGTGCTCGTTCAGCTGTGCCCTGCCGTAAGCAGCCTGCATGATATGTGGAGATAAGGCTCAAGCGACAGATACTTCACTTCCCCCCGAGCACCTTTGGGTGGGAGGGAGGCAGGGATGGACACTGGTGCTCCAGTTCCTTTCCTGTGACCAGAGAGGCATGGGTGTTGTAGTAAGTGAGACAGCAAAGTTAGAAGGGCGTAAGAGGAGACTGAAGAGAACAGCCCAAGAAGAGGGACCCCCAAAAGGCTTTAATGCGAAGCTGGAGTTAACCCCTCGCCAGGAAGCCATCTGTAGCCTTCAGGCTTTAAGAATTCTTTTTATCTAGAGATGTAATTGAAACAAGATGTGTAACAGCTGCGAGATGTCAGGTTTGTCAAAGTAACTAGAAAAATGAGTTCTGTGACACACTCGCACTCAGCAAAGTAACCTATAGCTAAAAAAAAAAAAGAATAAATTATCGTATGGGTTAAAAAGAGGAAGGAAAACAGTCAAATAATGAAAGTTGCAGTTAATTCTGGAGCATGGATGATTTGAAATTAAACTACAATGAAGGTTTCCCAGAAGAGGAAACGTCCTAACTCTTTACCCCAATAGAAACAATAGTGAAACCCCTCATGTTCCCATCATAACCCTATTTCATTGATGGACTGGAATGGTTCGTGCTCTGCACTGACTCTGCGAGAGGGTGGCAGCTGTGTTATTTTACCCTTCTGCCTGTTGCTGTTGTTATTCAGGTGCGTTACCATTGGACTTTGCATCTGTAGGTAGGGACTCAGATTTGCTGCACTAGGTGCTGCTCAGACACAAGACAAAGAGCCAGTGGTGAGACCAAAAACTTTGCAGACAAAGTGAAAGACAAAAAAAAATGATGGATATAGGCAAAACTGGTCAGAAAGAAATGACATAGTATTTTAATCATCCAAATAAACAGTGGTCGCAGCAAACCGCCAGCCTGACAGTGCTGCCAAATGCATGAGTGTGAGCATGATGGGAAAAATCAGAACTTTCTTTTCAAGAACCTCAAAAAGAACAATGAAGCGATTTTGTGCATGTTTATGAGGACTCCTCCCAAGCATGAGTGACAGCACAGGGATACCCTGAAGGTGTTAGTTGGAAACTTGGAGAGTGAATTGCCCTAATGGGTCAACAGAAGACTAGAGTCAGCCTTTTTGTAATAACTTTTGGTAATGACTTTTCGTAATGATGGGGATAGGCAACAAAGGGCCTTCATGGTGAGGAAAGTGGGAACCAGTGAAGAGCTGTAAAGAAAAAGGGCTCATAGTCAAAACATCCTGCCTGGGAAATGCTGTTTGCTGCGGCATTTCAGCTGGAGCTGGCTCCCATCTATGAAGTCCAGTTGTGCAAACTGAGGTACGTGTAGCAGCCAAAAAATGCCCTTGCCCAAAGATCTCAGTAGACGGGTAAGCTAAGTCTCAGTCAGTAACACGTTGTAGTTTAGAGCTACCATAATCCCAACACGTTAAAGTTCTGCAGCTTCCCTGGTGTAGGACGGTGTATCTTAGTGCCAGGGAGTTTATACATGGGAGGGTTGGAGCCTGAGGTCATACAAGACCAAAGCCAGTGAGTGCACTTGAGCAATCTCCACGACCTGACACAAAGAAATGCTGCCTCCATGCACACGATACTGGAACCTGCAGAATTACCTAAAACAGCTGCTACAGAGTCAGGTTGAAGGTAACAGGTTCAGGTGCAGGAACGGCAGGGAAGCCAGGAGCTTGTGCAGTGCAGGCACAAGACATTGTTCTGGGGGCAGAAAGCCACGGGCTGGATGAATGAAGCAAGCCCCCTGCTCTGGGTAGGATCAGGAGGGATGGTACCTGAAGAAGTGTCTCAGGGGTGAGGGAGCACTCCCTGAGGGCATACCCGGAGATGCAGGTAACCTCTCTCTTGCCTGGGAGCCCTTCCACAATGAGCGAGCAGAGAGACTCCTCAGGGCTCAGCATACTGAAACGCTGATAACTATTGAGTATTCTTCAAGGCACTCCAGCACCTCATCAGAATACGTGTGGCACCAATGGGAACTAATTAAATATACCGATTACAATACTGCTATGGAGTACTACTCCAGTACTGCTGCTTCGGATCAGAGCGAGTCTTGGAGCCCACACCTGGATGCCAGTCAAATATACCCTAATTCCCACTTTCAGAAATGACTTGGAAATGTAACCTCTCACTGAAAGCCTTAAAGAAAATGGAATTCTGATTTTCTGAACAAATACGTAACTGAAGTGTTTTCCTTTTCTCGACTCATATTCACATGCAAAACCAGCTAATAAAATTTCAGTGATGCTTATACTGTAATTTGATTGGCGGAAGAAAAGTCATCTGTTAAAGCTGAAGTCATCATAACTCATTAGGTGCTAATGTATTTTCTGTGTGGTAGAGAAACAGGCTAGCTCAATTGAAATGCTTCTAGTTTGTCCTTATCCGCTCACAGTTCCCTCTTGAGGATTGAAAAGTACAAACAAGTTTTCTCACAATACACTCTAAGAGTATGCTAAAGTAGCTGCGTTTACTTTATCCCAGAAGTCTGTCTCTGCCTGCAGACAAGTGGAGAACCAAAGTGTATCCAGAAGTTTGAGTATGGTTCCCGTATTTCCTCCTAGGAAGTCTCAGGAGAAAAGGTGATTGTGTGCACTTGCAGATGTCCCGTGTACGTGCAGTAAATCCAACATGTTCTGAACATGCTGCTGGCCTTGATGCACCTGGTAATAAACCATGGCAATAAATCAGGTGATCTGCACATGCATAATAAATCTGATGCACCTGAATGCGGGCGCACAGGATGGACATGCTGTGCACAAACTGTCCGTTTTCCAGGTCTTCTGGATGTCAGGCTTCCACCGTGACTGGCTTGCCTGGGAGTCCTGGCAAAACTGCTGACTTCCTCTTTTCACGTCAGCATTTCCAGAGCGTGTCCAGGGGGAGTGGGATGTACAGGAGACTAAAGCTTGAACATTGTTTTTCAGCGTGCCCATACTCGTTCAAGCCAGGATACCACCCTGAAAATATAAACAACGCTGCACCCATAAAGATGCTCTTTCTGTCAACTCAGGCATTTTTTGCAAATTATACCTCAAATCCTTACAAAATTAAATCTATTCTCCAGTGTCTTTGCACAAAGGTTTTGTGTGTGTCAGGTGGATGCTCTTACCACTTCAGGGCATCAGCCTCCTGAGTACCCTCTCAGTTTGCACCAAAGCATTTACTTTTGTAGGAGAGCTTTAGTTTAAGAGCTGTGAATGTGCGAGGACCTTACTGAGGGCAGCGGAGGTCAGGCTGTCTCAGCTGGGGAGAGATCAGAGCTTGATCGTTCCATGCTGACGTCTGAGGATGTTCAAAAGTGGCGAACTTCAGGCCACAGTGGAGATACTAAAATGGGCCAAGGGTTGCTCTGTAGGCCAACTGGCTTGGCACAGGGTATCTCCATGTGGTGGAAAACACGTGGCCATATGCAAATTTCCTATTGGAAATGCTTCCTTGCCACTTGGCTCTTGGAAATGCTAAGTGTAGGCACAAGGGTTTGAGGTTTTTTTGGTCTGAGTGGGAGCAGGAACAAGCCCCGTTGAGAAATGGTAGCAGAGAATCGCAACACTGACCAGATCAGTGCTTCCTTTATCCCCACCTCTGCATTCATTTGAGAGGAAAAGGACCTCAGCCCTGTAAGACTGGGTGACTGATTTTATAAAAATGAAAACATTTCCCTCTTTACTTTCTCTGGCAAATGAGCCTTCTTTACCATCATGATGTGGGCTGCATAGGAATGAAGCTGGGGACTTTACTGGATTGGAAATCGCTGCACTTGTGTTTAAATAAGGAGTGTATTCAGAGCAAAGATACCAGCATGATTTCAATAAACCAGAAAGTGTTTGAGATATTACTAGACCCTATCAAGTTATAGTCGCGCATCTCCCTAGGACTTTCTCACAGCGGTTTTCTGTGCCAATTCAGGACACTGCCTTTAAGCTAATTAGCAATTCTGAGCAAAGTTGGAGGGAGTTCATGTTTTTTTTCGGCTGGGCGACATGCTTATCAAGTCAGCTACCTCCAGTCTGATACAGCAGGCTGCCAACAGACTTGTCACAATTTATGAAGAGGGTTTGTGGTGGAGATGGAAAGTATAATGAAAACCACATCCACCAATTAAACACCTACATTTCCTTTTAGAGTTCAAACAATGGACAGCTTTCCTTCTGCAGAAGAGATTTCTCAAATCAAAGCAGCTCATAGAAGAAATATAAATGAGGAAGGAAGCTTTGAGTAGATCTTTAATGAGTCTCTGGCACAACGACATAGTGAGGCGTGACACATTCATGAATATGATCTACTTGCGAAGATTCAGCTCTCAGCAATCAAGCAAAAGTAATGCAACCAAATATGGGACATGTTTGGGTCAAGTCTTTAGTACGTGTCGTATCAGTCATTTCCTGATAGGTAAAGAGTACACCTGATGCTTTTCTTAATGTGTGATACATGGTTTTAACACCAGAAAATTAGCATCAGTCATATTTTTACTCAAGTGAACAGAAACTGACCTTCTCTTAATAATGGCAAGACATAGAAAAGGATCTTTGAAAATAACTGTGGACTTGTTAAGCAGAAATGAGAGGATGAGGTAGAGCCTGGATATAACACATTCGGCAGTATTGCAGTTAGAGGGGTAGCAACAGGCGCTTGGGGAGCTATTTTCTCTGAAGAAAATCACTGGTATCAAAACATTTCATTCCAAGGACACAGAACAGAACAGACACTTCAGAGAAAGGGTGTCAAAATTAATTTTACATAATTTTACTGACAACACTCAATTACCATACAATTGATATAGGCCAGATGCATTGAAAGACGTTACGAAAATACACTGGGTGATGATAAAAACAAATGATATTATTATGATTAACACTGGGGTTGTATTTACCTCAAGTGATGCTCTGTGATATTTGGCACCAGTTGCACTGAACGTCTCGTCAGTAGGTCTGTAAGCAGTTCAGCTGTGTTCATAGGGAACCACATCAGTGTTCATCAGCTTTGCCCCATGTTTTTTTCAGGAGGCAAGACTAACTATTTTGGGCTCAGCATCACGTGAGTACAGCTATGCGTCGCCTCGACCAAAGCCTATAGGGCTGCATGGTGCTGTATGTGAAGTCCCGCTTCGGTCTTTGTTAGCTTGGGGATCTCTGCCCTGCTGCGCTGTGTACACGTGCCCAAAGCTTCCCGGAGGATGTGGGCCAGATGAACCTCTTTTTTGTGGGCACGGGCACCTGGCAGGCTTAAAAGGAGAGAGGTGGAACCGGACTTACCTGTGAGACTATTTTCTAAGCACAACAGAAAGTCAGTAGATTGCTCATTGTACAGTACTTCATACAGTGAAGCATCTAAACCTGAAGTCTGTAATCTAAGGTGTGTGACTACTGAGAAAGTCAGTCAGTTAAGGCAAGAGACATAGTTTTATTGCTTATGGCGAGTACAGACTAAGGGAGCACAGAAGAATCTTAGGTCTCCAATGTAAAGAAAAAGCAAGCAGCTCCGGAAGGTCAAAGTACAGCAAGTAATCCACAAAGGATGCTTGTTAGCAGGCTGGAGACATACCTCGGTTGGAAGCCGAATGCAGTACTAATGTACTAGCTGCCTATCTATCTGAACCACTAAAAATCACTTTCATTATATCTGTCGTTTAATATGCCTAACGATTGCCACATCAGCCAGAAATTCCTCAGAGTTATTTGGAGACTGGATTTTGATTTTGTTCGTTGAACCAAGCAGTGCAAGTTTATGCCAGGAGATTAATTTAGCTGGTTGTGTGCCACCAAAGCAGATACTTACTTCAGCCTTTACAGCTCTTAAGCAAGGTGCAACATAGTGATTCCTGTGCACAGTTTAGGCAGAATTAACATAGCAAAACCCGCAATCCAGAAACCCCACACAACCCAACTAGGCACCCAAGATGCCCTTGTTTTCTGGCAGAAGCACACTTAGACATTATCTCCAGCTTTGCTAGTGCACATGCCTAGAGGCAATTTGGGGATTAGCAGGCTCATTAGCCCAGTACATAAGGGCCTGGAGAAGTCCAAGACAGGCTGTGGCCACATGCTGTCTGTACTCCTTGCATCTCACACATTATACGGCTTTGGGATGACGGCACCCTGGGAGGTGAGGGCTGAAACTCAGGACTCCCCCTTTTCCAGTTGAATGTTTCAGCCACTTTCCTCCTGGTCCCACAATCCCTCCATTCCCAGATCCATTCTGGGATCAAGCTCCAGGAGGACTGGTGAAGGGCTTGTCACCCAGAAAAGCCTTTGGCCTAGTAAGTAGTGCATGTTCCTTGAGACTGAATCTATGGATGTGAGCCCCATGCTGGGGATATACTTGGATCTGGGCTTCCCTTTTTCTTATGCTGGTGTTTTAACCACTAGGACGTTATCAAAACAGTATGCTTGGCTGTGTCCTTTGGTTTTCTTTTCAAAGGTGTGCCGCTGTTGTCTGACCTAAATGCCCAAGAGGACACATGGCTGGGACTCAGGCTGTCAGTCCCGCTTTCATGGTGGAGTCTAATCACAGCAAAACCCATAAGTTGTCTTTGACATTTTCCTTTGGCAGGCATAGGGTTTGACTCCCAGCATAACCTCTGGGTATTGAGAAGCTGGTTGTTGGGTGCTGGCTTCTCCCCATCCTCAGTACAGGGAGCTTTGGCACCCAAGGCAGCGCTGTGAGATCCATTTCGGGAGCTGGGTGCCTGACTCTGCAGCCAGCTGTGCAGCTCATCCCTGTACCCAAGTCTTTTAGAAGAACGTTTAGATCTTAATGTCATTACATTTATTAAGTTTAATGTTATCCCACCAGATTAACTGAAGCCAGCTGCTTGTCGCTAGCAAGGACTGGTAAACTTTATTTCAGAGGAGACAGGAACATTTGTCCTATCTTTTAGTTTTTCAGAGGAAGCACGTTTGCGTGGAAAATATACCCAGTTTTGTTGTTAATGCCAAGATGGTCTAAAAAGACAGAAGATAATTCTCATCTAGTCTAATCTATTTAGAGTATTTCTGGAGAGCCCATTACTGGTGTCTGAGTGACAAATGAAGGTCTGGATTCCACCTGCCAGGTATGTGCCTGGGGAAGAGGCTTGTGCAGCACGTAGGGGTAAAGGCATGCGTGTCCTCATGCTCTCAGGCAGGAACTACCCTCTATTCAGTATTTTCTGGTGACACATACAATAATTCCCAGTAGACGGCAGGTCAGATTTCTAAAAGAATATCAGTAACTATGGGCTTGCCTATATGTGAGCAAGCAAAAGACATGAGAATGTAAACTGAGTAGCCTGCTGTACAGTCTGCAGGGTGCTGGCATTGGTATGTGGAAAATTACACACATATGTGCAGTTATTTAACCCAATTTGCTTATGTAGATTTAAAATATAGCTAATGTAATGCCCGTACCAAATTATAGGCATTTCTTGTAAGAATGAGAAGTACCACTGTATGGTAGAGCAGTCAAAATTAGCAGCTTCTATCCAAATTTTGAAGATAGCCTTTTCTGTAATTGGCAACTTCTGTCATACTCCTCAACCTGATGGAGACATGAGCATGATGCACAGATTTCAGCGTTAGCAGTAGCAGATGATTTCCTTCCAGAAAGAAGATGGGGACAAATAAGCGTCCTGTTCTGTTCCTGTCGGCAAGAACATCCCTATCTGTTCCTGCTGCAGTCGCTCGTTCCTCAGGACCGCTCACACCAAACAACACTGAGCAGACAGTATGAGATTTCACACCTAAGGCTTCTTCTGTTCCTCTGCAACCACCTCTGGGCTGTCGCAGCGAAGTCTCTGGCTGGGCCACCTTTCTGCTCCCTCTGTCAGTCTTTTACATAAGCTCCATTGACCACGAAGGGCTACGATCGTGTCTAGGACTAGGTTGTGCCGATCAGGTGTGGCCACAGGGGAAAAGGAGGATGCGGCGTGCAGAATTCCCTGTGTGTGACAAGAGAGTGGGAATGTGATAGTGGGAAATGAGGGTTGCTTAAGGCCAGGCCACCACATAACTGCCTCGGAGGGGCTGGCAACCTGCCCTCCTTAAGGGAGGTGCTGACAGCTCCTCACAGCAAATGAGCTCAGCTCCTCTCCTGCTGCCCCTGACCAGGCAGGAATGGCATGGTTACAGAAAGGGGTTTATTCAGGGGAAGGAGAAGGAAAAGAGGCTCCCCACGCCCTTCAGGATGCTGGCAAGCATCACTCCTCTGACAACCAGAGAAAATGGAGGAGTGAAGGGGGCTTCAGATGTTACACCTCATCTCTATTCTCCTCAGGCTCAAGAGGGGGAGGAGGGGATGCCTGCCTGCAGAAGGTTGGTTGTCCCTCATGTCCCTCAGCTATTTGGCCCCAGCAAAAATGAGAGTTTCACGAGGGCGGCTGGAGCTCAGTGGAGAATCTCGCCCGTTGCTGCTCTGCTGCGGTGTGCCCCTCACCTCCCACCCCCAATATTCAGTGTTTTATCATCAGTGAGAAGCAGGTAGGGAGCTGGGCAGCAGCAGGGCTTCCTCCTGGAGCTTTGCGCTGTCACAGGGCTTCTTAGCACAGCAATCTTTTTTTGCTGGTTGTGTCTGGTCTCTCTGAGTACAAAGCAAAATAGGGAATCTGGCTGTTAGCATGTATCCTCCCTAGACCCCAGCCTGCATTCACGGACGCCAATTATTTCTGGAACTGGGTACAGTGCAACATGTATACATTAGCAAAATCAAGTCCTTAACGCTGTTCAGGAAAATTTAGCTCTGAACTGTATAGCTAAAAAAGCTATCTGTCCGAGCTACTTAGAGAACTGCACAGTTTTTGCCAGCTGAATAAAACCAATAGCACTTCTATGAACAGAAAGCTTTTGACAACAGTCTTTGAATTATGAGTGGCAAGAACCATTCTCTTCATTTTTAACTTCTAACCCGTGATGTATAACGTAGCCCTCATTTGAGGATAAGAGGTTAGTATCTTATTGACTTGGCTTTAAATTGCATTTCATTGTATTAAAGAGTATCTGTCTTTTTTTTTTTTCTGTGGAGCAAGATATACTGTAATGTATGAAATATTTGACTTTCACGTAGCTGTAAGGCTAGACTTTGGAAAACATTCAGCTATGAAGCTAAGATGGTATTTAGTGAAAACATCCCAGAAAATTATGATTTTACAATTACCTTATTGGTAGGTTGATTTTAATGTAGTTTTGCTGATAGCTACCTTTGTACTTAAGGATTGTAAATTAATTAGACATACTGCTTCATCTACTCAGGAGGCAGGAGAAAAGCTGAGCTAATAGCTATGGGAGTGCTGTACCAATTTGAGACTGAGGCTAAAATGACATGATAGAGGGAGAGGTTAGTCCTCTCCCAAGGTTGTCACTCCTGGTCACATTTTAATGTGAATTTATTGGACTGAAAGAGGTTAAAGAGGTAATTCTGCACAAGAAGAGAGAAATTTCTAACATAAAATGGAACTCATCAATAGTCCTGGTGTCTATGGGGAGTTGTCAGATTCCATAATATTAACCATGTAATTAACAGGATATATAAAGTGATGTGCTTTCAAATAATTTATATTTCAGATGCCTTTCGATGTGCTAATAATACCTCTCTTTTTTTCCTCCAGTCTCTTGGAATCGCTGCATTCCTTTTTTTCCCCCCCCATCTGTATAAAAACCCTTCACATCTATCAGAGAGTTCTAACTAGTGCTCGTTCCCAAGGGTGACTTAATGGACAAAGTATGGATAAATCCACATGACAAATCCACTTTACAATATGGCACAGCTGGCATTCTCTGCTCAAGTTCAGCTCACAAATAAACTTGTACAGAAACTGCATCGATGCAGAGTGCAGGTCAGTGCATATTGCTTCATTGTGTCCTGGAAATGACCTCTCATACGGGTGGTGGTGATGTACCAACTTTTGCATCTCCCTTTCAGATGAGTCGAGGTGCGAGGGGTCATTTGCAGAGTACCTTGCAAGAGAGTGTGCGCTTGTTGTTGGCATTTTTGTTGGTCTTCAAAACCTCATTTTTCCATCTTTAGTGACTGGGCCTTGAATACTTATAGGTGTTCAAAAAAACCCTGACAATTTTTAGAACTCGGTTTTATTACTATTATTTTTTTTTTAATATCAGTCACCTAGGTAGGAAAAAAAAGCTTCCCTGAGCAGTGGAATTACCAAAACTAGACCACAGTTTTGTGTCTTGTAACCCAGCAGTCCCACTGCATAAACTCTTTGCTAGTGATTGCATCTCTCTTGTGCTCCTCTTCGTTGACCTGGGCAGAAACCACCAGCGGCTGCGGCATTTTCAGAGCTGTGCCTGAACTGAATGGTGCTCGCATGCTGATGGGCGGCTGGCTGCCATCAGCTGGCGTGGATTAAGGACCGAGTTACTAGCACCACGTAAACAGCTGCTGATTTTCAGTAGGACTTTTTTGAAACCTCTGTCAGATTTGGTTCAAATTGATTAGCAGGTTCAAAGTAACAGCTGGGGAAGAGGTAGTAGATGACGGGGAGACACCACGGTCTGACGCTTTGCTTCCCTAGGAAGCCCCGGTGATCGTGCAATACGTGTCAATCTGTGCAACAGACCTGGGTTAAAAAGAAAAAAGAAAAAAAGGAAAAATCTTTCTTGTTTCAAAACCGTATTTACTTGGTAAATGGAAAAAAAGTGCAGGTTGAATATCTGGCACAGAGCCCAAAACACATAGTTGCAGGAAATTTCCTGCTGGAGTAAATGAGGTCTTTCAGGAAAGGCGGTGGGGGAGGTAGCTGCAATCTGTGAAGGGCAGTCGCTGTGCCTGCACTGGACCCAGTGCAGCATCTCGCACCAGAAGAATCCTGACCTCTGGTATTTACAGCTAAAGTGATACAAAACTACAAAGAGTTGAACGGGAAAGCAGGGTGAAGCCTGGACCGCAGTCCAAGACAGGTCCACTTTCCCAATGCATATTCAGCAGCATGACGAGGGCCAAGCCAAAATCTATCCCCACAAAACCCGCATGTCTGAATGTAACATACTGGATTTATAAGCTGACTTGGCTGCTGGATAGTGTAATGGTTACGTTTCGCTGTGATTGAAGAGGAAAATGCCCGGTGTAGTTGCAGGACGCTGGCCTAAACGTAGACCCCTGTAGGAACATGTATCTGCTTAGTGGTATCTGAAGGGTTTCAAGCCAGTTTACCCTGCTATATGTAAGTAGCATATGGGAAAAAATACCATTTCCATGCTCACTTACCATAGTAGAAACATTTTTCTCTTATCTCTTTAATACTCCTAACTGATAAACATAATGGAATGGCATTTTAGACATATTCTAATAACTGAGTGTATTTCTATCAAGCATTGTCAAAGAGCAATATTTTATAGTAACACTTACAGCTTATCAGAAATTGAAGCGTTTTCTCCTCCTATGCCCTGGCCATACTATTGTGAAAATTCACTTATACAGCCACTTACAGCAACTGAACAATAAAACATTTCCAGTCACCCTAAAAGTTCATTTTATAATAATTTAAAACTGCCCGTTACAACCAATAACTTTGGTGCTGGAAACCAGTACAGCAGTTATAAAGTCTTGGCATATAGCTTCTCATGGAAAGCAGTGGTTTTATCACAGCCATGAACGCACAAGTGACCTGGGGCATAAAATTACTGCTCAAAAAAAGAATGATCTATCTCCAGAAAATGCTCAGATATCTACTTATAACAATTACAACAATGATGATTTCACATCTGTTAGGCAGACAGTTTTAATCTGTAAAAGGTTAAGTATTTGACAGTTACTTGTTCTTACATACAGATTAGCTGCTTGAAGGTTTAACCTTTAGATGTACTTAAGCAACTACTCCTTAAAATTTATTGTGTAAAACCACCCAAATAAAAATGGTCTCATCACTTGTAACTGAAGAATACAGAAGGCCCGGGCTATTTTTCCCTCCCTTCTTACCAAATTGCTCAGCTGGCTTTGCTTCTTCCTTTGTGCCTGAAAATATTTACAAGCAGGCCACTTTAATTTCAACAGGCACCACGTCATAATTAGAGGATAAAAGGAGGATTCTGCGATTAAATGTGTGGAATCAGTTATTTTGACTCAGTAAAGGAGTCTGCTGAAGAACATGATTTTTCCTGCACATTGAAGTGCCCTGAAAAGCTGGGGCGGGGGAGAGGGAAAGCGGGGATGAATCTTCACATGGCCTTTGCACTTCCCCGGGACTGGAGGCAGGGGAAGTATTTGTCTAGTAGCAGGAAGATCTCCAGATTTGTGTAGGCTTTTATTAATATTTCCTAAGTATCATAAACCATGGGATGTTTTAAACCTCTCGCGTGGAAATGAATTAAATTAAAAACTATCATGTGGAACTTGGATTTTTTTGTATTTCTTTTGAGGCTGGCATTTACACAGCTACAGTGTGTCAGTGGGAAGGGCTTTCTCATTCACAGAAACATGGCTGCCCAGCCCTCACTTTTTCCTTGCATAGGCACATCAGACTCTCTCAGTCTTGCTTTCACGCTTCTCACAGTCATGAACTTCTTGTTCTCATGCAATGGCCAGAATTTGGATCCCCAATGGCCTTGGTGGCATTGCAGGGACAGTTTTTATGGAAAAGAACGACCTTCCGGAACAAGGTTTGCAAATATATAATTGTTTCTTTTATCAGGCACATAGATGTGCTATATCTGTGATTTTGGGGGAATGTGGAAGGAGGAGACAAACCCTTGCTGTGGAGAGTGCACCGCTTTCCCTTTTTTTCCTGCATGGCGTGCCGTGACTCAGAGCCCAGGGAAAGCAGGTTACCTCAGTGGTGGGTGTGCGCAAAGGCTCACGCTTACCGCAGAGAGGATGGTTACAGTGTATGTCGGGTAAGTGCTCCCTATAGGAAGCAGTCATGGTGGGCATACAGCTCATGGAGTGAAAGCAAGCCCCAGCACACACACTGGGCAGCAGCTGTGTTGCTCTACAGACCTGCTCCTGTCCTCTCCTGCTACCTGCACAGTCTTGTAGACCTCGTTTTGGTCATCGGCGCTTGTGGAGACTGGCCCTTGCCTGTGCAAAACCATCCGTAAGGATACATGCTGGAGGAAGCTTTTTTTTTATTCTTGCAGTGGCATTAACCGTTGTGTTTTTATGCCCCACTTACCTTGTGTCATTGTAAATGGGACTGCGGTAGGTCTGCCAGCCCCATAATACTGTAGACCATTTCAAACCCATTAAAGTCTAATGGATATCTAGTGACTGCAAGTGTGCTGTGTGCCAATTAGAATATTTAAACTGGGCAATAAAAAGGAGTTAATAAAATCACCTGAGAACTTGAAAATATGATTGAAGGTAATGCACTGTTTTTTCTCCAGGTGTCTGAACAATAAGATAGTTTTTAAAACAAAATTGATCTGTCATTTTTTAAAGGCCAAGGAACATGCGGAAATATGTCTTCTTCCCCTATTTTCTCAATGTATTCTGCTGTATATTTAGCAACCTGGAGAGTCTTTTCGCCCTCACATTATAATGAACTCTTTCAAAACTGATAGCTAGTGGAGTCATGTGCTTAGCTATAGGTTTCATTCCACATACAGAGCAAGAACTTCACTGAAGGTACAGAATGCCAGCACAATGAATATTTAATAGTTGCACTTTTAAGGTTTTTTCATCCTTCTTTCTCTCTCTGGGATTGCCAAACCCATCTGTCTGGCCTCTAAACCTCCATACAGGTATCTAAATTAAAAAAACCCCAACCTTAGTTGCAATTTCAGAATTTTAAGATGAAAGTGGGGAATGCTCATCTTATTTGTTAACTGAAAAGTAAATAGAACAATTTATTTTTTGTTCTTTTGGGGTTTTGGTGGCGTGCAGTATATTGTATTTCAGTTCAATGTAGGAGATGCAGTTAGTGGGGAGCTACAGGCCAGATGCACACTGGTATAAATTGGTAGAGCTCCATTGACTTCCATGGAATTAGACCAGTTGGTTGATGGTAGCTATGGCTGTGGCCTACATCTTCATCAGAAATCACAAAATTCATACACTAGCTATAGTTGTCATGTGTGGAAGCTATTATTTAGGTTAATTGAGTTAATTAAAATAAATATTGATGTTTTAAGCAAAACAGTTTATGTTCTAATAAGATAACAGACACATTTTATGCATCCTTTTCTTTGCTGGATTTTCTTCCCTACAGATAATGATCTTTCAATCTCTGTTCCATAAATATGCATGTCATGTTCAGGTTTCTATTTAATGCATGCATGAGTAAGTAGCGCTGAATTTGATTAACTTCATTAACGACAAATAATGAAGAATACTATTTTAACTATTTTAGGACAAACACTTACTCACCTGGCTAATGTTACTTGCTTGACTAACCTTCTTCGTCCTAATGGGATTGCACACAGGGGTAAAGTTACTCAGATATGTATGTGTAGGTTCAGTCTTTTATGTAGCAACCTTTAGAGCTTTTACTATCTGGCAAGCAATCATTTATATCCTTTTTAAAAAATATTTATGGCTTCTTTGACTAATTGGTTCTTACATGACTTAGAGCCTTTTGCATTGGTACCATTTGTTAAAACACATCCAGAAGCAGGCAGAGCAGAATCATTTTTCAACTTTTTAGTGTCATTTTTATAGACAAATAACACTTGTAAATGATGGATAATAGCCAGCAGAATGCTGTGTTGTATAAAATGAGCATGAATTATATTTGCTGGGAGATAGAAGGTTAACTTGTCTATGAACTAATTGAGGAGCCTCACGGTAAATGCAAAGTGGTGCATGCACACTATAAAGACTTGAACTAGCTAAAAGGGGGATTTAGGTTAATTCAGTATTTCATTTATTTTTTTGCATGCTACCTGGTGTGTTCTTAAAAAATAAACCCCAAAAGCCCTAACGAATCCTAATGAGCCTGTAGAAAGTCCGGAAGGAGAGACATAGCAGGTGTGTTTAATAAGATGAGGCGTTAACCGGTCACAGTCTTAAGGGGAGAATCTTGTGCACCTTTGAGTCCGGTGCAGGCTTGGTCACTTCCATTTGCAGTTTTGACCTGAACATTTGTTTCTTGTCTTGTAAAATACTGCTTACTTGGCCAGTATTCGAAAAAGTCATTACATTTTTTTGTGTTCTGCAGTTCATAGTTTACACTTATGCTGTATTTTATGGCAGAAATCAAAATAACTGCCTTTCCTTTACCAAAGTAATATATGCAGTTGCATATAACAAATGTGTGCAACTGAATAACTTTTTTACAGGAGAGTGCTTGACAGATGCCAGTTAATGTCAAGGGATACAAATGCTCAGTGCCAAGTGATGGCAGGATATACAAATCAATCTGGTTACAAAATTTTTTCTGCATAAACAGTGCAAGACTGTGACTTAAGAGGACCCTGTGCAAGTGTTTGACTTGATGCACAGGGGGAGTTCCAGTGATTTAAATGGAATTATTCAAGTATTTTAAATGTGTGTGCTTATGCGTTCACAAAATAGGGGCTACATGAAGTATAATCAGAGTTTGGGCTTGCAGGTTCAATAGAGACCTCTGTAGATGTTCTTTCAGTCACCCTAAAACTCCAAATATTACGGTCACTTTCTTTCCTGTTAGAGGGGCTGGATCCAATTTGTCAGTGCTGCCTTACACTTTGCGGGACATTGCTGCAGAGCAGAGGTAGTCAGCCTTTGGTCTGTCCGCTGATTAGAGACTCTTCAGCTCCTTTTTTTTGCAGCTTGTTACTTGCAGGCTGTTTACCTACCTCCTTGCATTGACTTCTTCAGGTATGAGAATGGAGAAAGCTGTAGACCGTCTAAACTGTTCTGATGGTCTACAGCTGGCTTCTGTCTCAAGGGTGGTCAGCATCTCCTCCACGATACGATCAAACATGCCTCCAGCATAGCCAAAACAACGGCATCATTCTTGCGTGACAGCCATGTGCCAGCTCCTATAATGGGCTGAGCTTTTTTGCACTGGGGCACATGTAGGGCCCACAATGCTGCAGGTGTAACCCATCGTGTGGTGGGGATGAGCCGTGTACCTGATGTACTTGGTGGAAGAGGAGCTGCATAGAGCCCTCCTGTGCCCACCCTGGCTGCAGGGGCAGGCACCACTCCTACAACCTCAGTCATCACAAGTCCTTCCTCGGGGACTCTGTGTGTTCTCTGAAGCCCAGCTCAAACAGGGAGTTTGGGATCACCTCGGGACTTCAATTCATGTTCTCAGAGAGTTTTCCAGGGCTTTGGTAGGGCTAGCTCACCCTTGTGGGTCATTGTAAATACTTAACATTGTATTTACACATCCTGTCTTTAATTTTTGCAATGGTTTCAATTTAACTTTTAAATAAATATTTAGGGTGGGGATAGAAATTAAACAGTTGAGCTCTTGCCAGCATCCATTTTTTCGTCCTTTTTCAAAGGCACTCATGAGACTCAGATGTAAAACTCTGGATAATATCCTTCCAGTTATGGCATCTGGCTTCTTGGCAGCCTCTTTGAGAAGTTGGCAGGCTTGGTGTTGCCTTTAGATCCAAAACTAGCTCTCTGGTAATTTTTTTTAAGATGCTTTCTCCTTCTGCTTGTCATTTTTGCTTGCTTTACCTTTGATTCGGAGGAATTAATGCATTATTAATCATTTGAGTCCACAGTGCTTGCCCAGTTTTCCATGCTAGCCAGAATCCTATGGTAAAAAGAGGTTTATTAATGGTTTTAAGATGGGCAGATATATCTATTTTAAAGTGGCCTCCAACTGTGTGTGAGAATCTGTTGGGTTTTTTTTTTTCTGAGTGAATCAGGAATAAAGGTAATCTTAACTCCACTGGACTAGGGTAGCCTGAATGTTGTGTTTCAGTAGCTTCGTTATCACTACAGTAGCACTCAGGTCTATGTTTCTGAAGTGTTAGCTCTTTGGAAGATAATGTAATAGTTTTAGTAAAAATCGTTTGTGTAGGGAATATTTGAATACAGCCACTTTTCAGATATTCCCCTCCCCCCCTTTTTTTTCTTGCCATTTCTTTTGGCTTTCAGGATCCCTGTGGACCCTGAGTATATCTTTCAGTATCTTG
The DNA here is from genome assembly GCA_013389945.1 of Fregata magnificens. Classification (NCBI taxonomy): domain Eukaryota; kingdom Metazoa; phylum Chordata; class Aves; order Suliformes; family Fregatidae; genus Fregata; species Fregata magnificens. Next base: position 337,878 of record WAAD01019018.1, on the reverse strand, counting down.
TAACTCTGAGTTTTCTGTATTTTTTTTCCCCCGTTGTGCATAATGCGCAGCTGCGTATGTGTGAGTTTGTGTGTGTGTGTGTGTATGGAGCGGCGTTGCCTCAAGGTAGCTAGCGAGCCTGTGGAGTGGAGCACACACACGTGCTGTGGACTGCTACTGATAGCACCAAGTTAGTATAGTCCCCATGCATTGCAAATATCCAAGAAATCAGAGTGTCTTTGGTTTAGTTTGTGCTACTGTGCTACTCCTTGATGCGCGCCCTTTACCCACGTGGACGTGTGGGAGGTGAGTCGAGCATGGCACAATTTCACCCCAGTCTCGGAGAGAGAAGGGCTTTGAGTCTGTGATATTTCCTTTCCCGCCCAGGGAGAAATATTCCCATGCTGAGGTCAGTACTAATTGAAGCCTTTTCCACAACAGCAGCAGGAGTGAGCACCAAGCAGGCTCCCCGGGCAGCAGCCTTGCCTTTCAGAGAGTGTCAGATCACAGGCACGGCTTAATGGAGTTGTCGTTTATCCGGCAGCCCCAAACTGAGGATGACTGCATTTCCCCTTCGCGCTCTGTGTCTGGGATGCGGGGTTAAAATATTATTACTTTCTACTAGGAGTAATAAAGAACATATGACTGTGTCATGTATTATCTGGCTGCTCTTGGTGGTGGGCTTCCACGGGATGCAATACCTTTGGATCATCCCCTTCTTCTTTTGGAAAAGGCAGTCACATCTCAATCTTTTTTTTTAGGGGCAAGAGGAGGAGGAGGAGGAGAAGACTGTAAATGCAGTGCTGCATACCCAGCTGGTTCCCAGCTGCACCAGCAAGGCAGAGTGCCTGGCTGGCTGGGCAGAGCTGGGGCTGATGAGCTGCTTCCCACTAAGTGAGCCTGAGTAAAATTACCTGGTGGATGTCGGCTAAAAGTAATCAGAAAGCTCTCTGGTCTGGGCCAGCATTGCAAACATTGAGGAAAATACCAGGCTGTTCTATGGGTTTTTTTGTGTCAAAATATGGTGTGGTGGGGCAAAAAAGAATTAGACCAGGCTGACTATTTGGTCAGAAAAGCAGTATCTTTTGCTCTTAGTCAATTGTTGCACATAAGAAAACCCCTTTTGGAGGATCTATATTGAACAAGGCTAGAAAGAGCCAGCCCACGGTCACAAGAAGGTATATGTCAGAGGGAAAATGTTAGAGTGAACCAATGTATTTCTCTTATAAATGAAGATTCTTCTGAAGTCTGCTTAATTTAACACCTACAGGGCCCTTTTTAAAAGGCACATACCTGCTTTGCATGTATATATCCTAGCACTTAAGAACTCAGATTCATTACAACTGTATGTACCATACAAGTACATGTATTTCTGACTTCAACAAAAAAATGCAACCAGCATTATTTCAGTTTTAATTGATCATGCCTCTTCCCTGCTGTTGCAAAGAGAGTAGCCTAATTACAGAGGCAGTAACCACATACTGTGGTCAACTTTTCCTGACAATGTCCCAGCAAAGATAACTAAGTCTATCTCATCAGTTTCTTCTTCAGAAAAAAAACCCCCAACATTTATAGTAATCGAAGTTTTCTGAAAGCAGAGAGATTCAAAACCAAGATGCTTGTAGTAAGGCCAGAAGTTGCTTGTGTATGGGCTTGATTATGTTACAAAACACTGATTTCTCCATTTTAATTATTGACTGTATTATAAAGGCACTGTTCAGAAATTCTGACTAATTGCATTGATTTTCAATTCCCATTTCTTTTAATTAGTTATGACTCAGACTTGATTTGTTATCTTACACTTCATTATTAAAGATAGTTAGCTATTAGAAATTGCCAGTGCACTTCGTATAACCTCCCCTTCCCCGCGCCCCTCGTGGAAATAAAAGAGAAGGTGCTATTAGTGAAAGGTCAGAGATGGTGTCCATTAAGTCAGCCTTTGTTATCAGTGACCACGCGGCATGGATAAAGGCAACGTCAGAGCAGGGGAGACACTAAATGCGTGAAGTCAGTCTGCAAACTTTAAAGCCTGTTAAACCCCTACATGAACATGCCTGGTCTGCTCTCAAGTGATCTTACATCAGTACAGTTGATCGCTTTTCCTCTTGGAGGAAGGATAAGCTGCCATAATATATGTTCATCTGACTGGGAACTGACTTCGTTCCCTCAGTTGATTTGCCTTCACTTTCCCGAGAACCCCTGTGAAGACAAATCTTCAATTGCAGCAGTATTTCTCTCCTCTTAACCTACAAAATAATTGCCTCAGCTGAGATATGTCTCTGTTAGCTTTTTTAAAATGCTGACTTTTTAATAGCAGCTTTTTCTGAATTACATCAGCTTTCTATTTATACACTGTTTTCTTTTCTGCGATGCAGTGGATTAGGAGAAGATAGGTCTGTGATCTTTGGCCACGCAAGATACTGGCTTAATTCTTATTGGAAGTTTAGATTATCATCATTCGTGTTATGCTCTATATGTTAAAGAGAAATTTAACTAGGAATGAATTCCCTTTGTGGTGGAAGGTGTAAAATGTGGCCCAAGCAGTCTGAAGTGTGATGATCTAAATTCATGTATTTGATCGTTATAGGTAGCATTGCTGATACGCAGAGCTGTTAGACATTGTTCCACAGGCAACGGTTGCCCCTGTTTGGGAAGCTGTAGCCCTGTCGTAGCCACTTTGACAGCATCAGCTCCACTCTTTGAATGTCTTACAACTGCTGTGCCCATGCAGTGACAGTGAGATGGTATAAATGCATTAACCTTGATGGCTGAATGAGGCGGAGAGCCTTGCGATGTAGAACTCATTGGGGTTTCCCCTGGCTTGTATAATTTTATCTTCAGTTTTATTTTTCAGAGTACTGAATTTTGTTGTAAGTACTGAAATAATGTTATTCGAAAGCAACAGTATGTCATACTACCTCCCAATATCATTTACATAGATTAGGAGCAGCAGGTATCAATTAGAAACATAACTCTTGGGTTTTTTTTTTTTAATCCTTACCTCAGGTTTAAAACATAATACTAGGAATGAGCTTCAGGGAAGTCATTTGTAAAGAATTTTTATGGTTCTCCTTCTTTTTAATCTGTGAGAGTGGATAGATAATACAACTTTCACTGGAAAAACTACTCCAAAAGTCATATTTGTGAAGGATAAAGACATTAACTTTTTGTTCCCAAGAAGTTTAAATTGCACTTGGTTTGCAAATTTACAAAGCACTGTAATACATAAGACTAGCTCTAGATATCAGTGGATGGGTATCGGTAGTAGTTTCACATTGTGTGGATAACTGAATGAGCTGAATGCTTATCTTGTATTGATTCTGTGTTTATGAACGCTGAAGACGGTTATCCATGTCACTGGTTTAAAATCTTTGATTAAAACAGTTGGGCTCGTTGTTTAAATAAAATGTCATTCTGGTAATTTGCAATTACTGAATAAGCATTAGCAAAAATGGGAGAAAGCAGTGAGGTCACATAGAAAGTGATACCCAGTCACCATATGTATTTATTATTGTCACTTATTAAATTTATGAGGCAAAGTAGTGCGGAAAGAATTTGCTGTCTTTCTAAGCAATGGTTATTTGAGGAACTGCCTAAGATAAATGGGTTTGGCTAATTGAATCATACACTTTCATAGTGTGCTACATATAAAACTAGAGTAGGAAATAAATATAATTAAAGTAAACATGCCCTTCTAATTAGTAATTGTTTCTGCTGTTTTAAGCAAATTTCAGTGGCACAAAGTAGCTGTTCCAGTGTAAACCTAATAATGGAGGCTGTAATAACAGGTGTAAATTAACACAATGGAAAACAGTTACAGTGTAACATTCTAAATTTAAAATGACATTAACAAGTCTGATTTTTAAAAAGCTGTATAATTAACATTTATTCAACCCCTGACAAATTAGTGCAATACAAATACTAGATGATTTTATTTATAGCTTATAACATTTTTCATGCTTTATTTTTGTTAAACAGTAAATGGAGCAAATGTGGTTCACTTTTCCAAGAATATGTCATATAAGGGCACCAACAAAGGAAAGGCAAAGAAAAAGAGAAAGCAAAGATATTTACCCAAAGGCGTTCTTTTTGTAAGTGATGTGCAGGAATTGTTTGAATACTTAACAATATCACCCCAGTCAGTGTTCTTGCTTATGTATGCTCAGAAATAAAACATTGTGAATGGTTTAAGTTTGGAGGAATGCAAGTACAAACAGAACAATATCTATTGTGCAATAAAATACTTTGATTCACCCAAGTGCCTCCTCCAAAAAAACATAAGGTACTGCTAAGTGCTTCACATTGATATTTGTCTCTACAAATAAATATTGCCGACGGTATTTTCTTTTTATGATGGCACCTAACAGAATGCCATTAACAGGTAAGCAAAAATGTCCAAACCAGTAACAAAAAAAAAAAATGGTTTACCTTAATTTGTGACAAAAGGTGCCATAATTTTCACATTATAGAAAATGTCTCATCAGATCCCAAAATAGAGTATAGTGTATCTGCACCATACAGACAACTTGTTTTCCTCTTTCTTGATTTTTTTCTAAACCTGTAGGAGTAAAACAAGTTTTCTGGCAGGGGGCAAGGGGAGTTGTAATTTTTTTCAGCTTGCCTATCAAAAGGAAATCAGCATTGTTTAATTTATTTTTTGTACAATGTCTTCTGATGTGTCATAAATTGCAACACATTCAAATATCAATAGGAGATATTTAGGTAAGAGAATTCAAATATCATGACTTCCTATTCCAAAAGTGAATTTGTTAGACTGTATTTGCCTCATAGTTGCAAATCCTGAGAGAAAGTGAAAAAGTAGTCCTTCTAGTGTGCGGCCTACAGTGAACTTAAGGTCCAGGACTCAGCTTTTGAGGCGGTTAGCTTCTTGCCAGCCATGGTTTTCAACCACATATCCTGGGTGTCCCCAAAGTCCACACTCATGAGAATCTTCCTGAGTTGGCTCTGAATGGCTGGTGCTTAGTGTTTGGCTTTATATATATACAGTTGGGACTAATTAAGATCTTATTCCATTCTTATGCAGAATGAATTAAAATAACACCCTTGACATGAGTAGAGTTATGCCATTTGCATCACCTGAAGATGTTAGGAGTTTGAGCTTGGTGACTGAGGGAGCAGTTGTGATGTTTGGTCACAAAATCATCTTGTTCACCCCTTGCCTTTCCTGTTGTTGTAAAAGAGGATTCAGATCTTTTGTGCACCACAGAGTTTGAGGGATCAAAAGTAAATTTCTAATAGCAAATGTAAGCTGCCATGAGTAGCACCCCTTCTGGAATTTTTAGTGTCAGAGATTGTTTTAAGTTCTTGATCACCAATGCAAGATATTTTAGAAAAGCTCTATTTGTTTTTTTGCATGTCTCCCTTTGCATGCCCTGCATCTCTCTGCAGCAGCTAAGCATAGTTCATTTGGAGATGGTGGAAAAGATACTCCTGCTCTCAGATCTTACAGATCAGTTTCTGAATTCAGTGACTGAAGAAAGGAAAATTTCTTTGTCCTTTAGCCTGTATGTTAAAAAAATCACAATCAAAAAAATTATTCCAAATGCTGGGCTGCACGGAGCCCTTATTCCATCCCTTGGCTCTAAGGCAGGAGAAGCACACCGAGGCCAGCCTGACAGTTAAGAGTCTAACCTTTATAGCACGTATGAGTCCCTCAGGATTGTGGAGCAGCTGCACAGGGACTTCCATAGGTCCCTAGCCCAGAAGTAATCTGTGTTTCATGTATGTTCCTCCCGGAAGGGTGTCTTCCTTGTTGGGGAGAACTAGTCTTACTTTGGTAAGTGCTCACAGGCAGGTACTTATGGAGGAGAGGCATCCCATACAATAATGTAAGAAGGCACTGTTGCTCATCTGGAAGGAGGGAAGGGAGTTGTGTTGTTCAATAGATGAAGATTTCCTGTTCTTGTTTATTTTGTGTATTAAACCTGGCTGAGAAGGAACAAACTTAATAACTGTCTGCTGGTGGGGACAGGGTCAGGGAGAGGACTGACCAACCTGTTCTGAAATAAAGAAGCCATGAAGGAGGCTGTGGAGTAGACAGCCAGCCTCTTCCAGCCCTTCCTTTTTAAGTTACATAGCATTTCTAAAATCATATCTAAATTTCCTCTGCTGCAAATTAAGTCACGTGACCTAGCAGACAGAGAACACAATTCGTCATTGTCTGCTCTGCAACAAGTTTTTATAGGTGGTAAGATCATTATCATGTGTTTCCCAGCCTTCTCTTTTCTAAACCAGACAAACCCGATTTGTCCTTTTTCATACCTCAGTCCTTTACCCATCTGTCTCTTCTCTTGTGGGCCACACCACCTTTTTCCTACAGCAAAGGTCCCCAGGCCAGCGTGTGCATTTTCTCAGTGCCCAGCTGCAGGTCAGTTTGGGATGAAGTTTGTTATCAAAAATACATGGGCAACAGGAATAGAGTGAAAGGAAGACCTGGAGGATAGGAGATGTTTTGTGTGCTTGTGTTGCTAAAATGGGACCCAAATGGGACCATGAATCATTCAGCTGATTCTTCTGCTGCAGGATACTTTCTGGGTCATATCAGGGTCCGGGAACCTACTGCCTTATACCTCCTCCCAAAGACCGATCTAGCTTTTACATGTCTGTTATGTTTTAGCTGCAAGTTCTGTGTGGCTTTGAAGCTGCATCGCAGAGAGATTGCTCTTTGCAAGCTTTCATGGCGACAGACATCAAATAGGCTACGCAATACGCTTCCCGCATTGGAAGCGGGAGGCTGTTGACTCTATAAAGTGCTTTCCAAGAATCAGCTAACGCTTGAGGGTTATACATTTTCGCAAGCATTTGGGCAAAGTGGATTCATTAAGGGAGATGAAGTTCTGGAATTTCTGTTTTGTTTAATTTGGCCCTGGGGAGATACACAGAGCAGTATGGTTTTCCTGTTTTGTGTATATAGAATGAGATATGTCATAAGATGGTAAAGCTAGGCTTTTTAATTGTTGGAGAGCAGATTAATTTGAAATGGATAAGTTTAAATAATATTATCTTCAGCTTGATACTTATGTCTACCCAACTAGTCAATTCCTTTTAATTTAGTGCATTATCCCTTTCATGGTTTCTTTCCTGAGATTCTAATAAAGTTTTCTTTTTCTTTCTCATGGTAAGTCATTAGTATCAAATTAGGTAGGCTAGGTATTCCCACGTCAGGAACAGCAAAATGTTCTTTAGGATTACGTACAAACTCAGAAATCTTTGACAAACCTTTGTCATTGAGTTACTAAGATACTATTTTTGTTCACAGCAAAATAGAACATGGGTATTACCGTTATTTCACAGTTTTTCAAGAAACAGCCCCAAATTTAAAATTGAATGAATTCATTGAGCTTATTTTCTTTTACTTGTATTAAAAAAACCAAATGGAATATCTTTTCATAAGTCTTTTGCTTTCCATTACCCAGAAGGAAATAATTCTCTGCCATTTCCTATGTTACTGAGAAGCTATATCAGGATTCCTGCATAGGAAAGTTTTAGGGAAGGCTAAATGTAGTAGCAGTTTTCTGCTTAACACGGCATGCTAACAACAAAATATTCTCTTGCTAATAACAGCTTCTGTTTATTTTTTGCACTGGGATATTCCAGTTACCAAGTGTGAATTATACCGTGCTTTGTTTGGATTCAAATAAAAATCAAGTTCACCCGCAGTGGTCTAGTTTTGTGCTCTCTCCCACCCTCATCCATGTCATTTTTTTCCCCACAGTGGGCCCATCCAGCAGGGTTGGGAGGGGACAGCGAGCAGCTCTTTCACCTTTCTGTTCAGTGCTATTTCAGGTTTCTGCCAGCAAGTAACACTGATGGAGTAACTCCACCGTTCACTTGTGTTACAGCCCACTCCAGGAACACCACCTCTCCAACGTGCAGAGATGTGCTGGCTGTCGGTGGGAAGAAAATGTGCTATTGGATCTACCAGAGTCATCCTGTGTCTTTAAAATGTTAAACCCCTTCCACGAAGTTCAAATGTTACTTCTTAACAAGAATTTGGGTATCTACTGCGGGGGTTTTGATTGTCATCGCTTTTAAGACTAGAGAGCCTGAGAGCATGTGAGCAGCTAAATCCAAACTGCATGATTAGCATTCTTATAAGTGCTGGATTTTTAGCAATGTGAACATGAGTTTCAGTGAACTTCATGGATAGTGGTCAGGGCAGAGCTTGCCTTGTCTTCAGAATCCTATCCATTCCAATCCTGTCCCATCCCCAGAGGACTGTGGGATCATAGGCCAATCTGCCAATACAAAGATGCAGGACGGGTTCCTCTTGTATGGATTTTTATTTTTCCATTGCAGAAGATCTCCTATCTTAAGCATCACCATACCGTTGGCTTTTCTGAACTGGAAAATCATGGGAATTTCCTTCAGCCTTGCGCCCCCCCCCTTTTTTAAAAATGTGTGTTTTAACTCCTTTTGGTTATATTCTATTACCCTAATGAAACAGGAGAAAATGAAATTCTGGCATTTTTTATGCACAACCTGGTCAGAGAAGGATTTTAGTCCTCCTAAGTTGTTCCCATGAAACCAGCTTCGGTGGGCTTTCTGGGAGGACACACAGATTTGATATTCTTGAACACTGGAATGAGAGAAGGTCAAACTGAAGTCCAATGCTTTGAAACATTTAAAAAATATGCAGGAAAAATGACCCAGAGATTTCTAAGCTTTCTAGCATAATAAAAGGCGATCTTTGCTATGGAAGATTCAAATAGAAATGTTGTAGACGTCTCCCAAACCCCTGCTTCTAGAATAACACATACAATTTAGATCCCTCCTCATGCTTTTACAACAATATATAGAATTTAGATACCTCTTACCACTTTCAAAATGAAACACTGAATAATTTTACACCTTACGCTATACAGGTAAATGATATCCTTATAATTTACTGTGACACGAATATGCGTTTATGAACTCAGACTTCAACTAAAGTATACAGTAAAAATAAAACATTTCTCTCATAAGCTTTTGTTGTTGTTGCTAAAGCTAAAATTTGCTGAGAAAAAGTAGTCAGGGCGAGGCAGCTGTTAGAGAGTGAGGGGATGATGTATCTGACTTCATCAGGTCACTCACTTCCCCACTTTGGACTGGAACCAGGCTGATCCCCTCCAACAGGCAGCATCTGCCTCTCTGGCACCGTCCCTGCACGGGCATCTCTGGAATGGCTTCTGCATCTATCGCAACCATTAAAGCTTCTGGGTGATCTGTTGTCATTTTTATGGCATTTCCTTCGGATCTGGAAATATTTAAAGAAATTTTAACCTCCTTGAAAGTGAGGCACTCGAACAGTCATGCTGTTTCTGTGAGTTAAAATACAGGAGCTTATTTTGCACCTTATTATGTTTAGGGTTTTGTATTCCTGGCATGTTATATTTTGTTTCGGAGTTGTGGCATGGCCATGTCACCACCACTCTTCTTAAGCAGAAGCAGAGTGTCAAAGAGAGGCACAAACCAAAAAAAAAAAAAGATAAGTTTGTTTAAAATGTTTGTTTTTTCTATAATGAGAGAGAAAATACTTCACTTCCCATTGCATGTCACTTAAGGAAGGGAGCGTACGGGTGCTTCTCTGTGCAGCTCTGAAGGTGGGCAGCGTGAGTTACGATATAGTCGTCTTCGTAGGCAGAATGAATTGGAACTAGCATGTGTAAGAAGCTTACGTGAATTACACCAGTCACAGGGCATAAAAGTTGTAACTTTTTCATCATTTTAACATGTATGCATTCTTATTCATGTATGGACATAAATTGCTCTTCTAAGTATGGGTGTGCTGGCTTTGGCTAACTTCTCTTTCTAGTTTTGATTGCGTATCTCTTGGGGCTACATGTCAAAATATGACAGAGCCGCCCAGGGCAAGTAGGATATAATGAAAAAGAAACTAAAAGTCATATGGCTTCTGTGTGCTGTGCGCTTTTCTCATGCAGAACCCCAGGATATGTGGTGATAATATTAATTGGTCAAGCATAAACCTCAGGTCCAGTTTACGTTCTCCATTTTCAGAAGGAAGAACCGGGAAGAAATTTGCATTTTGCTGGAGTTTAAATGTGTGCAGTGTCTTTTGGAGAAGCTAGCTAGCTGTATGGTACAGTGCAATGCATTTGGCTAGTACTAGTTTCTTGTGAAAAGAGAGTGAAACATCCTCTATATAAGCATTTTTTCACTGTTTGTAGCTTAAAGTTATATATAAACCACAACTTCCTTAGGTTCTTGAACCCAGACTTCTTACAGTGGTCCTTTTTGTTCTGTGAAAGCAAGCTGTCTATGTAGGCGCTAGATAGATAGATAGATTTAGATTTAGGTTTTTATATATATATGTTTATATGTAAATATATATCTCTCTCTCATTCCATTTTCTATTGTCCTACCTCAACTGAGCAGAATGAAGATGGAACCTCATGATTCCCCATAATAAGATTTTATGCTTACAGATACTGATACAAACAAACTATTGCTAAAAACCAATCACAATTTCTTTGTATAGTGAGCTACATTTCAGGTGTTCATATAAGCAAAAGCACAGATTTTAGTGGATTTATTATTTGGGCATTTACAGTGGCTGATTTTTTTTGTATCTGTACAGTTGGCATAGGATTTAACTACTTTGGTTGTTGCTTTATCTGCATGGGCAGTTATTAACATAATCCAAATTTATTTTTTTCATGTAGACATGCTAACACACATCTGTTTACAAATGTAATGATGTTTAACAAACATCAGTTCAGGCTTACCTGTATGTAGTGATGGTTCCTCTGTAATATATAAAATGCTATAATAAGGTCTCCATCTATCTACAAAATATGAAAGAAAGAGAAATTAAAGCAAGGCCTCTCAAAACATACCGATTCTATTTCTACAGAAACCAAACTCAGTGACTGTCCACTGAGGATCCCAAGAAGTGATTTTCTGTGAATACACAAAATCTTATGACTTACGCACTGACTTGTTCATAATTTTTTTTTCACACTGGGGCTGTTGTGTGGTTTCCATAATGCTGTAAATCATGATTAAACACATAAAAAAGATTGTTGCCCAAGTTCCATTTTAAGCCAAGTGAAACATAATACAATATAACATTTACATCATTTTCTTGATTAACCCTGATGAACCTTCAGTCATTATCCATTACAGTAAGAGCAAATTGGAAATGTTGCTTTGTTAATAAAACATGTATAGACGTTTTCATGAGCCATAGATTTGATGGTTACTAACAGCTGACACATTCATAATGAAATACTGTACTTTGGCTTTCCGTCAAAGTACAATACTACATAAGGCTGCAATCCTGTGTCCTGTACTTCAGTGCTGTATTTTGGTGCCCTTTGGACATCAGATAATTTTGAATGTTGAGCTAAAATCAAGAGCACAGAATATAAATATAGGCAAGAGTTTTCACAACCTTTACATTTAGGTACTGAATCTCTGTGTGTCTTTCACTCATGTTTCATAGGGGCTCTTAGCAGAACCAAGAGCATTTAACAACGTAAATTAAAACTACTCATCGTTGTCATCCATGGAAGTCTGTAAAGTTTTCCTCCTTTTGCTACTGCGCCAGGAATGTTTTCTAATAGACACTGCTGTTATCTCTGTAGTGGCAAAGTGCTCTTAGATCTGGCTTTAATGATTCATTACAGTCTTTGCTTTTGCTGCTTTAAGTCAAGTTTATCAAGCACCAGGCTGAATTGCTTGATCACATTTTTCTACCAGTTACAGAGCTTTCCATTTTTGTGTGTTATGTGAAGCATACCTCGGTGTACTTCTCAGTCCTGCAATTAGCTGTGCGTAGATGGATCACTATTCAGAGCCCCATGGAAAGAATAGGCTGTTTAAGTTGCTAGAGAAAAATGGGAGTGAGGAGGTGTTTTTTTCCTGAAAAAGACCTTTTTTCAAGAAAAAGATCATAGAAGCAAAACACAATTTTTCACAGTTTTCAGGATACTTGTTTTCATTTTTTTTACTACTGAAACTAGCACTGAAGATCTTTATTGACTGAAATCCAGTTTTCAGCAAACACATCAATAAGAAGCTCAACAAACATTTTGAATAAAGTATTAAATGCTTGCTGCAAAATGTCAAATAGATTTTTAAAAGGCCAGATTTTTTTCATTACATTGAAAATGTTCAGAACATCCCTAGAAATCACTTAATGATAGGAGTAAATTCAGTTTATTGCAACATTCAGTCTGTAAACTCTTCAGGATATGCACCAAGACTATACGAATAATTTGCCTATGTGTGCACATCCTCCACAGAGGTGAGCCGACTGGCTGATCAAAAAAACCCGCTATTGTTTCTGACTAATTATGACTGTAAGGAGCCTAAAGAAGAAGTTTCAAGGACAAAAACCGCACAAGCTTGGCAGATGAGAACTGGAACGGTTTCCCATGCATAAGGATGCTGTGGAAAGCAGAAATCATTGTGGAGAAAAACAGACAAGTGGGGCGTTGTGTCTGACATCTCTGGCAGGGAAGCAGTGTAAGAAGAAACTGGATCAGATATAGGCATCACCAAGTTAGGGAAGACCATGTGTAGCAGCCCAGGGAATTCAGCAGTGTTAGGTTAGGCAGAAAAAAAGATTCCTTATTGATCCCCTCAGCTGTTGTATTTTTGAGCGAGAACATAAAAGTAACATTAACATAATCAAATGAAAGGGCTTCACTGTGCTTTGTCTGGTTTGTGCTCTTCAGTCTTAGTATTTTTTTCCTCTCCACTGGGAAAATATGGATGAGGATACAAAAGGAATACTTCCCCCTATCTCATCTACAGTATCTGTTTCTTGACAGCTAAGATCTCCATTTAATTTCTGGAGGTTTTAAACATCATTTTGGATTGTGGAGAAAAACAAACACCCATTCCAGGTGTAAGATTATTAATAGTGGTGAATTTGTAACTTGTGACTATACTTTCAAACAGTATGTTGTTAGAGCAGTGCAAAATTAAAAGCAATAGTAATGTTCTGTTTCTGGCTTGGCTCAGTGTTGTTATTAGATCTTCATCCACCGTAGGTATTTTTGCTAGCAGTTTTAGGGTTATAAAAAGAGAGCACCAGCACTTAAAATAGTAAGGCACTGAATATAGAATTGCCCATTAATACTGAATGGTGAATTTTTGGCTATCTGTGTATACTGTAGGTATGGACTGGTAGATTTTTATAATGTGATGAAGTTATTTTTCCTGAAGCTAAAAAAAAAATTGGAATTATGTCTCAGTTTATCTCATTGGGCAAAACTTCACTGAGGGAAGAAAATGTGCGTGTTTTGTCTGTAGCAGAGCTGGAAGAGGTGCTCTTGTACAAGCAGATGTTGAACTAAATTGGATTTTTTTTTAACGTTCCTCTGTTGTGATGTTTACTGCTCTGACTCAACAACCTAGATCCCAGTCTCAACCGCAACTCTAGGTTTTCTCTATATTTCAATACATATTTAAAATTCATTCAGGTTGCATGCAAAGCACTCACATTTTGGGAATGTCAGAAGTGAGCGCCTATAAGATAATAACTGCACCCACAATTAGTCTTTCCTTGGTTCCTTCCGGTTGCCCAGCGTGAGCCCTCAGAAGACCTGCCTTGAAGGCTCAGATGCTGATTTTGCAGATGCGATATGTATATATGCATTCGTTTGGTGGATGCGATATATCTGCCCCTGAAAATACAGCTCCCTGTTTTGGACTCGGAATTTCCAGGCAGATAATTAAAGCAATCTCGCACCTTCCAGCCCGCACCTGCCACCATGCAAGCGGCCGGCCCAGCTCAGCTCCCCCTGATCATATTCATGTTTGGACGGCAGTGTTTCATGGTTAATACAAATCATAAACAGGCTGTAAAAGCTGAAGCGTCAATGAATCCTAGCTTTGAAATTGCTGGAAGCTAAAGTTTTAAAACTGATACTGCAAAGTGAAAAATGAAATTTAACCAGGCATTTTGGTGAAGGAAAAATAATTTATTGGATGTAAGATGAAAAGCTGTGAGAGTAAACATCAATCTCATCTTAGACACATGTCATTGATTGATGTTTGCTCTGTGCTGCTGCCTGGAGGTAAACTCTTTGAAATAGCAAAGTAGGTACTTTATCTGTCTGTGGATAGGAGCACAGTTTGTTAAGTTACTGCTTTTCTGAGACCCTGCTACATCTTTATGTTCAATCAAAGTGAAAACAGTAAATCAGAGTAATTGCTTTACCCCACGGCATTCCTGTTTGTAAATGGGAAAAAATACTATAGAAATCCTCACATTAACTTCTGCTGTTTAAGCTAGATAAAAAGTCTAAAAAAGTCGGTTGCAACCTAGGAAGGTATTTTATTGATTATGCCACTTGTTCATCAAAGGCAGTCCCTTTGTTATAATCGAACCGATAGTTCAAATGTCGTTAGGGAAAGCATTTAATGCTCAAAATGTAAGGTTGCCATCTCTAGGAGCTCCCCGTAACCCATTAGCAATTAGTTCCCAAACAGGCATTGTTTATACTTAGCTGAAAATGGAATTTGTACCAAGAAATTGGCCAGCGAAAACCATGGACGTGAACAGTGAAATAGAAAAGAGGCATTAAATGATAGCACTTCCATGTTAAGCATGGCAATTCAGCAAGCAAAATAGCCTGAATTGTTGTAATTAAATTGTCAGAATTAAGACTGTTTTCTAAAAATGTTTGGGGCTATTGCCTTTACAAGGTCTCAGGCTGGTTAGTCCTTTTGTGTTTTAAAATATTGCAGAGATAACGACAAGGAAGGCACGTTTAAATTCAGAATCCAATTTCTATTCTGAATTCAGTTTCATTATCACTGTCCTGCATCAGGGTAGGACTGTTTTTTTTTATTGTGTTGTATAAGTTTTTCCCTGGATTTACTCTATTTAGCTACTTTGGCATAAATGTGGTGATTCAGGGGAGAATTAGACTATTAAATATTTAAGAAAATGTCCTCACTTCAGCCTGAAATTTAGTATATTGACTTGTGTGCCAGATTACAATTTGTGGGGAAATGTTGAGAATAATCAGTAAACCATTTAAAAATTTATTTTCATGAAATATTGCCTGTTTTTCATGGTTTTGAAGCAGTTCCAACTTTGTTCATAATTCAGAAATGACCGTGTGCTAAAATTTAATTTCAAAGATATATGCGTCCTCACAGAAAACTTGTTCATGGGTCTAGTTTTATTCTTTAAACGCATCTATCTTTTAGTCACATATGGTGTGGGTTGTGTTTTGGGGCTTTTTTTGTTTGTTTGTTTGTTTGGAACACGATCAGCTCTGTACACTCCCAGGGTATATCCAGGGACTCCGCCTGGCAGCTTGGGGATGGTATCATTTCCATGACGCTGGGAGTGGGTGTTGCGGTCTGACAGCATTTTGTATGGAGCCTCTTAAGCTGATTATGGAAGAAGAAGGGTCAGTTTGGGCACAAATGGGGAAGTTGACAAAATCTGGGAAAAAAGCTCAGCCCTTGTGAACGGTACCTAGGTCTTCCCTAGCAAAGGCCTGCCAGGAGCCCGCAGGAACTGTGTTTTTGCCAATTTAAGAAATTGTCGCATGTGAGCGTGAGGCATCAGCTGCTTTTGTTATTAATGCGTCTAGACTTCAGGTTCTGAAAGTTTTGTGCGAAGTGCCACACGTAGCTGCTGGGGTGGAGGGGATCAGCCTCCTGGCTCAAAAACATTAACTGCGAATAAACCAGCTACTCCTGCTAAATCTATATCACAATATTTATGTGCGTGGGGAGGTAGAAGGAAGGTGTGTGTGTGAGGGGGTGTTGCAAAGCCCCCACAATTCAGAGAATAATGAACTAAATCTTTGGACTGGAAAATGATTTTGGAAGGTCTGGAAAGGCAAAGGTGAGATTGCAGGTTACTGTAAACTATAACGAGTTCAGTAATTGTCACCAGGTGTGTGTATACACGTGGTAACGCCTTCCTCTGTCGTGCCGATGGGGCAGCCTGAGTCACTGCCCCCTTCCTTTGCCAGAAAATAAACTGATGCGAGGCAAGAGGAGCACCAGTGATCTCACCCTCAATTTACTTACCTGTGTCTTTTACAGCCTCAAAGATGCCAGCTGTTACGAGAATGGTGATCTCGTAGCAAAATAACAGTATCCTTCCTGAATGTCCCCTTGGTGATGTGGCAATTTTGTGGTTTCTGAAAAGGTCAAGAAGCATCGTTAATGCACACCGTATGCCTGCAAAGGCGTGTAATTTCTCAGTGAAGGCGCAGTGCTTTAGTTTGTGAAAAAGGACATCTTCCTCTGAATGCAAAACTTGGGCGTTCCCTAAAACTGGAGGACAGGAGAATACGTTGGTGCATTGTCTCCACCCAGTTCATCATGGAGATTAGACCTTTTTATTTGAGTTGTTCCAAGTAGTGATGTCTAAGGGAGGTAAACTGAGTCAGGAATAGTATGCTTTAAAAAAAAAAAAAAAAAAGAAAGAAAAGGAGACTCTTCAACACTTAACACTTTAGGCTTTTTGTATGATTGCTTTCAGCCTAGCCTGAGACTACGTAACTCTTTGGACTTTGTAGGAGATTAAATCCAGTCCCAGGTTTTTCAGGTAAGGTTATTGCTCTGCTCCTAGGCTGTCCCCTGAGCCGTCTCTGTCTATTTCTAATTAAGGACTAAAGGAAGCGGTTGCTTCTGATGTCAGGAGTAGCGTGAAGAAAGCTATGAGCATTTCTGTCAGTACTGTGGGGAGGCTGGTGCCACAGCCGCCCTCCCATCAAGCACCAGCGCACCTGGGCTCTCCTCTTCAGGCTGGTCTCATGGGGAGGCATGCTCACCTAGCGCACGGCCAAAGAGTGGGCAGCCATCAAGGTAATCTTCCAAAAGTTATCACAACAGATTGAAATTTATTGAACATACCTACTCTGAGAAGTTTGGCAATCCATTGGAATTCTGATCTGTGAAATACCCGAGAGTGAAATTATTCAAAGTGTCCTAGAAGAAGCGGAGAAGGTAGGGCTGCTGTGACCGTGTGGGGGTGATGGTGTGCTGAAAGTGCTTTGAGCCTGAGACACTGGTATTTAGACATAATTCATTAGTAAGCCCAGCTTGTCTCTTGGCAGATCTTAGGGCTGAGATAAATCGAAGTGTGCTTTTAAAGCAGTGTGCTAAATTCGAGATAGTGTAATTTTTATAATACAACATTTATTCATATATAACTTTTGCAAGTGTTTGACTTGTTACTCGTGCTTCAGTTCATGTCCTTTAAGCACGAATCTGAAACAGAGGCAGCATTTTAAAAATAACAATATACCGTTTAAAAACTATTTAAATTCATCCTTTTGAAGTTTGACCTGTATGAAACAAATATAAATGACACTGACTTTTGAGAGATGAATGGTTGCATGTTCTTTGGTTTCCAAGTCTTGCAAGACTGCTTCAACATTTTGGCCCATACTAGCAAAACTCTTCATCAATAAACTGATGTGCGAGCATGTGTATAAAACATATATATACATACATCACCCACATACGCACACATGCCCCAATGAGAAAAAAATCCTGAGATTTTTCATGAACTTGTTCTTCATGGCTTAGCTGTGGAGAAGACACACACTGCAAACAATTAAAAAGGTACACATACATTTGGGATTGTTTTAAATTACAAATTTTAAAAAAAGAAAGAAGGAAGAAAACTATTAAAAAGAATAATTTTCCATTAACTGAAGTGTTTGCAATAAAGGCAATTATAGCAGTTGGCAGTATTCTCCTCAAACCAAAATAAATAAATACATTTGGTGCCATACGTTCAAGGAAATGTGATTGTTGCAATGTTCATGCTAATAAGGAGCAGCCTCACGAATGCCAGACATTTTGGCATCTGGTACTACCAAAAGAATACAACTCTCAATTTGTAGCTCTTCCTAACTTACTGCTTATAGATGGCATATTAGGCATTGTCACACGGTGACATGCCATTTGCATAATCATTCTGAATTATTGCAGGTTGTGCGTTGCATTGCCAACAGTGAAATTCTCATTTGGGATGGGGGTTCAGAGATCTGACGACTTCTATGTCTTCATCAAATATGTCTCCATCAAACAAAGAGATAAAAATGTCCTTCCACTTTAGGAGTATCACACCAGTGCATTTTTAAATTTGTATGAGGCCTAGTGAAGAATGTTGCACTTGTTTACTTCCTAGAAACTGGGTAGAAATCAGTATTATAATTAATCTCAGGGGAGCTGCCCATCTCTATTTGACTGCAGGCTAGAGTCCAAATGCCAAGCATCTCGAAGAGTCAGGAGGTTCTGGATGGGGAAATGTGGCTGAGGATGAAGTTGCAGATCCATGCAGCTCCAGGAAAACCCAACCAAACAATGATTATTCAGGGTGGCAGAAAGTCTACTTTAGGCACAGAGGTGGTTGTTACTGATGGGTGTACACTCAGAGGGCATGATGTAGTAACTGAGGACCATTGCTCACGCAGCAGTAAATGACAACTGCTCTGCCTCTGGCCTCGGCAGCGTGTGCAGCAGATGATCTCTGCTCACAGGGACGCCGTGGGGAGGCCTTCACTATCTCCTTCTTCCTGGAGGAAGGCATTTCCCATGTCCAAAACTCCACCCCTGCGATTGCCTCCTCATTACACTGCTTTTCAAAGAGAGGGTGTTGGCGTGAATAACATGCTGTATTGGGTCTGGCTTAGACGGAGTTATTTTTCCCCCTAGCAGCCCGCATAGCGCTGTGCTTTGTATTGGTAGCTAGAAAGGTGTTGATAACACACCAGAGTTTTGGCTACTGCTGAGCAGTGCTTGCACAGCATGAAGGCTGTCTCTCCAGGCAAGATCTTGGGAGGGGACACAGCCGGGACAGCTGACCCAAACTGACCAAAGGGATATTCCATACCATATGACGTCCGCTCAGCAATAAAAGCTAAGAGAAAGGAAGAGGAAGGGGCGGCATTTGTTATTTCTGACATTTGTCTTCCGGAGCAACCGCTACGCATACTGAAGCCCTGCTTCCTGGGAAGTGGCTGGATATCACCTGCTGATGGGAAGTAGAGAATAAAATCTTTGTTTTACTTTTGCTTCTGCGCATGGCCTTTGCTTTTGCTTTTATTAAACTGCCTTTATCTTGACCCACGAAGGTTTTTTCCCATGTCATTTTCTCCCCGCCCCGTCCTGCTGAGGAGGGGAGTGATAAAGCTGCCTGGTGGTACCTGGCATCCAGCCAAGGTCAACGCACCGCACATGCATTGCTCATGAAAAATATGGGATAAAAACGAAAAAAACTCAAGCACCTATAAGTGGAATAAACAAACTGGTGGTTGGAAGCTGCCTTCCTGAACTGAAACCCTGTGTTTCACAACAAACCGCTGTGTTTGAGAGCCCTGCTTGGCGTTTGGCATCTGCCCTCAGATGCCCTCAGACCCATCAGAAGGGTACTCCGCAGTCCAGTTCAAGTTAGCAGCGTTAACAAGTAAACACAAGATTTTGTGTTCATTTAGTGACTGCTAAGGCATTGTTTTTAAATACTAATAGCGTCTAACATATCCTATGTATTTTCAGCTCTCTCAGGTCTTGAATTAGAATCAGATAGCTGTTGGCCTTTTGACTGCCTTGCCTGAGGCATACTAGGTAACATCACATGGGTAGCCGATGCAACATATGTTTTGCTAACCGGGAAGCTGGTTAGCAAGACAACCTTTTTCGTATTAACACATGGTGCACTTACATGACATTAATATATATTTCTATTTTACAGATTTACAGTGCCAGAAGAAAGGCATTAGCTGAGCTAAGCAAAATAGGCAATCAGCATACTCGTCACATTGTCCTGAAATAACACATAAACCTCATTAGGCACATTGGTTTCCTTTGTGAGGAGAATAAAACATAACAGACTGAAATGTGCAAACCTGTGTTGTTCTGTGGAAGTTCAGGGAAAGGATTCTCTGCTTTATCTTGTCATGCATTAAACTAGAATTCTGAAAAAGAAAAAAAGTTAATTTTTATTCTGGATGTCTATATTGGAGCCAGACTAGTTCATTTCTAAAAATTAATACTGTTGTGTAATGCAGCGATTTTATTCTCTCTCCAGCTACACTCTACCAGCCATACATACGCTGTCGTGCCAGTATACATTTATTCATGCTCTGAAGTTGTGATAGTGTCAAATCCATCAGAAAGAGGAATTGTTTCAGTAGTAGTTTCACGACTTGGCTGATTAACAGAGATCAGAAGAAGCAGCCTAACTGTGGAAACCACTTCAGCATGTAGTTTTAACAGCTCTTTAGGGAGCTAGTTAATGAAAGAATCACTACAGAAACACATCCATGTGAAAAAAGGAGCATTCTCATACAACACTCAGAGGATATGTCATAAGTGGAAATATGTTCATAATTTCTATTTACTCATAGCTGTAATTACCATCTGCCTTAAGAGTACTTTCAGTCTTTGTCAAAGTTGCTTAGATATTTCCTTTGTCACATTTCAAGCAGAGAAGTTCTGCACAGACTAGATCCTGCCCTGTGATTTCTTTTTTATTCTTCTGTAAGAATTTAATTATCTATTCTCTGTGTGAAGAAAGCACCAGCATTCCCAGAGACCTGAGCCTCCCCAGCCTGCTTGGACTGGCATTCATCTGATTCATGTTCTTGCTTATTTTTGCCATCTGTCTGCAAACCAGAGTTCTTCACTTTTAAATTCGCGGTGGTTTATATGTTGCCCGCTAACTTTTAACTCTTAAAAAGCTATTATTCTTTTTGCTGCAGTGTCTACGAGCCGGATAGAAACGTGCTGCGAAGGAAAGAATGGGAAAGGAGAAATCAGGAGGCCCAGCAGGAGGAAGGCGCATTTAACACGAGTTACTCCCTCTTCAGTGAACCGTACAAGGTAGATGCTTCCCAGTTTATTCCACAGTACAAAAATGCAGCATGCAGAAGGCATTGTCCAGGTTTCAGCACCCTCCCACAA
This sequence comes from Fregata magnificens, assembly GCA_013389945.1. NCBI lineage: Eukaryota > Metazoa > Chordata > Aves > Suliformes > Fregatidae > Fregata > Fregata magnificens. The sequence goes on along the minus strand of WAAD01019018.1, from coordinate 316,983 downwards.
GTGCTAGCCTCACAAAATTCACAGAGAACATTTATGGTTCATTGAGAATCGGATTTTATATATATGTGTGTGTGTATATATATATATAAGCTTTTTATAATGTTCAGCAGCACACAAGAATGAAATAAACTAGAAATATCCTAACAATATTTGAGGTGCAATTAAAACTAGGAGGTGAACGTGATGGTGCCCTGTTTTTACAAGACTTAGAAGAAAACAATTGTGTTAGAATTGTGTCTGAAGGTCAAGCAATACAGTAAACATTGTGCTCTGGCCAAGATTAATGCAATGAAATATCTTGGTGTTTCCTTTTTTTTTCCCCCCCTGTAAGAATTGCCAACAAAATTTGTCTGCTAGACATGTTTTGCCCTCACCAAAGGCAGAAGTAACTTATGAGTCTCAACTGTCTGTTTTATTTCTCATGGTAACATTAGTGTGATGAGGCAGAACTGTGTCTCACCACTCCTTGTTAGAAGGGTCAAGCAGGATCTTCTGCACTATGCAGCAGCCTGCAAACCAAGCCCTTGTGAACAGGACCAGAGAGCAGTATCCCACGGGGACTGCTTTTCTCCCCCAGCTAACCCAGTGATATTGCCTGTGTTCATCAAAGCATCATCATGTATCATCTGTTGTGTCCTTCCAGTAACGTCCAAGTTACTGTTACAACCACCATGTTGTGAAGCCTTTCCCTCCACGCTGCATCACTTGCCCTTGATGCTTTGGGTGCTTTAGTGCCTCTTTCGAGGAGTCCTGTTTGGGACCTGGCACTTGGCTTCTGCACCTGGCTTCCATGCTTCTGTGTTTCTGCCTGTGCTCCAGAGTCAGCTTTTAGCTCGTTGTTCTTCCAGATTGTTGTTTGTTTCTAGTCCCTAATAAAAAAGAAAGATCTACCACTTTCAAACCATGTCCCTTGATGGAAGACAGCTCTGTCTGCCTTGAAGCTGACCTCCAGCTGCCCAAATTTCAGATTCATTACAAAGGCGTTTAGAAACCATGGGAAATGTCTTGAACTCCTCAAGGCTCTACTTGAAAAAAAAAAAGTCTACTGTGAGACCAATCAAGGGCTAATCCATGGAAAAAAGCCTGAAAAGCTGAAGTAAGTCAGCTGTGTCTTGGCATTTCATGAGGGCTCTGCTGCAATGGGGACTTAATAACTTTCCATTTGGTAGGTCCAATTGAATAGACCCCTCACAAAAAGGGCCTCTCCTTTTGCTGGGTCCCTGATACCATTTTGTCTGTGGTGCCTAAAGTTGTAATACTGAAGCTCAGATCACTTATAAAAGTGGTATAGTTGGAATATTTTGTGCACTTTGATTATTACCTGTGTGCCAATGTACGGACTGTCATGGCACAGACTTCATGTATCATGGACACACCGGTGGTTTCTGAGTTATGATGTCTGAAGGCACCTCTATGCAACCACAGTATAATTCCATCAACCTTAATAGGAGTGGATGAAAAATCATTGCTGTCTCTGGAATCAGAGAGGATACTGAGTGGGTATCCTATGGGGAGGTCAGAATAATGGCTCCATCCATGCTTCTTATCTTTAAACACTATGTCCCTATTTTGGACAAGCGTGTAAAGAAGGTGCTGCAGAAATACATCCTACAACTGGCTTTGTCAAGGAAACATGGAGAAAGGCAAAGCCCAGGACAGCAGTATACCTTACCCACAGCTCTGGTGGTGTGAGAGTCACAGCTGCTTGGGATGACCAGTCATTCTGACAGCATTGGACGTCAAAACTTCAGCAGTGGCGTACTCTGAATGTCATGTGTACACTGGAAATGAACCATTGCACTGCCTGAACTCATCCAAGCATTTGTGAACCTTCAGTGTAGGAGTGCAGAGCTGTGGCTTGGGCTTTTTGATCTTACCGTGGAGAGAGGCTGACTGCAAAAGAGGAAACCTTTCTGCGAAAGCAAACTGAAACCCACTCTTACTCTCTTTAAAGATCATGTTAAAGTTTTAGGCGTTTCCAGAGGGGAATGAAGTTACAGCAGACATTCACTGCAAGCTCTGATTAAATTGAGTATTCCTCTGCACAGCTTGAGAAACATGCGCTAAAGCCAAAGGATTTTGCCATTCAGAAAGCCATATCTGAAAATCAAAGGCAGACTGGAATTGTCTTAAATCTTATGTCCTCTCTCACCTTGACATGTATCACTACTCCTGTAACATCAGATTTTCTGAAAAATCCTGACTCTTCGGGTTGCCCCTTATCCTGTTCAAAGTATCCATAGCAACCCTTTATGAAGGATTATGGAAAATCCAGTATCTTTTACTTAAAATGTCTTTTACAGGGGGTAAAAAGTAGGAGTTCCATTCGAGATATTTCCTGGACAGAATACCTTGCCTCATTAACCATATCAGTATTTTTAAGGAAGAAAAAAATTCTGATGACCTTCCATGCAACCACCAGGTTTATTTTTAGAAGTGTTGAATCTTGCAGTCTTCAAATGCATGGATACATCTTGCATTGCAGAAGAATATCAGAGCACTGTAAGTTAGAAATGTTTGCACAAAATGCTTTTCCTACTTACTCATCATGTTTTCCCCATGTGAATGATTAAATAAGGCCGGCAATATTTCAGAGCAAATAATAGGACAAACTGTTACATCTAAAGCTCATAACAAGTTACCTCAGATCCCATCTTGTTCCCAAAAGGATGTAGGTGAACTCTTCTGGATGAGTCAGCTCAACACGAAATCTTGTCACCTCAGGTTGTCCCCAGTGTATCCAGAAGGAATAAACAACACCGACCAGTTGCCAGCATGTGCCGTGGTACAGGTGTTAGATTGGTTTGCTGCAATTATTCTTGTGGTTTCCTGGGATGTCTCAATACGAGGTGTCTCTGTGTGACCTTCATATCACATCCATATAGAAGACAATCTGCTGAATTCTCTGGGCTAGTGATAGTCTACAGATAATCTGAAATTAGGTTTTTATTTACTTCCCATCCAAATAGCAACCATCAGAGAGAATGGACCTTCTGTTAGGGAAGCTGGACTTTCCAGGGGCAAAACTTGCACATAAATTCTCTTACATTCGTGGACGTAGAAGCAGCTGGGTGGAGAGCTGCCCCAGAAGCTGGCTGTGCTGTAGGAGACTTGTGGGTGTCAGGAGCCCCATTCCATTTCGTGGTCGTTGTCGCCATGCTCCTGGCAGGGAAGAAAACCTCTCACACACACTGGCTGAATCAGGCTGGGTGCAGGCCACAGGGCAGATCTCCCTCCCTAGAGGGAAGCTGGAAACACATCTCTATACAAGGTACCTACACGAGGTGGAGGATCCATTGGAAGCATAGAAGAGATCCACTGGGTAAAAGGAGAAAATTTCTGTGCCTTCCAGAAAGTAATTCTGCTGGTCAAGGCAATGCCCAAGCATAGAAGCCATTTCATTGACCCCAGGAGACACATGAGTATATCTCCAACCTTCTTTCTTTTCAGATGTATGTGATGCTTCCCACTTTTGAAGCCTCGTTAAGTTTCCTCTTCTTCAGGACATTGATGTGATTCCTGTGAAGCGAAGGAACACCCAGACTTGCTGTCTGTGAATTAATGCTTCATATTTCTTTTCACAGCAGGTTATTGTCCTTGTGACAACAAGAGCTGCATATGCAGAGAGAAGATCAGGCTGTAATGGTTGAGCCATCTTATTCCAAGTTTGTAAAGTGATGTTTCAGATGCAACACTTTTGAGTTTTTCCCTTCCCACTTCCCTTCAATATATATTATTGATATATGTTCAACTCTGTTAGCATTGTAACAAATGCGTATCAGAAAGCTGGCTGTAATGTATTTTACGTAGTTACAAGATAGTGTCCTTGAAATTTGAGGGGACAAGTTTCAAGCAACACAGGACTGCTGCTACTGTCTGACTTAGGAATGCTTCCACTGTAGTCCCCTGAAAGGTAGCATGTGGCAATCACTGCATTCATTTACAGGGCATTTTTGCTTGGATTCAGGTTTTTTAATAGGAAATGTGAAAAAAAAAGATTCTGAACTAGGGGAGTTTCCCTTACATTTTTGTTTGAGTGACTCAATTTTATTTGAAGACTTAAAAACAAAAATACGTCCAGTTTTCCAGAGTAACTGATGTTGCTGCTTCATCTTTCATATTTTTATATAACTTTAAGGGGTCTTCTCCACTCCCTTTACTGCCTTCTTTCTCCTTTTTTCTGTTTTCCTCTCAAACAGAGAGTCTTGAGATGAAAGCTTGGCCCTCTGAAGCCAATGGGAGTTTTCCCATCCAGACCCCATGTCTGGAAGAGAGAAAGGAGAACACCACTGGCTCATTAATGTCTTCCTCTGAAAACGTAAAGCAAAGAACATAACACGCTTGAATCTTGGCAGGGTTCAGAAAAATCTCTGCTGCATAAATGCTAATGATACACCCTTTTGCTTACAGTGGCTTTTTAAAGCAAGAGTTTTCAATCTTTTCCAGTATGTTTTATTTGCTTGTTTTATTTCTTGGTGGAGCTTTTGCCTTTTCAGTCAGGAGTTAAATGGATGATTTTAAAGACAATGATTAATCTTAAAGGGGAGGGAGGGTGGCTATGTTCCCCCTGCTGCACACAGCAAGCGCTGAGCAATGTGAAGAATTTGCGGGGTTCTGTTCATCTTTTTTTTTTTAAAGAGGAGAGAGCCCTGGAGCGAGCATCCTGTCAGAGTATTTTCGAAGAAGGGACATAATAATCTGTAGTTTTCCCATTGTCCCACGAGCTGTCTTCAAGTCACCTCAGAGTATTTGGTTGGCTTAGACTGGTGAGTTCATTCAGTGCCAACACGGGATGTTGTGTGGCTTCCCAAATGCCATGTGAAAACTTAGGCAGGCAGAGAAGGAGATTGGGAATGCAGTGTTTTCATTCACGGCTGAAGGAGAGCTTGCACTGGGCTATAGGAGAAGTTTTATCATGGTCAGATTTAATCCAAACCATTCTGTGTAGTTGCAATAATAAATTTTCTAGTTTCCAGGTAATATACTTTAACTACAGCATGATACCAGTGATAGATTTCTTTTTTTATATACTCTAAGGCCCTTTATAGCTTTTCCAGTTCAGGGTAGATTTAGGACGTTGACAAGTGTCTTCAGAGACAATAAGGATTTTCGATTTCATCCCTCAACACCGCTGCTGAATAAGGCAGTGCTACTTCAGTAAGGATTTCAGCAGAAGCATGCAGGGAATTTTGTTTTTCTTACACTGACTGTTGCAGAACACTCGATTTTTGTTTTGCAGACTAACAAGGGGGATGAGCTCTCGAATCGCATCCAGAACACACTGGGCAACTATGATGAAATGAAAGACTTGTTAACTGACCGATCAAACCAGAGCCACCTTGTTGGGGTTCCAAAACCTGGGGCTCCTCAGACGTCTCTCCCCAAGCCCGATGAACATCTTATTGCAGACTCGAGACCGCCGCCTCCTCCTCCCATTTCCAGCACTACTTCTTCCACACCAGCAGCCCTATCTACCCAGCAGAGCAAAAGCACCACGATGGGTTGGCAGAAGGCTGGGCACAACGCCGCTTCGGATGGCCAGCAGAGAGCGAGCAAGCATGGGCACCGGTCGCTGGAGTCACACAAGGGTGACTTCAAACTGGCGAACCAAAAATCCAGTCTGGAGAAACTAAAACGCTATGCATCAAGTCCCACCTCCTCCTCCTCCTCCTCCACCACCACTGCCCAGCAAAGCTCACTGAGGGCCACGCTGGGAGACAACGTCAACAGAGTGCAGCAGCCGGCAAAGCTCAATTGTAGCTTGGAAGGAGGAGCTCAAGCGCAAGACAGGCCAGCAAAGCATGGTGGAGGGCACTGCGTCCAAAACTTCCCGCCCTCTCTTGCTTCGAAGCCCAGTCTGGTTCAGCAGAAACCAACAGCTTATGTAAGGCCAATGGACGGTCAAGACCAGGCTCCAGATGAGTCTCCAAAGCTGAAGTTACCAGCAGAGACGACCAAGTCCTATAGGGGAATGCCTTCTAACAAGCCTGATTCGGCCAGGACCAAGTCAAAGATAGCCAAGTTCAGCATTCCTAAGCAAGAAGAGGTAAGTGGTTTTATGCTTTTTATGACATACCCCCTTGGATGGATGGATGATGCCTTAGAACTGCAAATTGCATCTGTCTCTTTACACATTTTTAACGTATTAGTTTGCATGTTGAATGGTTTTTTTTAACATTGACATAGCAGCCTCACAGTAATGTAAAGATATCTCAACAGTGAAATGCTCACTGTCTTCAGGACCATAACACTTCCTACAACGGCACATTTTCTAGTAGTATGTATTATTTCACTGACTTTTTTTCCTGAGTGTCCGCATATAAAGTCTGGATATTTTTATTTCTTTTTTTGTTTGTTTGTTTGTTTGTTTTGTTGCTAGGCAGATGTATTACTTCTAACTGTTCATATTTTGTTGACTTCTTTCTCTTTGGCAATGATTAAATGAGGTGCTTGCAATCAGAAGTAGTTCTGCCATCCTCAATGATGTCAAAGTAGTTTCGCAATCTAAATAAATTACTTAAACGATATGAAATTTGTGGAATAGATGAGAATACAGCAATGAGACTCTCCTTTTAGTTCATAGTATCCATTTCTGTTTGAAACCAATTTCTGAGAAGATTGAGGTTTGCTTCCTAAAGAATCACCATCTGTAGAAACCCAGCCATGCTACAAGTATGAGAACATGTCTGAAAAAGCTTCTAGACAACATTTCTGTTATCAGCAGTAGATAGGAAAGATTTCTGCTTGGACTTATTTTATGTTCATTTATTTCACATTCCATTTATGCCAGTAGGACACCTTGCTTTATCACTTACACAGTCTGTGATTTTCTGTTTGATTTTTTTGAATGGGAAGGAAATGGATGGTTTTGGCAGAATAAAGGGTGATTTTTTTTCTGGGGTGTATTCAAAGACATGTATGCCAATACAAAGATGGTCACATCATCCTCTTGTGCAAATTGGTAGAGGTCCCGTGACTTAAACAATTTATAGGATTTATAGGACTAAATGACTCTATTTGGCTGAATCACTGTGACTTTCTCAGAGCAGAGTCAATGATTGTTTACTCTTATTTGACAGCTGTGGTGTGTCTTGAGATGTTTTTAGTCTTAACATTTTCGTTTCTGGCATTGTTAAAGGAGAGGAAAAATCTAATTTTTGGTGGAGTTCTCTGGCCTCTTAATGCCTGTTTTTCAGAAATTGAGTTGACTGTTGTATTCCCCCTTTGGTTCGGTTTGGGAAAGAAATCTCTCTGGAAGCAATTACTTCTCTCAGCTCTTTTAAGCATGATACCCATGTGGTTTTTCTCTAAATTAAAGTTCCATCAGTTCCAAACAACACGTAGGTGATATGCTGTTCCTGAAAAGGGGTTGTTTCAGCTCTTAAGCCAGATTTGATAAGCAAATATAGCATTCACAAACTGCTGTAATTGTGCAGATAGATCAGGTAATGGCAGATGCTAATATCCATTTAGCTATTATTACCTCTTTCAGACTTGTGCTTCTATCTGCAAGTAGGAAGTATTGTTAGAATTAAAGATGCCTGTGGCAATTGTCTGGATCTTTCAAATTTTCCCCCTTTACATGTATGCAATACTCTAAGGACTAGTTTGGAAAGGAGTTTTGATAGGCAATCATTTGTTTGTCTGAAATTCAAGATTTACTATTTGCATTCCAAATTCACCTACCTCAGGAAAGAAAGCTTTCATTTGTTGTATGTATGTAATCCATGCCGATGCATAACGGCAAATTTATACAGCAGTTTCTAGACATGTAGACGTATTTGAGATTGCTTTAAGCTAACTAGCTTAGATACTGATGGCAATATAGGCTATGGTAGGAGACAGTGGACTACAGGGTAGCTACTGAAATGTCCACCAAATTCCCACAGATTTTATGGGATGCAGTATTAATGAAACAGTATTTGATAACATAGTATAAACATTTAACTGAAGTTGAAGGAGGTGGACAAAAAACATTGTCTGCTATGTTAAAGAAGAGCTAAGCGATTATAAAAAATGATGAACAAATTACTCAGAAGAAAAATAGTAAGTACTATAGGTGTTGGCGTTTGAAACTGGAGCTAATGAAAGACAATGTTTAGATCTCAAGTTGGAGGGCTGAGAGTCCTGGTGATAAAAGTGCCCAGCGTTTTTTCCTTTACCCTGACATTTCCTTTGTTCTAACATTTTCCATCCCAAGTGGCACAAGATGAAATTGGTAACCCACTGGTATTGCTACAGGGAGAAATATTGACCAAGACTGAAAGTTTTTTCAGTCAGTGTTGCCTAATGCACCCTCCCTTTAATTTTCAGTCATACTTCTTTTTATTTCAAAATGTTTTTCCATTCTTGTTATTTGTATCATACGTCTCCTAGTACAGTTTTGTAAGAATTTCCATGCATTTTTTAAATTTCTGCTTTCAAACTCATAAAACTTCTCCTTTGCATCAAATGTTCACTGTCCCCAGTTAGGGACAGAAGTTTTAAGCTGCTCTCAGCACAAAAGCTGTCATGGTTCTGTGAACATTTGCAGGCAAAACGAGGACTCTCTTGCTCAGGGTGGGCCGAAGAGTGATGGCCAGGAAAGACCTTGTATCCCTGGTGGCCATGGGAAGAGTAGAGATGCCGCCTAGGATGATCATGAGGGAAAGCAGGCTGGCAAGTATCTGGGAAGCTATATGGAAACAGAAATGAGGGTGGCAGAAAGCTGTGTAAGAGCAGCCAGGAGAATATGGGAAGCAGGAGAGGGGCAGAGAGCTTGGGGCTAGGGTATCTGGAGTACAGGTGGTGGAATGAAGCTTTATGTCTGCTAAAATAAAAGGTGTGTGGCTGAGGTGGGCTGCGTAGGGCAGTTAGTGTGCTCTGGGGGTTGGTGTAGGCAGCACTGTGAGGTGTTGCTGGCTTGTGGTCAGCTTGCTGTCCACCAGGACCCCCAGGTCCTTCCCCAAAGAGCTCATGTCCAGCCAGTCATCCCCCAGTCTGTACTGGTGCTAGGGTTACTCCTCCCCCTATTCAGGAGTTTACATCTCCCCTTGTTGGACTTCTTGAGGTTCCTGTCGCCCCATTTCTTCAGCATGTCAAGGTCCCTCTGGATGGCAGCACGACCCTCTGGCATATCAGCCACTCCTCCCAGTTTTGCATCATCTCCAAACTTGCTGAGAGTGCACTCTGCCCCATCATCCAGGTCATTAATGAAGATGTTAGACAGTATTGGCCCCAGTATTGGCTGTGGGGGTACGCCACTAGTGACTGGCCTCCAGCAGGACTTTGTGCCACTGATCACCACCCTCTGGACCACTTTTATAGCCTTCACTTTCTGTCTGCAGGCCTAATTTTGTCATTACACATTTTTTTTTCCACTTTCAGCTCTTAAAATGTGTTCATAGTCCAAAGCCTATACTTTTCAACTTGGCCTAGACAAGTTCTACAGCTGCTTAACTGAACTGCAGGCGGCTGTAAGGGAAAAAGGTGCAAATAGGGGAAGCAAGGTGTGAGTGCAGGGTGTAGGTGTGAGATAAAACATGAGACTCAAAGGAGGAAGAATTGGGGGGAAGGGGGCAGGGTAGAAGCTGCCTAGCTTGACCAAGTAGAGAAGTGAATGGTGAGAAATGACCCATTTCCCCAACTCCTGCAGAGTTGGGGCACATGAAGCGATGAGCACTTCTGTGTGACGTTTCAGTTTTATTTTGAATGTCACGTGACTATAGACAACATCAAGTTCCATAGAGAAAACCAGGAAACAAGAATATATTGTTATAAATCTCCTGATTTGCAAGTCCACCTACTAATGCATTCAAGTTGAGTCCTCTGTTTCCATGCACTTGCATTTAGCTTACAGTACTTTTCAGAGTCTATCGGTATATCTAATACCTATGGACTTTCATTTGTGTTTACCAGTTTGAAGGAACCACCAGTGGAAAAATAAACACGTAATGAAACAAAGTTAAGCCTCCCTGTAAGAACTGAAGAATAAGAAGCAGTGTCATGCAAAGCGTGTGTGTCTTCAGCAGGGTACAAAATCCTCTTCTGTACATCCCTTGAGGTTTTCAGAGAAACAGCGCACAAAGTTGGCTGCAGTACAATTATTATTCACTGGAAATAAAATCACTTGAATACAAATTATAGACCATTACTTTTCAATACATGAAAAAGGTTGATTTTTAATGTAGTTCAATACCTCATTTAATATTTTTAATCAGTTTTGGAAAGCCTTCAATATCTTGACACAGACTGAAGCTTATAATATTTTTTTAATTGTTTTAATGAGAATAACTTGGATAGACCTGTGTGTAGAAAGGTAGCAGTTACTCATTTGGGAATTTAATCTTCAGGAGCCAGGTTCATCAGTGTTAATTAGAATCCATACCCAACCTCCCGGTCCTTCCAAAATTATCATACTGCTCTGTAGAAATGATAGCTCGTCATCTCAAGTGCTGCTATTTCACATTTTGAACTACTTAGAAATTATATTGCTGTAGGTAAAAACCTACTGTATTGGATAGAAGGGAAGAGAAATTTGATACCAGGGTATGGAGGAAGAGAGGCAGGAAAATCAAGTGCCTCTCTTTTCTAAAATTTTGTTGAGTGAGACAATAAGAAAAACCTAAGATGGCAAATCATGTTCTTTATATCTGAGTTCTGTTTTCAAATTTCATCTTACAGGCTGCATGCTGCTTTTTTATTACATTGAAGAATCCTTATCTGTTGTCCGTTGCTTACTTCTCTAAGGGTTACGGAGCAAGGAAATCGAGGTTATATTCAAGAATGACTAGCAGTCTGGTGGTAAAAAGGATAGATTTGGTTCTGTTAAATTTGGGAACACGTTTATGTGAAATGTAGATAAGGTCATCATGAGGACATGTTCTTATTCCACTTCACGGAGTACTTACACAGCTTCTGCAGCAGCAGAAGTAATGCACAATAGATTAAATGTTGAATTTTTATTTATTTTTATTTTTTTTCATTTTTGCCCTGGTCTTACTCAGGCAAATTCCTATTTGCCTAGATAAGATACTCTCTGCAGTCGTTCTCGTTCGAGTGGCTATATATAGCTATCAGCATCTGGCACACGCGCTTGCAAGTGTTCTTTAAATCTGCAATCTTTTTTTCACCTATCATCAGTTCTATCCCCATATATTAATGGAAAGCAAAAAAACTCCACAACTCTTTTCTCCCCTTCTTCCCTCCCTCTGAAAAACCCCTCCCAAATATGGACTTAATGGCAATAATTTGTTCAAAACTAGACTCTTTTAAGGAGAGCTTTGGTGCATAGCACGTATAATAAGTAGTTCCATTCCAGTTTAAAATTGAAGGTGGAAGTTCGTGTGTGAAAAAACAAGTGGAGCTACATCTCATTTGACAACAGAAGCTCCAGTGTAGACTAAATTGGGAAGATGGTCATGATCCGTGCATGCTTTCCCTGGAAATAATGCATATCTGGATGTACAGGGAAGTAGAGGGGAGACAGTGTCTGACGAGGAAGGAAGAGGGTTTAGAGGAGATCTGAGTAAGTGCTTTTCCTCAGAGGCATGACACCACCTTCCTCTTGCTGTGATGGAGCCTGTTGAACTGTTGCAGGAGTAAGAGTTGAATCCAGGTTTTTCTTCTCTGCTTCCCAGGGTGTTCAGTTCTGTCCCAGTAAGGCAGAAATGAGAATAGAAGAGCAGTTGAAGATGCTTTTAGATAAAAAGGGAGGGAGAGATTGAATGCATTAGCAAAAAGGTCCAGACTTCTTCCGGCACTGTTCTAGGATGCGCCCAAGGAGGCTGGAGATGTAAGCGCAGAATTAAGTGTGTTGATACTCCTCTACCGTTTATCAACTTTATTGAAGAATTGCAGTGCTTGAGAAGCCAGTTAGCAATCACAGCACTCGAGTACTGTAAGTACTGTAAGTATGAGCCAGTTGTAGATGTTTTCTTTCCCAGATGTTCATGGGAATGAGTTAGCTAGCTGCATTTACAAGACACAGCTCAATTCATCCCTGTAATGGTACCGCTGACCTTCCCCACAAATAAAGGATGTTTTCCCACGTTAAACAGGAAGAACTGGACAACAAGAGCAGTGTGGTGCAAAGATCCCTGCTAGTCGTGGGTTATTCAAGACCTGCGAGTCTGCCTGTGGGAGGGCTGTGCATTACTGCCTGTTTTTATATAGGAGAGTTCAACAGACTAGGACTGCAAAGAAAGAGTGTATTAAATAGACAGAGTCGTGTTTGAAATGCTCAACAAACACAGCGGAGACCACAATGCGCAAAGATGGATTTTCGGTATCGTTTTCAAATTGAGACACAAGCCTCTGCCTTTCTCGTGTTCTGCAGTCGCCGAGGCATACAGCGACTGTGTGTGCGAGCAGTTTCACTGAACACAGTGGGCCTAATCTCTCCGGTTATTCTTGCATGGTAGGTCTTGTAGAAGGAAAGTACTGTTAGACACCTTTACCTGACTTTTAGAGCTCCCTAGTTTTACTGTTTTTACCCTTGGTGAAACAAGTTTCTTTTCCCCTTTGCATTAAATGTCAAAATCTTTTTCTGGGAAAGCACTAGCTAAACTTATCTATAGGTTTTTGAAAATAGAGAATTTATTTACATAGAGCGTAAAGTTTTCTGTATAGACTGATTACCAGATGGTATGTGCAATGCATTTGTTGCTATGGTGAATCACTTGTTGTTCCTCATTGTTTTTCACTGGTAGGATGACTATCATCAGAGAAAACTCTCTTGAAACTGGATGTAAACTTATGATTGTCAAGGGAATTCCTTAATGTATGCACCTGCCTTTTTGCTAGTTTTCCCTGAGGTTGTTTTTTTCTAATTATTGAAAAAATATTTTGAGCAGTTCATTGAGATCTCTCATAAGTCAGATCCTCCCTTTGATAAAACTGGTCTTTCCATCTTTTAAGAAGTTGGAAAAGTAACCACTTTTGGGATAAGGAGAGCTCAATGGATGTGAGAATGGATGTTCATTGTGAGAAAAGTTTATTCCTCTTGCACTCCCCCCCCCGAGTGGATGGTTTGGTTTATGAATCAGCTCTGGAATTGATACAAAAGTGCATGCTTAAAAATGTCTGCAACCCTGTATAATTGCTTCTTTAGTTCCTTTTGGTAAGCACTAAAGTTATTGATGAAGGAAATAAGATTTCTAGAACTACAAAAACCAGTTTTTAATTGCACATTTTGTCTGATTTTTTTGAATCCATTGTAGTGCTTATGATGATGATAACTGGATGTAATAAAAATCCTCCCTACCAGAAACAAAGTAGTCTAATAGACCTCTTTGTGAAATGCACCTCAGAAGATACATGGCATTGCTCTCACTTTTCCACCTTTGGCCCCATTAATATGGACTGCTCCCAGGTCTGTAAGGGTATTCAGCAATTGGAGAAAGCGGTCCTTTTCTGGATGTGGCTGCAGGAGCTGTGCGCTGCGGCACGGCGCTCCTGCAAGCAGAAGAAGCTGTCCTCGGCGTGAGGTTTCGACTAAGCATCTCCTCCCCATCTGATTCGTGGCTTCTTAAACAAAGGAGTGCTTGGAAAGGGTTAGGGTACGGACAGCGAGCGAGGGTGGGCTTGCTGTGGATTTCACATTACCAGTGAAATACTTAGATGCACTCTGCTTCTCAGACCTTACATTGCACAACACTAGAGCGTTGTAGCAGTGTGCAGTCAGGTGTGGAGTCCAAGCCCTCGTTGCTCCTGCAGAGCAGTTATTAATGCCAGCTCTCATTCTCCTTTCCAATAATTGTAGCAGGGTAGAGCATTTCTGTCTACTCTTTGTCTTCACAGCAATCTGCAAGGGATCATGTAGGATGTAAAGGTGGTTTAGGATTTTTTTTTCAAATATCCACAAAAAATACTTTACTGCTTTGTTCTGTAGTTTCCCCAGTCTTTCATGAATCAGAGTGACATGAAACTGTCACCACTGAACATACTCACAGGGGTCAGTTATGACTGATGAGCAAGAGAACCAAAGGAAAATAGAACGAGCTTCACAGATCACTGTTAATTCCAGCTAAATAAATAATGTATATGTGCCACCTGATGTATAAGGTTAAAGAGGTCAGACCTCCAGTAATTGTTGTAAATGCATCCAGCCAGGCCAGAAGCAGTTAAATTCTTTATTGTTGGTCACATATTCACTTACAGTAAATGAAGACAAATATACCCTTAAATATCTGCATGTAACATACTTTATTCACCCTGCACGTCGTAAAGTTGTCATTTCCGTAGCACTTCTGAATATGGAAGATCTATCCCTGTGGTATCACAAAATAGCTTCCTAGAAAAGTAATTAACAGAAGGCTTTTTTTTTTTTTTAAGTTCAGAAAAGATAAATAATGTAGGCGTCTGATTTCCTGTCACTCTTGGTTAACTTTGTATGAAAATGGATAGCTTCCAAATTAAAGCAGGCACCGGCCTGTCTGGAGAAAAATGCATCTGTAAAGAAATGTGTACATTACATATTCATGCAGTTCCAAATCTCTTAATTGTATTTTATATATAACAATCGCATGTTCTGAAATATGGTACCTTTTTTACTTCATGAGTTAAAACCAGCATGCCAGAAAGGCTGAGGTTGCTTCTTACACGGTTTAGGATAAGCATTTCCTTTCCCAAATTCCCTCACACATGCCCCACTCTCTTCCCTCCCCAGCAGCATGTTTCTCTGAGCGATGGAGGCTCGGTGTGAGGTGGCTTTACGCCACGTTTTATTCACAAGATAAATACACAAAAAGCATTCAGGCCAGTGAGCCACAGGGTCAGGAATATTGAGATCCAGCATTTTCTCCCAGAAGCAAAAATTGCTGTTCATATTCCTCTGCATGTACTGCAAATGGCTGTAAGGGAAGCATGTGTAGCTAGAAAGAGAGGAAAACCAAGAGTATTTCGTGTTAACTCTTATCACTAACACATGTTTAAGGAGAGATGGGATTTAAAATGCTCTCTCTGCTTTGTAACTATTTTGAAATGAGATGTTGAAGATGATGGGGTTTTTCTTGCACATGCTAGAGATCATTAGTATTCAAATACCAGCAACGTAATCTATTGTTAATCAAATTTTGCATTTATTTAAAGCTAGTTGTACAACTGCATTCAGATGCAGGGGCAGGTACAGCTGAAGTAGACCTGAAGTAGAAAAGGGGCAGACAGCTGCGAGATTATTGATTACAGACACGGTCAAAACCAATATTAATACAAAGGAGATAGAATGGCCATGATTTGGTAGTTATGCATTATTTCCTAAGAGGCCTTCTCCGATTTTAATTACAATCTCAGGGACGTCTGATGCAAGAAAACATATTGTCAGAGACATCTGATACAAGAAAACATATTAGCTGGTTAATTTCTGATTTCATGGAAGTAGCAGTCCAGAGCAGAAGTATGCTGTCTAGAAAAAAGGCATGGGATGGAGGAGCAAGCGCCATGTGAGAGGGACAGTTTGAAAAATACCGTAAGCAGATAATGAATGTCTTTCTTGCACCAAATTGTAAATGTTTAGCATGCAGGAAAAGTTAAACATGCATAAATGGAGAGGACATAAGAATGAGCTGGGCCCCGTAAGAGTGGAGGAGTCTGAGAAAAGAATTACGTGGGAGCCTGAAGAGAAAAGAATGAAATTATACTTTGAGAAACCCACCAAAAAGGGGGGGTTAGTCACGGTCTAAATTTTTGTCCTCATGGGAGGACCAAATGCAATGTGAGATGGACAGTTTGAAAAAAGCCATAAGCAGCAGTCATAATTTATGATAAAGTCTGCATGCAAGATCTTTCAGTAACTTAGAGATGGCTGAGCAGGGCCCAAAACTTCAGGGTTTTGCTGCAGTGTGTTTGTTCCCCTGAGGAAGCCTTTGGGAGCACCCTTCCTTCCCATGCAGTTCCTGCTCCCAGATAGGAATGGACCTATGTCCAGAGGACACCCCTGACAAAGAACCAAACTGCACGATTGTGGTTATTTCTAAAGAAGCTTGTCCTCTCCCATGAGGACAAAAATTTAGACGGTGGCCATCACCTTCTTCACAGATGTGATATCACTGTCTCGGGAGGAAAAGGCATTACCCATCTCCCCCCATAAGCAATATGGCAATATGCACAAAGCTGGGCATGGGTGTAGACGTAGCTTCTGTGGGAGGTGGAAGAGGCAAAACCTCACACTCACATAAGATGTGCCGAATGTCTGTGAACAGCCTCTACACAGAGCTGACATCGTCTGAAACAGAGCAGGTCTTTTTTTTTTTCCCCCCACTCAGAGGGTTTATAGCTTCTGATAATACCCGGTTGCATTCTCATTAATAAACCAAAACCGCTGTGTCTTTTACTACTGTAATCTCTTCCATTCAGGAGTTTCAAAGCTCTTCATAAACATTAATGATAACTCTGAAAAGAATATATTAAATCTGGTTACAGACGAGTTAGCCGAGGTGCAGGCGGATGGGGACACTGTTCTCGATGGCGCCGCCAACAGCTATGCCGCAGACCAGGTGTGCTCCCCTTGGCCCCATTTGCCAGTGGTCCGGGCTGAGGGGCCAGCTAGAAAATGATGCGGGAGGCTGGGGTAGAGGGCAGGATGGCGCACCCGGGTCGTGCACCTTATCCCGTCCTCAGACCAAGGCTGGACACGCTTGCAGCTGGCCACAGGCCCAGGGCAAACACAGCCAGAGTGAACTGGTGTCAACGCAGAGAGCAAAACTGAAGAGACTGAACCCCCAGTTCTGTGTCCTGATGTTTGCACTACAGCTTGCCACGTAGCAGAGCGGTGCATGAAACTCTTCCATAACTTTGTGCTGGAATTGGAAGTTAACACAGAAGCATAAGTAAAGGCTTCTTGCTGAACTCTGAATTAATGTTTCTCACTGTATTTCTTCCTGTCATTTAGGTCACTTGAGGCAGAGACAGTTCCTGAGTGATTATGTCACTTATGGTGTACCACTTTCATCCGAGTTCCTCACTGCACATGCTCCACTAGAAATTACTAAGAGTTTTGCCATTGCATTCAGTGGTAGCAAGATCAGGGTTTGACAGGGATGAATATTTCTTTTCTACATTGTATGAACTTCCTTCGGTCAAGAAGATATTGCTTGAGGGAAGACGGTCTTTTTTCTTCAATCTTTCTTTGTTTTGTTCCAGAAATGGAGATGTAATACTTGTGGTTGTTTTTTGACATCATTATTACTTTGAAGAAAGTCAGCAATAGTAATACAGAATAACAGTCAGTGGCAGAAGGTGGCATTTGAATTCAGAAATGCTATGCTGCGTTAATCTATGCACTTCAGGACATATCTTTAGAGCATCAAAGGAGCTTCTTGACCAGTCTGAGGTACTTGAGTCATTTTTTCTCTCTTGTAATTAAAATTTCTAGCTCCCTGTTCAGAATCAGTTTCCTCACCAACTCTTCAGTGAATAAATCTACGTGAGTGATTTCCTGACAGTTGTACATTAGGAATTATGGCATATCCCTGCACATAAGTTACAGAACTATCTCAATACACAGAGAAGAGACCATAAAACATGCCGAATGGGGATTTCTCAGATATGCTAATTGCTGCTATATAAAGAGCACGGGATGAAGAGCTGACACAGAGGAAGTTCAACTAAAAAGTACCTGCCACAAATCTTTGAAGGTTCACGGAGGAGCGAATCCTGCTGCTGCCACTTCACAGCAGAGCTCCGCTGAGCGAAGCCTTTGTAGCTCAGCGAGCTCAGGTACGGAGGGCTGGCAGCTCCCTGCAGGCCAGTGCCACGGCCAGGCAGGGGCTGGGACATGGGTCCGCCGCCTCCGGGAGCTGCTGCTGGCATCGGGGGGCCTGCGGGGTTGGCAGTGTACCAGCATGGGAGCAATTCCCACCTTCTCAGCTCTTCGCTGCCTGGGTGCGGAGCCCAGGCTGGGTTGTCGTCTGTCCTAAAATAGCCCCAAATGCAGGCCTAATTTACTTCTCTTGAAATGGACTGGATCGCATTTCCTGCTCCCATCTTCTCATCTATGAGCTTGGCTCTCAAAACAAAGCTGCTGTTTTCCTTAGACTGGATTTTTGTGTATTCAGAACATGGGCTGCTCTACTAATGGACATCCACTACCTCTTCCTTGAAGCTTAGGTCTCTCATTAGGTGACAGGAAGGTGCTGTCCAGATAAATGATATTCCACATTGTTTGCACAATTTGTACTAAATTGACATCCATGCCAAACTTTGCAAATGAGCTCCATATTTGTAGAGCACTGCAAAATAATTTACAGCGTAGAGGGGGAGATACAGTTCAGCAAATGTGCTGTAATCAGGTGTGAGTTATACTCTTGTAGCTTCTTAAAATACCTTTTATGCACTGACTATAGATAGGTATTTTTGCACTCGGTGGAATGAGGCTGGATCACTGAACTCATTTTAAGTAACCCATTAAACATTACTTCTTAATACTGATTTTTAGCCATTGCACTTGAACCCTGGGGTGACCCAGCAGACAGAAATCAAAAGTTCTGCGCCCGAGCAGCTAGCGGCTGGTCTGCTGCTTCTATGGATACACCTATGCACTTTTTTTTTAAACAAGTTTTCTGTACTATCTGTGAAATGCATGTCCTCCTAAATATAATAATTAATGTGGAAAGATGAAACCTAATAGTTATTATTCAATAATTTTAATATAGAATACTTTTTTTTTAATAAATCAACTAGACAAATCAAACAGTATAGAAATGAAAAGCACCTTTGCAGGCCCTGTGGGAAATTCAGCTAATGAACTGAAGAGTATCAGTTTCTAGACAGGCAAGAAAGTCTGCTTAATTTAAATAAATAAATTCAACTATTTGCCTCCTTATTTTAAAATGATGGTTTTGGGCATGATCACATAATATGAACAAAGTAACTTCAGTGCAGCCTGTGTAGTTTGAAACACCAAGCAAAATACAATTAACTTTAAAATGGCAAATTGTAATGCTATTAAAAAAAAAATCTTCTGCCTTCCGGGTGTGACTGTCTTTTAAATGTAATGATGTCACCTTGTGAGCTGTTAAACTGTTATCAATGAGCAGGCTGTGCATTTTCTAATGATTACTGTGGAGTTGAAAAAGACTCTATAATGTTCCTTCAGTTTGTTCATCATTTTTGTTTGATAATTGTCCTAAAAATCAATGACAGCTACTGAGTGCAGAAATTTGATTGAACCAAGAATAAATATAGGCAGCAATTTAGGCTGTTCTTACTCAATAGGAAAATGTCTTTGGATAATAAGTGGATTCCTATCTAAATTCATGAGTTCTTTTATGACATCTTGGGTTAAGCCTGCAATAGATTAATCTTTTTCTGATAAAGTTGCATAAGCTGTGATTTCTCCGGTGACCACATTTAATTGGATATTAAATAAAGTGCTTATCTTTACACCAACAGGTTTTATAGGCTGGATTTTTTTCTTCCGCCCGAACTGTATTTCACAGATTAAGTAACAAGTAGTAGGCACACACAAAAAATTATTGATTAAACTGTGATACGCTCAGATTAAAAACCAGACTGTCTTGATTCAGGTAGGCTTTTGAGGTGCGTGACTGCCACTGAGGGTTAAACGCACAGGGCAGAGGGAAACTGCAGGATGGTGCCAAGAGCCGTGAGGACAGGTCAGCTCTGCGTATTCTTCCTTTCCCACATGTTCTTCAGCAAACCTACAGCGGGATGGTTTTCTGTTGGATTTGACAAGAAGCATAAATTCCTGATAATGTTCTTGAAAAGCTTGAGGTCAGGATTCATTATGCAAGGTGCTGTACAAGCACACAGCGAGAGGTAGCCTGTGATAGAGCCTATCAGCCCTGGAAAGGCACAGGAAAGGTTAACAGGAACCTGGAAACTAAATTAACCTATCGCACCTGGAGAAAGGAGATAGGGACAATGCTGAGAGAAGTACCCAAATGGAAAAACGTTGATGGTGTTCAGGAGGAGGAAGTCTTAATAGGGTGAGCAAAGACCACACTTGGGAGGAAGAGTGAGACAAGGAGGAGACGATGGAGAAGGTGAAGCTGAAAGTGCAGCCTGGCTGGTGTGGGAGACGTTCATCTGGTACGCCACTTGGTGGAGAAGGAAAGCCAACAAAAGGGCTCCAAAGGGGCAGAAGATAGTTAGGACTCACGGCATTTCCTTTAATGATAATGAAGGACGCTCTTTGGAGCTGAAAGGTCAGTTCTGTCCCAGAGAAGGGCAAGACGTTGAAGGAATCTGGCTGGATGGCTTGGGCGCATGTGTGAGATGGGTGGAAAGAAATACAGCAGCTGTGCAGAATGAGATGGGAGGGGAACCACCGCTGTAAGCCAGAGGCCTTACAGGGGGAGGAAATAAATGAAGACATTTGTGTTGACTAAGCTGCGCTAAAGCAAATGATTTGGAGCTCACGCTAATTGCCATTGTTTCCCCACTGGTATGACATATTGTGAATGTGAGAATAAACCGATGCCTCCCTATGTAATCAGGCCTACTTTTGGCTTTCTGGGCATGGAGCTGGCAGCCCTGTGATAGCGTTTTGTTGGTTTTCTCCTCCTATGTGGGACAAGAGAATTGCAGTAGTGCTCTGCAGCCTGGTCAGGAGCTTGGACAACCCTTTCCCGGTGGAATTGTTTTGACTTTGGCAAGATCAGCTGGGAAGAGGTGCGGTGTGGGTTTTTTTTTTCCCCCTAAATAAATTTACCCATTGCACAAAGCATGTAATTGTTCCAGAGCTAATGTGAGACTTGGAAATTGTAATTGCTCACTGAAGGCAGCTTGCTTCCTACAGCGAGTCAGCAGAGGCTGGCAGTGCTACAGGTGCCATTGCCACACAGGCTGCGGTGACTCCCTGCTGCTAGCATCGTTTGGCTGAGATTCAAGGCACAAGGTGTTAAAAACCCCAAGTGTGTTACTGAAAGATAAAAATGGAAAGTAGTTCCACCGAGGAATGGGGACATGCATAATGGCCTTGTGCTAATTTCAGTCTGGGGTCACTGGGCCCTCTCTTTTTTGCATAGTTGAAATAGCTGTGTCCAGATGATAAAGATGTTGACAATTATCTTCTCCATCCTCCAGAGACCACACAAAGCTAAGCCTTTTCCTTTTACTTTCTCCTCATTTTCTTTTATTCCTGGCTTGTCATGACTTTTGACATTGGCATGAGGCTATTTTCTAGAGGAATTTCCTTTGCCTTCTTGGCTTTTGTTAATGTAAGCATTTTGTTAAGATTTTTTTTCTCTGAAGCTGTATTTTTTTGTGAAGACTTTTTAGGATGGTGTTCTCTTTGCTGCCTCTCACAGAAGTCAACTAGTAAATTAGCAGCCATTATTTCCCCTTAGGCTTCAGAAAAATGGTACATTGCTTAAAGTTTTTCTCTAACTTGTTTTATTTCCAGTAAAACAAGCATTTCCAATAAAACACGAGGAAAGGGATGACAAGCTTCAGAGCTTGTGTTGGTTTTGGAGGCCAAGAGCTGGGTCTGGGGCTCCATCAGCCCACAACCACGTACATTGGTTTCTGCGGCAAGGAAGGCTGAGCAGGGAAGTCTGGCAGCAGCCACTGCCAGCCCTCAGAGACAAGACAGGATGCATCCCAGTGCCCAGCTGGGAATTGCCAGGGATGTCCGCTACCTCTTCTGTTAACAAGCTGGCTGCAGCGCTCCCTATGCAGTCGAGGGAGAGGTAAACTGTTATGTCACCACCTCGGAGACTCTGGGACTCTTCTTAGCAGAGCAGTATCTGTTTTTAAACCTTGTGCAAAAACATGGAGTACATGGCTAAGCATGTAGCGTACCCTTAGAGGCACGGTTTGCAAGGGTGCCGTTTGCATGTAGACGTCATTTCTCCCCTAATAAGTAGACCTGTGGAATTGTTCAAGGGGAGGCAGATGTGTATAAATGTCTCTGCTCTGTCAGTGTGGCAGTGCTGAGATTGAAAAGGCAGTATTTAGACTAGCTCAAAATGTATGTGTGTTGCATTTGTACATACCATAGACCAAGGCCTCTACAGGTATAAATTGGCCTCATGCCACCAACACTGGAGATTTACCTCTTCACTTGCTGATCTCTTATTAGATGCAAAGAAGTCACCCAAATAAGTTCCCAGTGTCCATGCACCCTAACAGTAGTTTAATCTCTGGTTTAACAGAAGGTCTTTGTAAAATTCATGTACACAGATACAGCGTTTCTAAATTGCCAACACAACAACAGAAGCTTAAGTGCAATTTTTATTCCAATAAAGATCTGATGAAATTATACCTAATGGTCTGCAGACTGCACTTTTATATGCACTTGCAATGCTCCCATTGACTTCAACTGCTGTTGTCAAGGTGTTTCAGTACTACTGAGCTAAGGATCATTACCCTGTGCTATTACAATACATTAAACTAATGCTACTATTTTTCCATTATAACAACAATACCTGGTGACTGAGGGCTACCTCCGACTCAATAACTTGCAATCAAATATTTGTTTCAGATTTCTAAATGCGTGTAAATTATGAGCCTTGACAAAAATGTCCAGATTTGACTAGCCCATACCTCCACCCTGGTCTTTAATTCTTTGCATACAGACAAAACAAACTTGGCACTGATGAACAATTTAGAGACATTAATGTTTTTAAGAACATGAGGATTTTAGTTTATAAGTAAGGTGAGTAAAACTACATTTGAACTAAGCTTTCATTGACTTTCATGCAAACAGCGTTGGAATGGTATATCTAGTCTGTACATATCCTAACTCCCAAAGCTTGTGTCCTTAAAAAGCAAAATGATTCCCTGACTGCTGTTGATGCAGCATGCACCAGGGCATACTCATACAAGTGTCCTGGAGCTGAGCTGTTACCTGATTTCTGATATTAAAATGAACCCACCAATTTTTCCTGAGTCCTGTTTGCTCTAATATAATGGAAAATACTGTACGTAAGTGCTGTGGGGAGATAGCTTTGCAGAGATTGCTTTACTGGTTGCTAAGAAATTAATAATTTTAAATACATAAAGGAAAGCAAATTCACCGATTATATAGCCTTTGCTGCACTTTCTGATTGTTTGCTACTTCTTTATCTTTTTTTTACTGTGAAAAAAAGAAAACAGTAAAAAAAGGAACAACTGCAAAAGGCTTGAACAGTTGACTGATATTACCTTTATGATAAAGTGGACCACAGACTAGATGAAAAAAAAAAGAAACCATGACCCTGAGTTCCCTTGGAAACCTCTGCAAACTCATCTTAAAAATGTACACATAACATCTGCCAGGCAAACAGGAATGAGGACTTGATAATGAAAACAGAATCCAGATGTGCACAAAAATGGGCTTCTTGCTGTTTCTCCTGCGTCACTTGCACTGCACATCTACAGCTATGAGATATGCAAAAACATAGTTGATTCATATGGCGGGTCCTTTGGATATTGTTTACTCTCCAAACTCCTGGAGTTACTTTTTATTGTTATGTGTTGATTGTCATTAAGATGGGAAAGGCCCTTCACCATATCTAAAGTTTTCTGTGCCCTTTTCATTTTAAGAACCAGCTTTTAAGAGCCATTCTTCAAGATGAAAATATTGTTATGAAAGAACAAATAATGAAGTTATGCAGAGATCTGGAAAACTGTGTTTTTCAAGACATCAGGCCAACAAGTTTCATTGGAAAGGTATTTCATGGTTCAAACACAGGGCTCATTCTAAAATGCTGAAGAATTTCGCTTGCGGAATAGATTCAGCCTTGACTGCAGAAGTCCTAATTTGGCCTTCTTTTTCTATGCATGCAAAGTTACAGGTACAGAATCACCTGCTTGTGCACCTATGCATCGAGTCTGATGCCCGCTTATTTTAAGTGACAGATTATCACCGCATAAGGCCTAGTACCCTGCACACCAGTACCAGCATTATAGATGTCTTCAAACATAACATTAGCCGGGCAGTGTGACATCTCTCATGTCCCTTGCTGAACAGACAAGTAAAACAAGAAAGAAAAGGATTGGCTGGTGCAGGATCAGTCCGGTGCAAGAGGACACTGAGTTGCAGCACTGGTTAGATCAGGAGACCTGGGCTCAGTTTCTGGTACTGTTACCTTCTGGTGGGTATCATCTCCCGCTGCCTCTGGAGGACATGGCCAGCTCTCTGCATCTCCAGAGAACAGCAATAGAAAGTGGTCAGCTGCTATCCTTGAGGCTGCACAAATCATCTTGTCAGTGTTGTCACACTGGGTGAGAGTGGTAGAGGCAGCTGGAAGGTTAAAGGCAGTATCTCATATTATCTGGAGACCCTTACTGCAAAATACAAACAAACCATACATGGGAAAAAAAGCGTACATATCATCAGCACCACTCTGCTTTCCTGGCCCTGCAGCCCCCTCATTATTAATGGAGATTTCATTTGAATTCTTTGCACACTGGTTTTCCGTTAAAATCTTGACATTTACCATTTGCAGATAGTTCTATACTTCTGTGAAATAGCACTGACGATGCAGTGGCATTAATTATTTGCCTTATAAAGGCGTCCACTGTCTAGAAACTGGTTCTCAAGCAATAACCTTCTTTTGTAAGCAGCCAAAGATGTGCATGCAAATATCTACAGGAACACTTTACGAGTCCCAACCCCTCCATGTAAAGGTGAATATCACTGAAATGTGCAGATTTAAAATCCTGCCATCTGTAATACACAGCGTATCAGCTTCTCCCCTCAGAAGAGGAGGACTGAGGATGTGGAGGTTTGAGTACCTACAGTAAGAGCTGTATTCAGGCTTCTTTGATCAGACGTGCATCTGTCTGAAAAATAACTGTGTTCAAACGTAATCATCTAGTTCTGCACAATACTTAAAATGAACAAATTAATTCTGCAGAGGGGAACAAATGTGTTCACTAGGGAAAGCACAGTGGCATGACTGAATGGCTTAAAATACATCTACGGTGAAACTGTTCTTCAAATTACCAGATCTTCAGATTTGCTCTTAAAACAGTCTATGGACCTCGGTAATCACATTCTCTTTCTTTAATTATCACAGATTTACAGACAAGAAACAATTCCAGAATACTGTTATGAGAGTTTGCATAAAAGCGGCTAGGTTATTTAGCTATGAAATAGCCATGGCTCAGAAAGATGTATCTTTGGAGTGAGGAGAAGAGAAGCTAGAGGGTCTTCTTGTGTTATAAGAGAGGCTCTCAAGATATTACATGCAACTTCTGATGGACATGTTGCAGTTGTGGGGGTTCAGTCACTGTTGCATTAATAATCCCACCCTACTTTCACAGGGCGCGATGCTATACCCTTTTTACTTTAAAAGGGTTGCGTTTCTTCTCTACTGGATGATGCTAGGTGACCTTTTAAAATGTGTGGATAAATGAAGGAGCAATAAATTTAGTGCATGGCATGATTAAAAGAAGCTGCTCTCACATTTTCCCCTTTTTTATCTTCTTTTTTAAACATGTCATTTACAAATAGAAGTGCTAGAGGACAGTTCAGGAAGCGATTCGAAATTGTGTTTTATTGGACATGCTAACAAATTTTGGTATTGGATTGCACGACTGAAGTGTGGACTTACTAGGTATTGGTGTTGCATCGTATTTCATATACTGACTGAATGAGTTTGATGAGCAAAGACAGAGGATTAGCATGCAAACTACCCCCATTGTTTCTATTAAAAAGTGAATATTTAAGAGCTGAAAATGCAAATTTGTTTCAGTTACATGGCGCACATTTTTCAGTATGCAAATGTGCCACATCTGTGTATTTGTTGTGCTGCAGACACAACCAGCAAGAGTTTAGTGATGAAATCTGTTCTTAATTATGATAGCAGCTGTTGGAGCAGTAGCCATTTTTTTCCTCCTGATGTGAAGTTGCCTGATTTACTCATTTTTGTCTGCATTTGTCAGGGCTGCCAGTGCAGAGAGAGAACTCATTGTGAGGGGTTGCAATTTGTTTTCTATGCGAGAGCCAGTGAAAATTGACTAAATCTGCACAGCGGGGTAGTTTTATCTTTTCTTTTGCTGCATTGCAAGCTGTTGTACCTCTGCTCCAGCACAAGAGGCCTATAAAACCACCAAACAAATGAGGGAGCTGTTAAGTGTTCCAGCAAGTATCTTAAGCAGCAGTTCATGTAAACGAACTATGCCTTAATGAAGAAGGGAAAAAACGTCTGACATCATAGCTGTGGGACAGATGGCATTAATATAATGTATTGATAAACACTTTGGAAGCTTATTTTTCCTTCCTCAATTATTTCGTTTCCATATATAAGCCCTGTAGATTAGTGAAGTTTGTAAATGCCAGAGAGTTTAATACTCTGTTTCCTCAACATTTTGATAATAGGAAGAAAGAGTGGGAAGATTATAAAAGGATGATAAAAAGCCTCCTTTCTGAATACACGATCTCTTACAGTAATTTGTTAATGAGGCAATGCTGTTGCAAATCAACACAGAAAACGACCAAGAACGCTTCACAGCATAATGAAAAATTGGCCAAAAATTGCAGTGCAAATGAAAACAGAATAAAAAGAAGACATAAGTTATTGATACTAAAACTTCTGTGCTAAGAGCCTACTGAATGAAACATTTATGGTCTCCCTACAATCACAGACTAATAGTCTGTTTCACACTGGATTGTTTCCGCACCAATATTTTATGCCTTGGGGTTTTTTTTGATCTAGACAACACTAAATTTGAACAGAGTTCAGCCCTGCTCCTTTTTTGGTTAACTTTTTGATGCCTTATCCTGCATCACTGAAACCAATATAGACTTGGCCCCAGAATATAATGAGAGCAGGTATAGGCCTTGAAAGACTATGCAAAATTTGGCATTATTTATTGAGAGAAGCAATTTGCTTTCGCTTCCACAAACAGAAAGAGTTCCGTGGATTGTATAACTCTTCACTTTTACTTAAGAAAAAGATTCTCCCTTTATTTTCTGCAATTCAACTTTTCCTCTTTCTCTTTTGACCTTTAAATCTTGCATTTAACTAAAAGAAATGCAAGAACATGAGAAAACGAGAGGCTGCAGGTAAACTTTACCTTACTTATGAAGGGAGGATATCTCAAAGTTAAGCTATCTGAAGTAATAAATCTGTAAATATAAAATGAGTTGACTGATGGATTGTTTCTCAGTAGAATAATATGCTTAAATATCATGGGGATGGGCACACTGGGAATTGATGTACGGGCATGGGTAGGGTGGGATTGTTGTCAGGAAATCCTGTCCACAAGTAGTTGTTTACTTAAAAAGAAAAAAAAAGAGAGAGAGGATTATGCAGTGGATTCTGGTGAGGAACTGGAATAGTATAAACATGTAGTAGATAGGCAAGAAGACTGTTTTATCCAGTGATGGGTAACGCGTACCACGGCAGGGCTCACCTTGGGGTACCATTGCCTGTCTGCTGCCAGTGCAGCCACCTTCGTGGTGGGTGACTGCGGGGAATCGTCACTGGAATAAATGGCATGTTTTACAATTTATAAATTCCTAGTTTATTTTTCTGGGCTTTCCAAGATGCCCGTGCATGGCCAATTTTCCCCTTTTGAGCTGCATATGTTGTTCCCATTAGCCCGAGTGTTAGAACGCAGCTATGAATTTCTCTGGTCCCCCGTGTTTTGCTTTAAGCATGACTTCCTTCAGAAAGGCACTTCACGTCCTGTCAGGAAGCACAGGTGCTATTGCTACTGGAATATAAAAAGGATTTTTTGGACTTCTTGTTTATGTCACATGCATGTTTCCATGTCATGTGCTTGTTTTCATGAGGAGAGTTGGGAGGGCAGCAACAGTCATAAGGAAGTTACCGGCGAAGTGAGGAAGGTCTGGATTTGCCACCAAAGTTACATTTAGAATGTGTCTTCTCTGACTTCTTGTTTTGACCATTTCTTGTCCTCCGGGTGGACTTAGCATTAGATGTTTCTAATACAGACGTGGTCATGTGAACTAGTGAAGAACAGTTGAAATAAATAGGCTATTTTTAGGTGCAATTACTCTGACCTTCCCAAACGTCCATTTAGAATAAGAGAAATCCTTAAAAGCACATAACCCTCTCCATCAACCAGCAAGGGAACCTAGAGCAGTTAGCCTACCTGTAGATGTCTACAGTTTGTCTCCCTTGCTTTCTGTGTCTGTTTTCCATTGCTGCTGTCCCAAGCATGTTGCATACCTAAATAATTACTGTAGTTTTGAACAGTAGTCACTGAGCCTGTAGCTGTGAATTGCATATTAATCACTTAGTGGGTTTTTTTTTCCTCAAAAAAGCACCATTTACAAGAGGTTATAGGTTTTAGCAGGGTGTCTTCACACTTTATTATCTTGATTACAGTAATAAATATACGGAAATGTTGCTCTGTAGCATTATGTCGCTGAAATTTGCTGACACAGTAAATTGAAAATGGGATACAGTGAATTATGACTTATGACTTCAGCATATGTTACAGAGGGTACTTTAATAGAAGAGGTGCATATGATACTAATTACACTGTGAAATCGCACTATAATAATACTTCAAGTAATCACACTTCAAAGTGACAAAATTTTCTTAAAACGCGTCTTCACGGGGATGCCGTCTGTTCCAACTTTTTATGCCTTCTCCTTACTACATAAAAAAGCATTTACTTTTGTGTTGGCAAATGTTTTCAAATATATTCCATATAAAAACAAAGGTCTGATACTGCGCTTGGATCAGTGCATGGTGATGTAAAGCACTTGAGGCAGTGAAGTCTTTGATCCCCCTAGATGACTTGGTGTGAAAACAGGGGAGAGATGTTCTTCCCATTTAGGCAGAGAAAAGATTTAAAGACATATTACACATGTCACCTCCTGCTGTCTGGTAACTTACTGGCTGGCAGCCAAGATAAGGCAAAAAGATGCCCTGTATTCAACACCCCAAAACCCAAATGGTTAAGAAATGTGTTCTGTCAGGCATTTGGAGAAGAAACCATGCTAGGCCCCTGCTGATTGGAGTAGCAGCTTGGTAACAGTCCCCCGGGGCTAGTGATGGAAAAGTGGGACATTTGCTGCACTCCCGCTTCTCCACCCCACTGCCCCACGTTCCCACAAATATGACACATTTATCCAACAAGATAAAGGAGACAGCCCTGCGTCCGTGATGCAGGTACGCACAGAAATACCCTGGGACTCACCTTCAGCATTCCGCTCCATGTGGGATGTGTTCGTTCTTATGACACTGGTTATCTTGTAAGCTCCATTGCCACTGCAAGACCTTTGTAGGGATTTTTTTCCTTGGATAACATGAGGTTTTTCCTCCCAGATGATTCCCACAACTACATGACTGCTGGAGCTCCAGTTCAAAAAATAACAGATCATAGAAAAGTGCATAATGCATAAAATCTACATCGATGTAGCTTAAAATTTCAGAATACCAGGTTTACTCTTACTCCTTTCTAGAAAAAGCACATTATCTTTATTGTGTAGATAAAGTCAAGACGAGAAGTCCTGCCTCCAGTGAAGGCAAAGATAAATTTGTCATGAGCTTCGAGGGGTTTTTTAAAAAGTTTGGTGTATTTTTGTTAGAGCTAGGTTAATTTTATTTTTGTGAATAGTAGATTCTCCAAAGCAGTTGGTGTAGAGACAAACAGAACTAACTGCATTAACTGGAGAAAATAAAAAAGAGACATGTTGAAATAGCTAATTCCAAAATTTCAAAGAAGTCAAATGTTTCAAATTTTTAATATGAACGAATTCCCTCATTTCAAAATTTTCCTTCGTTTCTTACTTTTTCAAGGGATAAAATTATCATAAAATCAGAACATTTGGTTTCAAATCAAATAAATTGTTTTGATGATGTAGTGTAATTAATTTACTATTCCTTCTTTCCTTTTTGAAGAAGCAACAAACCAAAAACATTCAGCTCAAACGAGAACAGTTTTCCCTACAATTTTCACTTCAGCTACAAACCCAGAAAATCCATTATTTTCATATTTTTAATTCATGGTAAAGTCTTAGGAGCTATTTTGGCCTGTCACTTGATGGGCGTATTGCATAAAATATCTTAAATATTTATGAACCTATCAAACTCTATGACACAAGTAGCTTGACTATCAGATTTGTTTTCTGAAGTAAACTTTACAGATACAACTCTGTATAATGAAGAAAGTCTTGCTTAAACTGATGTCAGAAACATTTCATTATAAAACATGTGGTTTAAAATAGAAGGCAGGGGGGACCCAGAAGGTATTTTTTGTCCTTCCTATCTTGGGTTACTGTAGACTGAACTATACTAAATGTTTAATTCATGGCCGAGAAATATGCGATTTTTAGTAGGTTTTCCTGCTGGAGTACAGCTCTCTGTGACTTAATTGGAAATTTAATTTAATTTAAATTGAAAAGTGTTTTTCATTTGTGAAGTATTCCCATCAGAAATCTAGGATATCTTGCAGAATTAAACTCTGTATCATTGTTAAACTCTTACGTGACTATTTCCCATCTATGTTCTCCCATAGTCATAAGTCTCTGTGTTTGAATTTTGCATTGTGTGTATTTGATGAGACATTCCCTTCTTTAATGCATCCATTTTTTCCTAAAGAAAAAGTGACAATGAAAATAAATAATTAACAGAGAAGTTGGAAAGTGATTAATTTCTTGAGCATTTGCTGAGAAAGCGTTGCAGTAAACCCAGAATATAGCTGGTTTATAGCTGGTGAACAAGCTAATACAAAAGGCCCCAACTTTGCCCCGAGGGAACCCACTGGCACCTTTCCAGGAGCATCAGGACAGTATTTGCATTACATGGAGCGGACAGTAATTGCCATTTTCTTCAATATGGCGGTAAGGGCGGCAGAAGTGGTCATGTTTGGAGTCTTACACCTGAGTCGGAGCGGCTGCCTTCTACTACCAAGGTGGAGCATTGCTTCTTGGGGCCGGTAGTCCTACACACCGCATCAGGCAGAGGAGACCTAAAGCTATAGCTGTTGAAGACAGGGATGCAAGCTGCACGACAGAAGTGTATGCCTTTGGTCACACTTCAGTAAGTCCTATGTTAAGCTTTAGGGGAAAAAACAATGTTTAATCATCATTTAAAAAAACAACTTCTATTTCAGTCAGCAGTGTCCTCTGGAATAAACTTAGTAAATCAAGTCCTAGCCTTTTGGCTGCACAAATTGCATCCATCGGTGCACTTTATGTATTGTTAAGGGAGTGATGGAAGGGAAGAAGGAGAACAGGACAAAGTAGCAGGGGTGAGTGAAACCAAAAAAAGGAAAAAGCCAACTACTACATTGCTGACTGGCCACACTCCCACTCAGATGGTTATTTCCACCCTCACTGGCGGCCGGGCTGCAGATGCTGGGAAAGCATTGCTGACTGTGTCGGTGCTCTGGTGCCAGTTCAGTACCAGCTCCTGTAGCAGCACTGGAAAAGCTGGAGAAAGGTGGCTTCACTCATGGGGTTTGTACTTAGTTTTCCATGAGGCTGTAGGAAAGTGTGCGCAGGGTGGTGGACCGACATCGATACTGGCAGCACTTGCTGCTGCACAATATTAACATTTGAAGGCCAGGCCCAGTTTTTCCAAAACTGGGAAACTAAATACTCATCTATAGGCACTGACCTGATGTTCTTCTGTCAGCTCCTCATCGCACCCAGTGACCACTGCGGATGTGAAATGAAACTTTCAGAGGTTTTTGCAAAGAGCAGGAAATGCTGCGAGGGCTCATGTTTGGGGGATTCTTGCTTTTTGTGTTAATTTGGCAGCTCTTGCTGCTGCTTTGGTTACTCATAAGCTGGAGAGAGTTTCTGTCGTTCTAGCACAGCCTGAGACTTTCTGTTCTGCACTGAAGAAGCATGGCCCAAGGAGTGCCACAGCTGGAGGGGGCCAATGGGTGCCCAGGCTCGAAACCAAAAACCACCAGACCCCACATACTTTGAGAGTCTAATTTTGAAAGTCCTAGCTCAGACTTTAAAAAAAAAAAATCCATGAAATCATTTTCCTAAGCACGATGCCCTGAAAAAAACAAAAGGTGGGAAGTAGGTGGATCAATATGAACTATATATGGCCTTGGTCTTATTTATGGTAAGGCCCCTTTATCTTGCTTTGGCATTATAAAGGAGCCCTAAAATTAGTGTAGAAATTGCAATTTAAATTCCATTACATTCACTGTAGAGAGATTCACTGTCAGGATGAAGGAGGAGAGGCATGGTTTAGTGATAATGAGAATCAGGCCCATTATTCCCAAGAAATTCATTTTCTTTGAGTGAGAGAAGGGGAACTTCTAGGTCATTTCAGTAGTTATTTTATTCTGTAAAGGATAAATAAAGGAGACTCTGTACCACTGGCAAATTTGATCTATAATGCCTCATGCACAAATCAGATTGTTCAAATGAACCTTGATGGCTGCAGAGAAGTGTAAGAGAGACTGACAGGTAGTACTTGGTTTGCAGAAAATAAGTCTTTGCTCTGCACCTGATTGACTTGCTCACCTCTCCTGTAGACCTGAGAAATGTGTTTTACTGGTGGTTTTGCCCATACCTATCCCTATACTTACGTAAGCTGCTTTTTTTACTGAGTGCATTTGACAGACAGTATTTGTATGTGGATATCCATCTACTTCGGGAAATACTGTACTTTGTTCCTCAGTGTGCTCTTCTAAACCACTTTGAATGTAGTTTCCTCAAGTCAGGAGCACTTACTGTCACTGATAAAAATGCTCACCATGTTTACCAGTGTTTCAAGGGCTTTCTCCCTGTTCAGAAGACAGTAGTAAACTATATTTACTCACTTTTGTTCATGGCTTAAAGATGGCTTAAGGGATTTAACTGAAGCAACTTATCAGATAAGGCCAAACGTGAACCATATTAGCCCAAATGGTAAATATTTTGAGAAGCTGTGGGCTCACAAAAGCAAGAAATTATTATAGTGACTATTTTGGATTAGGTGCAAGTAGATGACACTTATGAAATCTGATGATACAAATTTAATTTTCTTCTCCCATTCATGACTTATTGGGGAAAATTAATGGTATTTTTACTTTACCTATTGTATGTACGCTTGCACTTTTAAAAAAATATAATATTTGTATACAGCAAGCTAATCCAGTGCTGATTCTAACACTAGTATAATGTATTTCTGTTATCATGCTCTTCTTGCTTTGCAAATAATGACATGTAGATACAAAAAACCAGCTATACCTCTCTGAGTTGTCTATTCTTTGCTTGCTTTTAATTCCATAAGGGGTGTTAATACAGTTGGTTGGTGAACATAGAAAGGAGAACTTGCGTTAATAGTTTGTAGATCAGTCCCTCGATCTCCCTGGAGGATTTTATCTTCTAGCTACAGTAGTATGATGAGGTATATGACTGGGTTTTGTTTTAATTAATGTTTTAGGCTTCTCATCCCGGAGAGTTGGATGGAGACAGTGTGATCATATTGCACCACTGTGTCAGAAGTGTTGAATAACACACTTATTTCTCTGCTTGGAAAGACTTAATAGAGTTCACAGGTGTTAAATTAGAATGATTTCAACCTATTGTGTAAAGTCAGGCACCAATTAATTTCTCAGTGTTGATTAGGGCAAACTGAAGAATAAGCAGGTAACAATTTTGAAGTCCTGTACTAAATTGCTTCATTACTCCAAGGCGCTGCAGCCCTATATCTAACAGGCTTGGGGGTTTTGTTTCTAAAGAAAGACTAGCCTTATAGATAGGAAACCCAATCAGTATATGACACAATAAATTTGACTAACTGTATCTCTCACTGCAATACATAAACATCCTTTCACCCCAAATCACTGCTAAGGTTAAATTCCTTTTGGAGTAATATTTAAATGCAATGCAGAAATGGTGGCTTCTGGAATTAATGAATGTTTCTGCTGGTTCCAGGACTTGGCGCAAGGCTCTTATTAAGAAAATGTGTCATTAATACACTACTTTCAGAAGGGAAGAATCCTCAGCAGACATTCCCTCCTGTTCAGCAGATCACAACACAAGGTCCCTGCCACAGCCATTTAAAAATGAAATGGAACCAAGCAGCCTAATTAAAATAATATCTGCAGAAGCTCTATGTGCCACTGAAGACCCATACATGAAGTAATCATTTTCTGTAAAAGGTTTCATAAATAGAAAACAAAAGAAGCATCTAGTTTCAAAGAAAAGCAAAAAAAAAAAAAATCCAAAGGAGGGAACAAAATGTTTATTTGTAATTAAAAACACATAAGGCCAGCTTCAATCAAAACTGCATTTAAATTAAGACAGAGAGAAAAAGTTTGAGAGAGTGTCTGGTTTTGCAATATATATTACTCCAGGTAATGTTTTCTAAAAATGTTGAATGCTACAAAAATTGGCAAAAGCTATTTAGCAACCTTGACAAGATTCAAACCCATGAACATACAGATAAACAAGGACCAAAAAAAAAAAGTAGTGGATAAAATTCACGCTTCCCTGAGCAGAGTTGTGAGGCAGCCTTTTAAACATCATTTTAAACCTGTTTAATCCCCCTGAAAAAGTACATGAGACTTGTGCTGGATTCAAACAAGGGTAAAATCGTCTAGTCTGAATTAGCAGTATTAGCAGCACTTCAGCAGAGTGAGATGGGGGAAATGATCCTTTCAGAGCTTGTTTTAAGAAAGCTTGCACTCACTGAATAAGTAGCTTCTGTTAATAGGGCGTCTATAAAAATCCCTCCTTTATCTATGTTTGCATTCAGTTAATACTAATGTAGAGATAAGCTGCAAAACAGAGAGAGGGCTTACTTTTGAGAGTTGCTCGTGTAGCTGATGACAAGAGATGATAGAAGTTCTGCTAGGGATGTGCGCGGGTGGAGGATGCTGAGAGGAGCAGGTTTAACTTCACTGAGTAATCAATATATGGCATCTGAAGGTCAAAGGAACTTCAGAGTGTTCGAAAAATATATAAGGTATGTCAAGAAACTTGAGGAGGTTGCGAACTGTACATCTTTCTTTGGGTCATTTTCTGGGCAGACATAGAGTTAATGTGATTTTTTCACAGCGTGTGTAAGAGTGTATTTTGGTAGCGATATTAAGGCCAGGTATGACAGTCATTACCACTTGTGAGTAATGGTGCAGGTGTACCGATATGTTGCTACATAACAGTTGCAGGTGGCTTATTGACTTCTTACGTGGCAGCTCTTGTTCTGTTCATTGCAATTGATGTGATTAGCTTGGCCTTTTAAGGACTGATATCTTAATTCCCCTGGCAGAAGAAGGTCTGGNCTGGTTGAAGACAGGACTAGATGGAACCAAGAGTTTCCAGTTTGCAGTAAGTTTTGACGTTTCAAAAATTTGTTGCACTCCTATTCAGAACAGTTTTTTTAAAACCCCTTGACGTAGATATTCTCTTGGCATATCCTGGCTCCTCCAACTGGGATACAGGCAGCTCCCAAAGTCTCTGGCTCATCTGAAGGCCCAGCAGCAATTGCACCCAGCTCATCTGCCCGGCAGCTTCATTCCCCATCCTGGTGAGCTTTTGGGGAACCACAGAGTCTAGTGAGAAACCAGTCCAGCTTCAAGCAAGGCTGCGGACCCCCGCTTGGGAGACGTGTGTCTAAGGTTCACAGTGGTTTCCAAAAGTAATGTACTGTTGTGAGACAGATTGTAGCACTCCGAAAACATGGTCCCTCTTCAGATAGCCCCTGAGCTGCAGCTGAAGCTCGAAATGTACCTTATTAATTCAAGTTGCATTGTTCCAGCTACTATGTATAAAACTGGCTCCATAGTATCTAATAAGGATGTACCTCTAACAGCTTCCTCTTAAGTGAACTAACGTAATCTGAAACCTACTTATGTCTGTGTCAGATACCTGTGGTCGAAAGAGATAATTTCGCTGCAAGTTCTAATGCATATGATTTCAAGTAGTGTTTTCCAAAAATGTTGCATTTTACAGATGAGCCAAAGATCCATCAATACCCTTTAGACCATCTGTTTCCTTTCCTGATCACCTTTTCCAAAGTACAGTGTGGTTTCTGTCCAGTTCCTTTCCTTTCTTCATGAAATGGAGACAAACCCCACGTATCAGATGTTTGCTCGTCTTACAAAGGCAAGCATTTTGGAGGATCTTTATCTGTAAAGTTCAGTGCCAGGAAGGGTGAAAGTGTGCTTTGCATATATACAGTGTGTGTTATACACAGTTATTATTTAAAATAAACCTGTAAAAGAATAATGTAAATACATGGTAAGAATCTTAAACGGTTCAGCACTGGCCTCAATTCCCACTGACTCAAATGTGAGCAGAGGGAGGCTGAATCAGCGAGAGTGCTCTTGAAAATCTCACCCTTTTTTTTTTTTTTTAAGAAAAAGTCTAGATTGGAGATGGGAAAACAGCGAGCACGTTCTGGTCTCTGTCAAGCGATGTTTGCTGTCACTAAGAGCAGAGAAAGTAATAGCAACAGAGGATATTTAGGGGATGCAACAAAAATACCTTCCTCCCCATCAGGACTTTGATAAATAGCATGTGTTCTGCTGTGTTTCTCTTGCAGGGCATCCAGAAGCAGTAAAATGACACCCCCCCCCTCATTTTGTTTATATGGCAAGTCTTCCATTTGGAAAAACCGATGAATGAAATGCTACATGTATGGCAGTTCAGGAGATCTCATTTCTCTTCAGGCTGGGAAACGCTTATTGCGCTGAAATCACGTAATTGTGCGCGTGTGTGTGTGCATGTGTGTGCATGGGATGGCTGCACACACCTGGGAGCTCTGCTGAGAAAGTGTAGCTCGAGCCTTTGCCAGAGTTGCCTGCTAACACCTCTTGCAACGAGGCGATGGGGACAGCACATCCCCTTCTGCAGGACGGGTGGTCTTGCTTCACCGCTGCCCACCCTCTGCAGCACTGTCACCTGCCAGAGCAAACCCTGGGCTGGCCAGTATAAGGGACTGGGTACAGTTTCTCTGTAGCTGACTTGATACAGGTGAAGGGATATACCTGCTTTTGGGTTTTGGACACCCGTTCCTCCTTTGTGTCACCCCACAGCTGGTCGATCGTGGCCCCTGAGATGCATCAGCTCCAGAGCAGTTTTCACGTGGCTCCCAGGCTGGGGTACATCCCGTGGCCCCCCAAGGCAGTGCAGGCAAGGAGGGTGTCAGGGTAACCCAAAAGGAGTTACCCCACCACAGCCAGGTAGAGGGCAGAGGGCTCCGTCACACCAGTCCTATCTGCCTGGGGGCATTGCCACCATCAGCTGGCCAGACTCTCCCGACAGCTTCCTGAAGTGGGTGGTATGTGCCTGGCGGGTCAGTGAAGTGTTTTGTAGGTGGTCCAGAGAGGCAGGGAGGTTGACAGCACCATCACAGCTTAATGAGCACTGCACTGAGCTCCTGCATTTCGTTTAGCAAGGCTCTGGCTCCAGCTTTGGCACATGGCGTCTTACAAGCACTGCCTGAATGTTCTGCCGTGTCGTCTTACCACTTAACAGACCAAACGTTTCTGGCCAAAGGACGTGGTCTTTTTTTGCGAGTCCGTGTCCTTCGTCTGGCAAGCATGCCCAACAGCTCGTGCTTCCTCCTGATTACTGTGCCAAGGACTGTCCTTCACACAGATCCTCTCCGTGATTATCTCATTTCTCATGCCATCTCCTCGACTGCCCATAAACAATTCATTTCAGAGGCTGGGAGTCCTTGCCTGGCAGCTTTCTCAAAGGTCCACATCTCTGTTACATAGAGCAGGACGGAGAGCATGCATGCGGAAGAGTTTCATTTTTGTGTCTCAGGAGAGTCCCTTGTCTCTCCACATAGGCTTCCTGTTTCTCTGGGGTGGTGCCGCCAGTGCTGTCCTCCTCACAGTCCCCTTGGAGCAGTTATTGTCCTCTGTGATGACGCTTCTGAATTACACAAAGCTATCTGTGTTTTCCATTTTGCAGCCTTCTATTTTAGTGTATTCACTGTCTGGTGTTTTTCTCTTGTAGAGGTCTATGCTGTATTGTATGCATCTGACTGTCCTCCAGGCTTAGCCCTGTTTTCTTTTGATACCTGTCTAATCATTAGCAGGCACATGTGCAGATGTACATTTTTCTTTTCTTTATTTCTATTTATGCGTACCTCTTGCATCAGATGCGTTAGGAGATGGGTGAGCTTTTGTCCCGGCATTGATCACAAAGTGTTGCCTATAGTTTTGGAAGCTGACCCTGTAAATGATCTCAGCACTATCTGAGAGGACGAGTTTGAGTATACTCACTGTGCCTGCGCTTTCTGCCTCACAGAAGCTTAAATTCATGCAGGAAGATTTTTTACTTGGGGCAAAAGCATGTGAAGTCGATGAAGGGGGAAAGGGGAAATGCTAGGCAATTTCTTTCTGTAGTGTACATGCTCCACAGAAGCTCAGAAAGGCAGTGATTTTTGTATTTCAGGAGCTTCAGTTGTCCCTCGACATTGGCTTCATGTTGTCCAGGATCAGCGGCACCAGCTCTTCTTCTGATCAATCCACATCCAACACGACGAGGCCCCTCCTGGGCAGTGAGCTTGAGGCAGCTCTTGGTGGATGCACAGTCGCATCATGTATCCCACCTGTGCCTTCTCTCCAGGCTAATGGGAAGAGTTTAGGCCCATGGCAGAGGGCTGAGTGGTTTTGAAATTTTCTCCTTGGAAATGCTTCAGTCTCGGCCCTAGCTTGCAGCTCTGTGTGTGCTTGGCCTCATGGCAGTCAGCTAGATTCAAGCTGGATAGCTCAGGCCCCCTCCTCCTTTGCTGCAAGAGGTTGTCTCCATTCCCCGCCTCAAACATTTCTCTCTCTAATCAACCTCCACATCCCATCCCACCCCATCAGGCCCTGCACCTCCGTGGAGGCCAAACACAACCCTCTGAAGTGTAGAAATCACCTGCAGTGACTGTGCCCTCCCGACCCCACCGAGAAATACTCAGGGTGGAGAACGGAGACCACCTCTTGTAGCACCGGAGGAGGGGGCCTGAGCTATCAGGCTTGAAACTGGCCAACAGTCATAAGAGAAGCAGAATCAGAGCTGTTTATTGTAATGGTGTCATCTGACATGCAGAATGGAGCTGACTGATTGTGGCTGTAGCATGAATGAAATTGTTTGTTTGGTTTTTTTCAAGTGCGTGCTTATATTGTGTTACCTGCTACCTCGCCTCTTATTTGTCTTCCTGCCTTCAATCTTTAAGAGACTCAAATCCAGGTAGCATCTGCTTTTTGTTTGGGAAGCACCTGGTATATTGGAAATGCTCTTGAAATAAACAAATGAAGACAATGATAATGGCAGTGTCATGTAGACAAGTTGCGAAGCAAAATTACTGATTCCCCCGAAGAACATCGAGGTCTGGGTTGAATTTGGCTCTTCTTACATCCACATAAGACAAGGGAGTGGAAGTTGCTTGGATTTGCGGGGAGGCAGAAATTTGGTTTTTCTGGGCTCAGATTTAGATTGGAAGGAAAAGCAAAAGAACTCTGCTCCTGATTATGCTGTAAATCAAATTAACTTTACATGTCTGCTACGTCTTTCAAGTTTAGTGTTCTCTGAATTACTGCCTTCGTGTTTACACTGTTAAAAGTCTAATGCATTAGTAAGCAGCAATCACCACAGCTTTGCTCTACATTAGCAAAAAGCAAGGGGAAATGCCCCCCCCTCTTTACCAAGAAGGACTGTCAGGGATTACTGCGTGTGCACATTGTGACAAACCAAACAGCCTCCAGGGTGCTTATCTCTGCTGCTGCTCACTTCATGTTTTATCCATTAAATGAACATGATGACGGTATTTTTTCTTATTTCTTGACATCACTTTTACCACAGTGGCGAAATTTAACATGCAGTCATCTTGGCTCAGTTCAGTTTTACTAAAGCAGCAATGTCATATAAATTAGCTTCGAAGAAATAATTTTCTTGTTAATCATGGAATTAAAAAACTCCCGTGTTCAGTGCGTGTGTTTTGAAGAGAAGGACTTGGTTTCAGCAGGTTTAAATCTGGTGAGATTAAGACAGATATGCAGGGCTTTTCTCACATTACCAGATTTTTATTATAGACCTGTTTTTGTGGAAAGTATATACATTTTTAACATATTTCAATAATACAATTAAGTTAATCACATAGAGAAGTCAACTGTTAATATAGGACTACTGTGATCTATAGCTATTTTTAAAGGGTCATTCAAAAAGAAGAGAAATTGTTCAAGGAAATGGGTTTATTATAAATGTATTGGGATTACGTTCAATAATGGAGTTGATGTTCCCTGAGAAAAAACTTTCCCCGTCTTCTCTCTTGTATGTCATTCCTTATTTGCATTTTTAAAACATTTTCATTGCACTCTGTGGAGTTTCCTCACTCCTTCTTTTAAGAATTTAACATAGCTGAAAGTGATATTTGTCTCCAGTTTCTCTGGGAAAAGAATAACAACGGCTACTGAGAAGACAGAGATTTTCTGATTGTTGGATTTTCCCATAAAACTAATTACAAAATTGCATATTGCCTGGCATGATAGTCCTTGAGCTGTGGCCTTGGTTGGTTGTGACAGGATGAGAGGGCATACATGCCCAGCCTGCCAGATGGGATTTGTATTAGCAGGAAAATTCTGGTTTTGACAGGGCTATCGTAGTATCCTGCTGCTCGCCTTCCTTGGTATTGTACTCTTCTTCAAAGACTGGCTCATCTCTTGTGCCTCTGATGTAGCAAACACATCAGACACAGCCAGAACTTCCCAGATCCTGAGGTGGATTTCCCCTGAAAATGATTTAGCTTGCTGCCTTTATCTTCAATAAATCTTGGCAGCCAGACAGCACAATCTGTTGCCACTCACATCTTGCTTTGTATGAAAGTTACCCTTAACCTAACGGGAGCCATTTGATCCTTTTAAAACTGCAAGCTATCTTTGGTGAGGCCCTGCTTTTCAAATACTGCTCTGTGGCTGCAAACAATTATTTTGCCCT
This sequence comes from Fregata magnificens, assembly GCA_013389945.1. Lineage (NCBI taxonomy): Eukaryota > Metazoa > Chordata > Aves > Suliformes > Fregatidae > Fregata > Fregata magnificens. The sequence goes on along the minus strand of WAAD01019018.1, from coordinate 276,245 downwards.
TTTTGTCGCCATCATCACCCGTTGCTCTTTTTTCCCCAGTGTACTTAATCTCCCATATCTAAATCCAGTCTTACATGTAAATAAATACAGGAAAATTCTGTTCATTTCATTGTGTACGATAATATTTAATAAAAATGAAAGTCATGTGGTAAACATTCGGGAATGATACAGTTGCACGTTTAATCTGAGACTCATTTATTGAATAAAGAAAGGCTGCAATACCCTCCTGACCACAGCATTCTGTAGAAACAGACCTTTGCTCAAAAAATATCTGTATCCTAGAGGAGAAACCAAACTGATTTTGAAAAAAAAAAATTGCTTCATTTTGTGGTGTTTTGATACATGTGGATATTATTAATGAGGAGATGTTGCCCATAGGTAGGGCTGGTTTTGATGTGTTTTGATGCTGGTTTTGATCCTCTAACCCTGGTGCACCTTCGTAGAGTAGAAAGAGCACTCTCATCCCTCCCGTTAGTGTTAGAGGCATGAAGCACCTTTTTTTATTATTGGTGTGAAACCAAAAGATCCTGGAGTCAGACACCCGTATTCTGGGCACCAGAGTGGGCCTGTTGTGTCATCAAGAGCTTAGCTCTTCTCTCCATCCACAGCTCCATGGTATGAACATCCACCAGTTCACATCCAGTGGGGGCGAAATGTGCTCCCATGTAGGCGTCCCTGAAGTAATTTGAAATGTAAGACAGCGAGGTGTCCCCAAGGGGTGAGCAGATAATGGCACAGGACCTGTGGTACCCAGGCTCATCTGGACTGAGAGTCAGAAGCTGAGGGGACCTCAGGGTCCTCAGATGGCACCAGACCCCACTAGCGGTCAACCAAATCCAGCGCTAAATGGACCAGGGATTGCAGCTGCCACCACATCTTTTTTAAGGTAGAGGTGCAATATATTCAAGAGGAGTCTTCTGCTTTGAAACTAGGTGAACTACGTGAACTTAAGCCATCTGACGTTAAATTTTTCATTCTGGGTTTCAGATTTTTCAGACTCATTTTGCTTTACGACTCTGTCTTTCCTCTGTCAACAAAGAAGGTACTTTAATTCCTGCAGCTTTTGAGTTCATAATTCACAACCTTGATTTGCTTTTAATACAGGATTTGGGGATACAGTTTGTATTTGTAATGTTAAAAATTATTTTAAAAATTAAGAATTAAGGCCTTAATTTTAATTAAAACTGTGTCATTCCAATTGAAGTAATTGAGGATTGACTCTACAGGCCAGTTTGTAATTGTTCTTGTCTCTGGTTAGTTGGCAGAAGACAGTTAAAAAGCCAAGTCCATATCCAGTAGGAAGGGAAGCTAATAAAAATTTGTATTTGAAACATTTTTTTCAATGAAAAATCAAGTTTTTGCCTAACAATATCATTTTTCTTCAAAATTCTTTGAATGGTTCATTCTTTCTGGGTTGAAAGAGCCAAAGCCTGAAGAATACTTTGGGCATTATATATGAATAGCTTAAATATTTTTGCAGAAACTTTGCAAGCAGTTCGAGTAGCAACACTGAGACGATAAAGCTTGCCTTGAATTTTGGATCATTAATCAGTGTTCTTTATACAGAATTGTTGCTTGAATTGGCACAGCCCCACACATTGATGGGAAAGAACTGCAGAATGAAGAAGTCCTTTTATTTAAGAGCAAAAAATAACACTCTAGAAGCATGACTAGCAATATTATACTAAAAATAGTTGCTTTCTTTGACTTTTTAGCTGATTAATTGGTTATATAAGAGAAATATTTATAGTGTAGGAGCAGCTCAACCTGCTGCATGCCCAGAAAGCATAGCATGACATGGAAAATTTGGGGAGAATAGCTGAAATAAAAAAGACTTTTCTTCACTTTCTTGTCATTCTAATGCAATGATACGATATGATATGATATGGTATGATTTACCACTGAGTCCAAGAGGCGCAACCAAAGCCAGGATACTTTTAGCCCCTTCAGCTGGTTCTTGGGCTGGCACGTTTTTCTTTGAATGAATGAATGAATGAATGTCCTAAAAGCAGAGCTGCTTGATAGATGTAAGTTTGATTGGTGGGTTGTAGTATATTGAACATAGCTATGATAACGTCTCATAGTAATGACAATTTCTCAGATGGCAGTGTCATTCCTTCACAATTTCAACTGACTTTACCTTGCTACATTTAATGGTTTTCTTGTAGAACAAGTGAAGACGCCATATGCCAAATACGTTTCATGTCATGGCATCTCCACCAACTCACAATGATATATTACATTTGCCTTAAAAATTTGACTCCTTTTTAGTAGTCGTTTTATGTAAGAATGCCAACGTTTTCTTAAAATGAGAGAGGTCACTAACTTATCAAGCTGTTGCCAACACATTAGCAGTAGAGAAGGAGTAGAACCTAAGAAGTATATGAAATGTATTCTTTTTCCTCTTTCTAAAAATTTCAGTGCTTCTCATTTCCCTGATAAAGGATGGGCTCAGGAAAATGAACTTTCGTGCTCTGCATTTTGTTTGTTTCCATTCCAACTCTTTTATTCTATGTGGTGCAGAACAAAAACTTTTCCAAGTAAATAGAATATGTGAAATTAAATGAGAAAGATGAGAGATGAACAGCCAAGTAACTAGTAAATTTGGGCTGCAGCCAAAGCAAAGGAGGAGAGAAGGCGATGCAGAGGGAGTGAATAAGGACTCCCAGAGTGAGAACACACAGGATTGCTGTCTGCAGTGTGGTGTTGTCACTTGTCTTTGCAAAACGGACTTGTGCAATCTTCATCGTTATCGCTGCCCCTTCTGATTATATCCCCTAATGCAAGAAGACTGCGTTCCGTGTGAATGCTCAACTTTTATTTTTCTTGAAGGCAAACTAAGAGAACAAGCTCTTCACAAAGGAATGAAATACCTATCCTGCACCTTAAAAGTAAAAGTTAAAATAAAAAAGCATAAAGCTGTTTTTCAGGTGCATCTACATTACTGCTCTATTTTGGATCAGGAGTTGCATCTGAAGTCAATCTTTTGGTGATCCCCACTTACCAGACTTTGGTTCACCTCGCAGAACAGTGTTAAGAGTTCAGATGAAAGTAAATCAAAAATTCATTCCAGAAATACACCTAATGCACTCCAGACACTAATGGGCACTCCATCAGTAGGAGCAGACTAAGTGCTAGTCTGAAGTCAAACACCCTGAAGTGCAAGTAGGGGGGTCCTCGGAACGAACTGTTTCAGTCTACAGCTCCACTTTGGCCCCACTTGCTGATGAAATACTCTTCTTTACTCGGACTCTCTTTCACTTACTGCGACCTTGGTTCAACCAGTCTGTGTCTCTCCCCCAGTTCTGCCTGCATTGAGGCTAGTTCTTTCCTTCACTGTTAAAAATCAGCAAAGCATGAGGAAGTGAGTGAAGTGATGTAGCTTCACACCAGCTGAAGATCTCAACTATCCTGCTTTCATCTGCCAGCTCTGGCTCTCTCATGCTCAAAAGATTTTTAGAAAGAAAAGCTGATGGAAGAAGGATGACTTGTTGGGACGCATGCAGCAGCATTTTTATGACAGCGCCAGCCAGTTTTACTTCAAGTTTACTTCAAGCAGCAGTGCGCCTTTGGTTTGATTTTTAAACGGTAATGTTTACTCCTTATTAATACCAAGGCTGCCTTGTAGTAGACAATTTTGGACCAAATCTGTCCAGTGCTCACACTTTTAAACAGTCACAAAAGAATTTTAACAGTTGCCTATAAATTTAATTGCTTCATAGCAATTATTGTGTCTGCATTACAGAATAGTATATGTTTTTTATTACCCTTAGGTCCCTTTTTAATAGGAGTGCTGTGCTTTGTACAAGTCAATTATTTTTGATAGTTACAGTAATTAATGTTTAATTATATTTTATTAGCCTCATTTTGTTCAACTACCTTGGAATCAATCCAAGCATTTCTAAATGCTATACTTTGTGTGTGCATGTGTGCACACATCTGCATACTCTTCATGGGTCCATATATGCAACCAGTGAGTGCATTATTCTCACAGAGGGGGAAATATGAGACTCATCTCAGAAGACTATAGAAACATATGTGCTCTCCTCTTTCCCATGGCTATCAGTGATATCCCTCATGCTCATCTCACAACTGCAAGAAGATCTCCCAATTTTCTCCTACACAGACACATATTTGATGTCTCCTGCTAGATATTTCTGATGACTGCAGAACAGTATTTTCAATGGCTTTCAGTAGCCACATGTACGAGTGACTTTTCCCCTCTTATTCCTTTATTTTTACTTCCTCCTCTTTGTTGGCTTTCTGCCTCCTTCCTCTTTCATTTCTGTTTTCCCTGGGAATGAATTTTGCAACTTTTACTCCTCTTTATTTCTGATATCTCTTCCTTCAGTTTTCTTTCTTTTTCTCTAATCTTCCAATGGCCTCTCCCTTTCCTTTCCTCTTTCTTCCCCGCTTCAAAGGGAGTAGGAAACCTCTGTCTTCCTCTGAAGTCTCTCTCCTAACTCTCACTATCCACCAGGTGTATACTCTGTCTCAGAAGCTATACAGCTCTAGCATTTTATATTTTGTTTCACTTTTTCTGTCTGGGGATGGTACTTCTGTCCTCTTCTCTCCCTTTCTCCGTAGAGTTTTGTCTCTCTGTGATCTCTCCCCTCCTTCCTGAGTATGAAAATTGTATTTAATTTGTTCTTTCAAAAATGCATAGCTTTTTAATTTCTGAATTTTCATTAAATCTTCATATGTTCATATGTTTGTCAATTTTTCTGTGAAAATGAGGATAGCACCACAGAACTGATAATAACTGTGTAATAATTTACCAAGGTTTTTTGTTCTTAAAAGAAGACACCACTGTTTGCACTGCAGTGACCAAGCATAATTTCCCAGCAAGTTCAGGAGACTTGTGGCCTCATGGATGATTCTCAAGTCCCAGAGAAGGCTCCACAGTTATGGAAAATCTGTTGGCTATGCACACATTACTATCTACTCTCTTTCTTGTTTGGTTTTTCCCAGATTCCATGGTTGATCTTTTTCCATCAGTGCAGCAGCTCTGCCTAGTTTTGTTCCGAGTAAACATTTATGTTAAGGAAGTATCCAAAGGCCTCAAACAGTCCTGGGGCTTCATAACCTGGGTGTTGGACATTCATAGAAAAGAAAACTCCTTCAGCTGGAGCAATTACTGCTTAAATGGCTGGAGTGCGAGTTTTGCTGTGTGCTGCTTTCAAAGCTAACCTTTCTAGCATATTTGCCCATACCACAGCGCAGCAAAAGGCAGCTGCACACGGCTTCTTGAGGCTGTCATTCCACTGCCAGGTGTTTTGTGTTCCTTTCAGTGATGATTAAGTTCACCACAGTGAATTTTGCAAATAAATCAGGGATCAGAGTCACCAGTGAAATGGGGGAAGGGGCCTGAGTCGTCTCACTCATTAATTCCTCTTCATTGATATAACCGTGGTAAACCAGTGTTGACATGTCAGATTTGGGGGATGGATAGTTTGCATGTTGAAGGACAGCCAGTGTTTCCTAGCCATCTCTGCCTGCTGCCCATTCCTGCTTCCTTCCACTTTGCTGTGAACATTTGCAATGCAGTGTGTAAACTTGGACAGAGACGCCACACTCCAGCAGGAAAGATGTTGCCGAGGAGTTAGCTATTCAATATAATCCTTCTCACACTGGTTTAATAATGCTCACTGGGCATCAGTTATGAAGAACACACTGGGAATAATAGAAATGGTTATATACCGACCACATATTAAAGAACATTTTAGAACTGCTGAAAGGAAAGCTGCTCTACACCGCGTATTAGACAGAGGAATGGAGCCTGAAGAAAACGATCTCTTCTGAGAGATTAGGAAAAGATAAATCAAAAATATTTCCAGCAGTATAAAAAGCATTGACAAATGCCACAAAAAGGTAGGGCTCTGAAAAACAGATCACATCTCAGAAAGACATCCAGGAGAAATTACAGATGGACTACAGGATTCGTTGAAGTGCTCCTAGAGGCGGACAGAGAGCGCTCCTGCTGTCCTACAGATACTGCGGCAGGATGATGGTACAGGTTCACTTTGAGACTTTTTAAAGATTTCTGTGATGGAGAGATCCTTTCCTCCCTCCAGGCAGAATGCTTTCACTAGTACACATTATCAGATCAGACCAGATATTTGCCCAATATATAAAAGTTCAGACTCTGCCCCAATAAAGCAGAGTGGGGCCTTGGGTGAGTACCTAATTATTTATCTACTGCAAAGGCTTACAATTTTTTGCCACAAGTCCATTGTGCCCTAAGGAACCCTTCCAAAACCACTTAATCGAACCCAATATGTTCCCATTAAAAGCTTGAACAAATCAGCATTTTCCATTGCTTATCATCAAAAGTTTACCAGCCGGCTCTAATTGCCAAATCTAATTGCTGAACGCCAATAAGCTTTTGTAGGGAGACTGAAAGTGAGCATCGCTCATTCACCCTTAACCCTTTGCCCGAATAAAGACTGCAGAAGGCCCCAACAGCTTTGGCAAAGGCACTGCTGGTCCCTTCCACAAAAAGCAACCCTGATAGCAGCCTGCTCAGAGATGTTCACCATCACATAAGGATGTGCAATGAAGTACTCGAGGGGGTTCTTCAGGCAAATAAAACTGTTCAGGAATTATTCAGCGGACTGAAATGGCCCCTTCCCTGACTTCACTGCAGTAATGTTCACGGGCGTGACGTTAAACAAACTCTTACCATGCATCTAATTAAATGGAGGCTGAGCACTGTATCCCTTAGTGTTTTAACGCAGAGTGTGGATTCTTCCGTGGCTAACTCGCATCAAGCCAGCGATAGCTGTTTTGTAATGAGATTACAAGACCTGATAATAGCTCCCCAGTTATTATCTCTTTGCCAAGACATTTGTAACTGTAAAAGGTATTACAAATAGGAGACTGGAGAGTGCACTCCAAAACCTTCTAACTAGTAGATGGGAAGCAGCTTTACAGCTTGAGCAGATTTACTACTTCCCCCAAAGAAATCTCTGTCTTCCAGAACTGAGAAAGAGAAATCGCTGGAGAATGCCCAGATGTGATTGTGTGCAGCCACTTTTGCTCCTGTCAGCTCCAGTCCCATGCATCTGCTTGCAGGCTTGAACCCAAGCAGCATCAATCAGATGAGCTGATATGGCACACGAAGAAACACCCATTCTAAAAAATACATGGGAATTTTGTAACTTGTGTTTCCCAGCAGAAGACATTAAAAAAAGACTGAACACATTGATGTTTCCAGTGTGGTTGGTACTAATCTAAGAAGGCAAAGGCAAATTCAAAGAGATCACTAATTAGAAGAGGTAGCACTTAAAAATAGCGAAAATACCAAGCACTGTACAAACTATTTCTTAATCTTAGTAATAAATGTAGACTGTAAAATATTAACAAAGATAATGACTAACAGATTAGAATTTATTATGCAAGACTTGATTCACCATAACCAAGAGGGATTCATTAGAAATAGATTACAATGTACAGTAATAATAACAGACAATTATTGAACATAATAAATCTATGTAAAGAGAGGGATGAGTTAATGTCTGTCTGTTCCATTAGAGGAAGAAAGAATTCATCTGATCATGTAAACTTCAGTCACTCTGCTCTTACTGTCCTCAGATTTTCCAGTGAGAACAAACAGGTCTGTGTGACAGAAGAGAGACATGAATAAGCAGAAATGGACTCTTGTCTCAAGGAGATGTTTTAGAAAGAGTCATAAGCTCAAAATGCCCCACTGCTCTTTACTTTCCAGTTATTTTTTCCATATTAAAGTCTAGCCTTACTAACATAACAACCACAAATAAATGGATTGGGCAAGGATAAAATAAATGACTCTGGTAAATAGTACATTAATATTTCTGTCACAGCCAACATATGCTATTTGTTAGTATTCTATTTGTTTTAATGTTTTTCTTTCTTATTCAGTTCAGTTAGATGGTAAAAAAGGAGGTTGGGTGGGATTTTTAATACAGCTTTAATTAATATTCAGAGCACATTGTGGCATTGTATTTCTAATATTCAAATTTTGATATTATTCTAAGTGTTTTATTAAAAGATTTATTCCAGTGGGAACTTCTTTTATAGTGCTTCAATATGTTAGAAATAACAATTTTTGTTATCTGTGGCAAGCTTTCTTCGATTCCACCTCCAGGAAACATCTGCTTTGTAAATTGTTCAAATAGTAAGCAGTTCTTTCTAGGTTCTGTCATCTTTATTCTGGTTTTCCTCCTGCCTTTCAGTCCTGTAGCATTCAGCACAAGAGCTAATCTCTGAATGATCCAGTGATCACGTTAGGCCATTTATCACAACCCTAATAGACAGCCTTTTCTGGCTGTTTGCCAGCTGACTGTGTTGGGACCCAGCATGCTGGACTTACTCATGAAGCTTCACGGATCTTAGAATCAGTCATACTTTACATCCAACTTACGGGTTACAGCTAGGTGGACACTGCCTTTGTCTTCTGCTGGAGAGGGCAGTCCCTGTTCCACTGGCTGGCAACAAATAGTATTGTTCTTGTGATTTCTGTTATTACTGACAATAACTGTAGTAATAAACATCTTGCTAAGAGTTACTTATTTAGGCAAATGTCTTTCCTTCTGCTTTTTCACTAAATGTGTATGCTCTCAAAAATGCTTTTTTTTTTTTTTTTTCTTTTAGAAGTTAAATACTTTCATTTTAATGAGACAGTCCAGAGCGTCTGGCAGATACTCACTGTTCCTCAGAATGATTGACCTTAAGCAGGATGGAACGTTTGTAAATTTAAGATTAAAAAAATCTTGACTTTGAAAACAGGGCTCTTGATGCTATCCTGTGAATTTGAGATCTAAATCTGAATTTCTGATCTCTGTAGCAAAATACAAGTAAAAGCTGAGGAAAGCTAATAAATCACTCTCTGATCTGAACCGAGCTCCATTAGAAATAGAAATTTGTTGCTTATAATGTACACCTCTTGGCTCTCATTAAAGCCTTGTTGAAATGATACACTGTACTTGAAAACCATAGATTGGAAAATAAATGCATTCAAGCTGCATTGCTGGGCCCGTGCTCTGTATCCCAGTGGTAAACTTAGCCTATTAATGGCTAATGCTTTAAAGAAACACAAAAGCCCTAAGGCTAGACTTGTATTGCATTGTAGCTGCATAGTAGCTGCAAATATTAATCAAAGCTTTTGAACTTGTGAAGTAGCGCATTGTCCTTGATCATCTGTAACTGAGCCTGGACCAACTTTTGACATGGTTTGGATAATTGCTCCTGCCTGAAAATGCTTGGTATCTGTTCTAAAACAGCTTTATTCTCCACTTAACTACCCAAATAAAAGAGACATGCTCAACACGACAAGCAGTAATGTGTTAGGCACTAGACACTGGGGCCCCGATTTTGCAAACACAGATGTCCACGCTCATCTGCTCCATTGAGGTGACTTCAGGAAGCCCCACGGCAGTCCCTTCTCCCCCCCTGCTCTCGTATCTCCTTCTCTACCTTTGCAGTGAGCAAAGAGCCTCAGCACTGGGCCTCTCTTTCTGACTTTCTTCCCTCTCTCCTTCCCTTGCCTTCCTCCCACCTTTCTTATGCAGTCGTCATCCAAGGCTCCTTGTGACGGGGAGCGAGATCTCTTGCTGCCCACTGAGGCTAGAGAAGAGTATTTGCAGGGCTGAGAGCACAAGGATGTCCTTCTCCTCCTCCTTCTCCTCCTTGTCCCTCCCCTGACAACAGAGCACGGGGCTCTGGAGGCTCTGCCAGGGTCTTGAATTTCCCCAGCAGCCCCAGGTGGGGAGACGAGACAAAATCCTCTCCTGGTCTCTCTTTTTTGCTGAGACCAATGGACACAGGGACACTGGAGGAGCTTTTCCTTCCACCCTGATGGTCCATATGAAGCACACAGTGCCAGTGGGTACCATTCTGCCTCTTGACTGGCTCAGTAGAGCCAAGAGCATCCATCAGTGCTCCTGGCTCAGATCTGGGCTTGAGGGACCAAATGTTTTAGTCTTTCAGCTAGCTGCCAAATGTATTACGCAGCATTAGGAGGACCAGCATGCAGAATCTGGTATAGGGGTGTTTTGCACAACTTATCCATGTTTCTGTATTTTTTTGCATGGCATAACTGCATTCAAATCCTAATAAGCAGGAGCATTTAGGGATGAGGCAGTCCCTCACTTCCAGACCTTCCTCATGGGGAGTACACTTGCCACCTTGCATGTCACGGGTGGCTGCAAGGCTCTTGGGCATTAAAACTGCAGTAACGTGGAGAACTTGACTTGCATCACTGTGAAAAGAAATAGCTCTAGTGGCATGAAGTGAGTCACTCCGGACTGGCTGGCTGCTGATTGAAGGCCACAGTACGCTCCTTGGGAAAGTAATTGCTCAAGCACTTGCTTTTCACAATCTCTTCTTTGAGGAAGGAGGAAAAAAAAGTATTCTGTTCACTTTTCAGACTCCAGGAAGGATGTCAGCCAAAGAGTTGCTCTCCCACCCTGATCTCTTTGGGCAGATGGCGGGCGTAGGCTTCTTGCAAACCCCAGACTTCTTGTTCTGAGTGTGGGAGCTGTTGGGCTTGGCTTGGGTCTTTCACTGCCTGGTTTTGGTTTTGTCATCAATTGCTCTATTTAAATCTGGTTTATGGGACTGAATTGTTGGCGGTGTTGCACTGTGCATTCAAACCACTGTAATGCATTTCTTTTTAATTTTGGTACTGCTTGCCTTCATCTGTATACAGCCATTTATCTCAGGATTTACAAATCTGCGGTGTAGTTTGTCCGCAGCTAAAGCTACACTTATTCAAAGTGAGAGCTGAGAAACAGGAGACGCAGATTGCTGTCAGAAGACACAGACCAGTGTTTTCAATATTCTTTGTACAAAGCCATTTTACTTTGTTCATCCAGTGTTACATGGGAGAGTGATCAGAAGGGAACTATGAGGGAATATGGTGGAAATTCAACTTGGAAAGGTTGCCTTTCACTGGTTAAAGAGAGGCACAGTTATATCATTTCACCACTTTGTTCTAGGTTCGTTTCCAAGATCTAATTGTTTAGATTATGTCATTTTATTCAGACATGTACAGCTTTTTATACAGCAATGTGTTGAAGATTCCTGTGGCCATGACCTCTGTAGTCTCAAGATGAAAAATTGGACAGTGAAAATGATCCACAAATTTAAGTCAATTTAGATCTATTCATCAGTAAAAAGAACAAACAATAAATATTCGTAATGATAGAGAAAATATACGTAGAATCCCCAAAGGACTGAGCTGATATCCTATATGAGTGACTTGCAAATTTGCCTTTAAAGTGGGGGGAGAAATAAAGCTTTTTTTTTTTAGTTATAAACTGATAAGAAGAAGCAAGGTAAACCAGAAAATATATATAACAACACATGGTTCTGCTCTTTTCCAGATTTGTTTGAACTGATGGGGAGCAGAGTAAAACCTATCTCACAACTCAGAGAATGTGAACAAATGGTTTTTCAGAGCTGTAAAATTAAATTTCAGTGATTGCTTCTCACATTCAACACTAGGATCGGGCTTGAGAATAAACATGATTATAAGAATTAATAAAATTAGCTGGGGGACACATCGCCTTACTGAAGGTTTTTACTGAGCAGAAATATCCTCAGCTAGTACAAGTTGGTATGGTTCTGTTGACGTCAAAGGCTCTGCAGCAATCCGCACTGGCTGGGGAAGCAGTCTTCTGTGGCTAAGAGTGTTTTTCCCCAATCCGGACCTGCTGCTTTAAGAATTCTAAGAAGAACAGAAAAATGCCTCATGGTCTTGTGACAATTGCTTGTTACTGTCGGAGAAAATATTATACACTGTGTGCCTCAGCCCAGGCTGCCAGAACAGAAAGACACCTTCATTTGTGAGAATTATATCTGAGCACTTTGGACATTATTCAGTTTTACTGAGCTGTATTTACTTTAACTGGTTTTATTTATTTTCTTCCCGTACAAGAATTTACTGCATACACATAATACTCTCTCTCTTCTTTATGATTGGATTTGCTTTATCAACTAATCTCACTCAAATTTGTTTTGGTTATAACTGAGCTGCTACTTTTTACATATAAACACTGAAATGTAGGAATTCCCATTCCGGGCAAGACCAGCTGTCCATCCGCTCCAGCATCCCGCCTCTGGCCTCAAGGCAAGGCACTGAGGTACAAAATAACCTGCCTGGGGGGAGCACTGCCTCCCCAGTCTCGATGTTTCTAGTTGCTTTATACACTGAAATTTGAGGCTTTACGCTTCTCATTAAGAAAACCGTGTTTGTCAACCAAGGTGACAGAACGTGTTCTCGTTACCTATAGAAAGGTCCGGTCCCTCTTTAATTCTGATAAGCTCCAGGCTTTTCTCGTTACTTTGTGACAGTGAATGCCACAGTTTAATTACGTTTCACCTAAAAAAAAGTTAAATCTGTCTTCAGTGTCATCAACTGTTCCCTTACATTGGTATTGCAAGAAAAGGCAAATGGCAGCATCCAATTGACTTTTGCTGCAATAATCTGTGACCCATTCTTCCCTCAGCTAAGCCATTCAAATCTTTTCCATCTGCCTTCATCTGGAAGTCCACCCATGCCTCTCATCATTTTTACGAGTTATTTCAATTCTTATATTCACTCTGTCCTCATTTGGTTTCTGACCTAATTGTAGGGCAGTTGTGTTCTTCAGGGCACTTCACAGTCCTGATCTCCCAGTTATCAGAGAGATTTCTGGAGAATATTGTGGCTTCCTTTCTGGCTACATACCTACTTTTCCACTAGAAGTCCAAGCACTGGATAGTGCTTAAAAAATCTAAGCAAAGGATGTTGCACAACTGGGCATTAAAAGGTCTTCTCCAGTGAAGACACAACCATCGGGACCTCAGAACTGACAAGCTCTCGCACAACCCAGAGTTAGACAGCAAGAACTAAACACACTATTTCAGGGAAGGGCATGTCACTGACATATGTCAAAGTTGTTCTGCTGACACTTCACAGGACACATTTTGCTTGTCTGTCAGTACGGCATTACAAAGCCAAAATCCTTAATTATACTTTTCCTAGACACACTGACATTTACATTTTTTAGAGACCCTGATTTTTTTTTTTTTAAGTAGCATTTTGTTCTGAATTATGAGCAAGGCTGTAAGGAAGCACACTTCCAGTCTCAGCTAAATTGTTGTTGATTTATTCTTCAAATGAGCATGTGTTAGGGAGAGGAGCAGGACTAGTGCAAAGTCTTCATGTCATTAGTTTCAAGTGAACTAGCCTGATCTCCTCTGGTTGGGAGGATGGAAGGGATGCAAGATGAAGGATCTCACGAGATGTGACCTTTTACTTGTAGGTGTGAGAAGTGGCCTCGTACCTGAAAATGAGCAAAACTGAACGTAGATTTGTGTTGTCATCTTGTCATCTTCACAGCATGGTGACTTTCTCTTAGGTATATTTAGCAAGCATACAGAGATTGAAATGAATGAGCTAATGATATGACACATTCCATATGACACATATGACCCAGATGTAAAACAAAAAAATGCCATTACAATGAGATCAGTGTTAAAGCAGAACAGAAAATGAAAAGTTTAAAACCTTTAAGATTACCTAGGCAACATAAAATCCATTAAATGACTTACAGCAGTTGGGGAAAAAAAACCCCAACAAAATCACCATGCAAAATAAAAGATAAGTGCATGGCAGAATTATAGTCCTTTAGCCCATACGGTATTTATGTATATGTAAAAGAATAAATGTAAATATTTCCTTCCTTTTGATAAAAAAGAAAAATAGTGTCTTAGTATTGCTTTAAATTTATAAACAACTTTTCATCATGAAAGATCCCCAACTGACAGGGGAATTGAAATGCAATATCATACTTCAGAATGCCATACTTCATATTTCTGATAGCAATGTTCATTTATTTGAAACAAAAGCTTCTTAAAGCTCTGCCTTTTCTACGTTCAATTTAAGTTTAACATTTTTGTAGCTCAACAGATGAAAACCCAGTTGAAGCTGATCCCTCTTCAAGTCTTGGTAACTAAACCGAACTCCAGAGAAAATCTGTTTGCTCAAACTAATTGCATCTGTTGGTGTATCTTGGTGGAGAGACGTGGCAAGGTTTCCTCCCTCTTTTGCACAAGACAGAGTGGTTCCACGGCAGAGGATCTGCTATTTTCCCAGCAGAGCTGTTGAAAATTACGATTCACTTATGCACCTTGTCTAAGAGTGTCCCCTGCCTTCTCTAAAATGTAGCCCTCTTCCCCTGAAGCAAATGCTGACCATAATATCAAAAAGGAGAGTATTCTTGAGTGCCAGTTAGGGTGAGCACCTCAATTTAATTCAGCCTGTGGCTGGGAGGCAGGAAGATTTCCTGCCCTGCTGCAGAAGGGCTTTGGCGAGGCAGGGGGAGGATGGCCCCGTGGCCAGGGAAGTGCACAAGCAAGCAGGCGCCCTGCAGCCTCCCCAACAGTTCCCTGGCCTCCAGCAGCCTGGAGAGGAGGGCATGCACACCTGCACCTGCAGCAAAGCCGTCTCTGGTGAAGACATTTATGAGGGTTATGGCTAACGTCAGTTGACAGGTACAAAGGACTCTTCCTTTAGCAGTGGCGATGGCGGAATCGTTAGGTCTCTGTTAGGGACGTAGGTCTTCTTGCACAAGAAATGGTCCTGGGCTGGTTTTTGAACAAGTGTCGTTTTTCAGAAGTTCATTTTCTCACTCTGTCATGGGCCTTGAAATCTATTGATACTTAGCAGTGTTTCAGCAAAAACAATGTTTTTGAGACTGCATCTCTTCTTTTCTCTGTTTTCTCTTTATTTTCCAATACTGTCAGCTCACTCCTCTAAATTGCCAACCTGTGCTCTATGAGTGTCTGAAATTTTGTTTTAACCGGTATTAATACAGACAGGCTGTCAGCAGCCTCATTGTGTAAATACTCCATTAGTTCCCTAAGGGAGCCATCTTGCTTTGAGCTACTTAGTGCTTGGTCTACTGGAAGGCGGCTGTAAGGAGGCCGGTGTCCCTGAGGACCAAGGTTAAACAAAACCCCACAGCTCGTCTTGTCTTCGTTTTTCCCCTCCTGCCTTAATGAATGCAGAGTGCTTTTGTTGACGGCTGGGAAATGGATCCCTTACATAAAAAAGCAGCAGTTTCTATCACTGATGGCCATAAGGCTGAGTTCACCTGAGAGGGCTGCAGAAATAGTTATTATGGATAATGGACCTTAGTTTGCATGTCAGAGGTGTACAGCGTCAGCAGGCTTCGACCATATCGTGCCTTCTCAGCATCTCCCCCAGTCTAACAGTGAAGCAGAAGCAGCTATCAAGATTGCTAAGAAAATATATTGAGAAGGCAAACTGAAGAGATAAACACACGCAGACTGTGCTGGTGGACTGGAGCAGCGCACCAACAGTAGGTACTAGCAGCCTAGTGCTACATTTCATGTCACACTGTTGTGCAAGCTCTCTGTCGCCTGCAGCAAATAAACTCTCAAACCCATAATAGTGGAGAAAGTGACAGGATGAATTAAAGAACTGCAAGAGCAAGCCAGTAATAGAAGCACAGAAATGCTCATTGGGCACCAGAAAGGACATCCAGTAAGGCTACAGCCAGCTATCTGATGACAAAAAAGATGGCTGGGACCTCTCTGAAGAGTGTAGCATTATGGTCATAAAGTAGCATCCATGCGGTGTTACATAGGAAGCCCTAGTGGGCCATCATCCTCTTGGGATGGTCCAGGTGAATCTTTCCATATGGGTGCTGTTAAAAAGAAGTCAGACACTGACTTTGAGATTGTCACATGCCTATACGTGATCCTTGGGAACTATGTCTATGACCACTAGTAGGACAGAAATCTGTGGGAGAAGTGCTGGGATATTCCTTAGATGCTTCAGAAAGAGTTTATTAAAGCTATTTGATTTCTATTGCAAGATAGCAAAAGTTGTGACAGAGTTCTATATCCAGGTCTAATTAAAAATAGATGCATTGTATGTCGCTCCAAAAATCATGTATGTGGATGTAAAAATATATATATGTATGTAAATGTATGCCTGTATATGTGTATATATGTGTATAAATAGATATAGAATCATAGAACGGTTTGAGTTGGAAGGGACCTTTGAAGATCATCTAGTCCAACATCCCTGCCATGGGCAGGGACATCTTTCACTAGATCAGATTGCTCTGAGCCCTGTCCAACCTGACCTTCAATGTTTCCAGGGATGGGGCATCCACAGCTTCCCTGGGCAACCTGTTCCAGTGTCTCACCACCCTCAAAGTAAGGAATTTCTTCCTTATATCTAACCTAAACCTACCCTCTTTCAGTTTAAAACGGTTATGCTTTGTCCTGTCACTACAGGCCCTGGTAAAAAGTCTCTCTTCATCTTTCTTATAAGCCTCCTGTAAGCATTGAAAGGCCGCAATAAGGTCTCCCTGGAGCCTTCTCTTCTCCAGGCTGAACAACCCCCACTCTCTCAGCCTGTCCTCATAGGAGAGGTGTTCTAGCCCTCTGACCACTTTCATGGCCCCCCTCTGGACCCGCTCCAACAGGTCCATGCCTTTCTTGTGCTGGGGACCTCAGAGCTGGAGGCAGTACTCCAGGTGGGTTCTCACCAGAGTGGAGTAGAGGTCCCTCGACCTGCTGGCCACGCTGGTTTTTATGCAGCCCAGGGTATGACTGGTTTTCTGAGCTGCAAGCGCACGTTGCCAGCTCATGTCCAGTTTTTTGTCTTCCAATATTCCCAAGTCCTTCACCGCAGGGCTGCTCTCAATCCATTCTCAGTCCGTATGTGTGTGTATCCATATACATAGGATACCTTGGGGAAAGCAAGAAAAGGGGTTGCAGTCTCTTATTTTGATCCTTTTCCACACTTCATTTATTAACTGTTCGTGGGAAGGGAAATCAGAAACCAGAAGTCTTCACACCTGGATGAATGCCATGACCACCAAGCCACACAATTATTTTCTTGTCATTAAATACTGACTTTGTCTTACTGTATGTCTTATCCTAAGAAGTTTGCCGAGTAAGCACCTACTTTTGCACTTGGGCACTGTGTGATAACAACAAGGAATTTCCATCACTTAAGAAAAGTTGTTTAATATTTATGAGGATATAGTTAATATTAGCATCTTTGTGTCAGTCTAGTCAGTTTATTTTTTGAAGTTCCGTTCAGTCCCAAACACAAATGTTTTCCTTCTACCGTACCCATACCATCAATTCACAGAGCTGAATTTGGGATTTGACAACAGTCAGGTAGATGATTTTTTGAAGCTCCTGAAACACACAAAAAAAGCAGAAGCAAACCAAGTCCAGCGCCCAGAGACCTGCATTGGAAGTGTCTCACTGCCAGCCACTTTCTCTGGGGGAGGTCAAGCGTCACTGACAGTGCTGGGATCTACCCAGAGCCGGGCACATAAATATCAAATCCAGGGACGTTTATAGTGGGATGGTATCAACCTCCAGGAAGGCATGCTTTTCCCAGAGACAAGAGGGTCCTGTGCATGTGGGTGCCTACAAGCATGATCTCGGGCATTTTTGAATATGCGTAACAACTTACAATTATTTTTGGTTGTCAGAGAAGCCAGTGTTAACTCCTGCTGGTGATGAGCAGACCTCTCTGGAGTGTCTCAATCCCTTCCCTCCTCCCACCCCAAACAAGCTGTAATGCTCCCAGGCTACTTTTAGCCAATCATTGTAGTGAATTAAAGGAAATCCCTTCAGGAAATAACCATTAACTGATCTGTTTGGCTTAAAACTCAGAAGGTTCAGTTCTACTATCATCACAGCCCTCAGCAGTAGAAAAATTTCAAGAAAGGGCAGGGCCTTGAGTAAGTTGTATGTGCTTTGCTTCAGTTCTCTAGCCAAATAAAAATATATTAAAAATTCTTTAAGAATTAGCTGAAATTGAAAAGATTTTTTTTTCATCAGAATGAAAAATTAGGGGAATTATTTCTAATGGAGCAAGACATCCTGCTCCAACCCAAAGGTAAACTGCTGCTGTAGAACATGCTTGTGTTGAAAGCAAAGGCAGTGTCAAATTAGATTGATAAAATGGGATGAGGAAAAGGTGGCACGGGTATTTTTACCTAAAAGCCTTTGAAAGACTGTTCTGACTGCAAACCTGTAGGATACTCCAGAGAGGACTGAGAAGGGTTTTCCACCCTTTCTTTTGATGCTGCTCTAGTTCCTCATTGCAAATGGCTCCCTGGCACAGAGAACAGACCCCAGGCATCCCATGTCCTGAATGAATTCCCCATCAAGCAAGGGAGTTATTTACTTGCTCCCCTCTCTTCTTGAGTATTAAGTATTCAGTGGAAAAAGTGGATCAGCTTTAACAGGAGAAATTGCATATGGCCCATCTCCACATTGCTAAGTGGTAGTTCAGCTTTGCTGTCACTTGGACCAGGATGGATCTGAATGTAGCTCTTCTTCCTTTCCGATGAGCATCTACACAGCACGCGACATGCAGAAGGGGGCCAGGCTCATGCAGTTAGTTCTGTGGGAGATACTCAATTTTTGCACCCTACTTAAACATTCAGTGAACCAGGGAGAAAAAGCGTGATGACCCGGGCTCAGATCCCTGCTTGCAATCAATCAAGTTAGCGAGTGGATTTGAACCTGGTTCTCATACATACTGTGTGCTAAAAGTGGGGCTAATGGTAAACAGATTGCTATCAACGGTCAAATGTAGACCTGATTTTTTTTTTTTTCACCTGAAACAATTTAGTGACTTTATAAATAATTCTGTGAAGGCCAGCACTGAATTTTTCAGTGCAGTCAAATATTTCTACCCTAAAATTTTCCATCTCTTATCTTGAGAATGTGACCCACACTGTCTAGGACTTCACCGATCAATTGCTGAATTTCCATGCAGAAGCAGCATGAATAGCCATAAGCCCTTGTGCAGTGTGATCCAAGCATCAATCCTGTCAATAAGCTGCAGAAATATAAGCCTAGGTTTTCATTCTTAGGGAGGAAAAGTGTGCTTCTTAAGGCAATGAAATATATTAGACCTTCATTTCTATTGCTCTTCACTAACCTCCAGATCCAAACCAAGCAATAGTTCAAAGGTTCAGTCAGCAGTGTGACCTGCACCTGTGGTCTCATAGGCAGACCATAAAACTGATCAGGAATTTCAGCCACTGGTGCAAAGATTTTGCAATGTAATGGGGAAATCATTAACTGAATGTAGTCTTGTATTCATTCCAGTACTAGCAGCAGGGTTTCACTACATTTAGTCTGGAGTTGGAGTGATGAGACTGTATTTTAGGATGGCCACACATGTTGCTTTTTAATACCCACTAGTCATTAAATTGCATTTTAGAGAGAGATTATCTTTCATTCCTGTCTTTAAATATTTTACTGTAGTTATTTCAAAGTTTTAAGGGTCAGCAGATGAGTGTCAGCCCTCAAAATCATTCACAGGTCACTGTGTATTCATCACACTTTTAGCTGAAAAATACGTCAGTGAAAGTACTGCAGATGTACCTAGAGACCACTTACCGTGACCGTGAGAGTCACCAGTGATCGCTGGAGAAGAAATTAGGAAGGAATCACACCAACAGCAAGACCAACATAGATAACATATTTAGAAGAGAGTTTGATACATCTTTTTCCTGTTTCAAAGTGATGCACTAGCACAGATCCCTTTTATAATCAAGTACCCATGCTATTTTAAAACACTGTGACATCTGAGGTTTGAACGCAGTTCAGAATCTCTATGTGATACCAAAGACAGTGAATGAGTGACTTTGACATTGTCATTAAAAAGATCTTAGGGGAAGGCTAAACAGGTCACGCAATACCTCTCAAGAGTTTCTAGAATTCACTGTTGCATGTCTGTTTGGGGACGAGGTGAAACTGAAAAATTGAATTGGAAATCTGATCCTCTAAACGCTGTTCATTTTGCTAGTAAATACTGAGTTCTCCCCCACCAGTAAAACAGTTCAAAAAAGACAACTTAAAAGTAAAAACTAAATTCTGGGTTTCTCAGCTGAAGATACCACTAATACAGGCATGTGTTGTGCTATTTCATGGATTCATTTCCATTCTCACCTTTTTAAGATTATTCCTCAAATACTTTAAAGATACAAACATTTGGGAAGATAGTGTAGAAAACACGTACAAGTTGGGGTTTTCTTCTCCTTAATGATACATTAAGGCCTGTCTACAACTGAAACACTGTATTTTTTCTTAAGAGAACTACTGAGAGTACTTCATGTGTGAAAATGTGAAAAAATCTGCTAGATGGAAGCATTAACTAAATGCCTAGAGCATAATCTCATCCTCTAAAAATGGAGGTACTTGAGTATTTAAGGTTGTTCCTCTCCAAGAAATCTTAGGTTGTGGAAGGTGCTGGGAACGCTCTGTCCGGGGGATGGGCAAGCTCCTCCGTGCAGCCGCAAGTGGGTAGAGTGTGGGCAGTGTGGATGCAGCGCTGCACAGGGGTCTCTGCTGGCCAGCACCGTGTGGTCCTCTTTTAGACATGGTCACCTCTAGTGTCGGCAAGCTGCTCCAGCCTTTCTCTGCAGAGTTTCCTGACAACCGCGTCAACTGAGGGGTGGTTTCTAGCCAGCTGTGAACCAGTTTGACAACACAAACTTGTATTTAGGTATGGTAAGAAAACATGTCTGTGTCTATAAGCTACGTAAGGTTTTCATCTGAAAAAGCGGAAATCATGAAAATTTACATTGAAATAAAACCAGGTAGCCCATACTGGCTTCAGAAATAAGGAGAAGAAAATGTACACCTGAACTCTTCTCAAGCCATCAGCATATCATGTTGGTGAGCTCACTTGACCAAGGGTATCCTCTGTGTACTTACAGAGGAAACAGATTTAAAATGGTCAAAATGTAAACAAAGAACACTTTATGTGGTAAATGCAAAGTAGAATAAATTTTTTAAAATAATAGGAGAGAAGTACTGGATTGAACAAGCAGTAAATTATTTATTCCCTTTGGACAACTAAACTGCTCTGAAAAAGAAAAGCTTTTATAAGAATTGATTGTGTACTAGCACATTATGACTGGAGCAATACCACACCGTACTAGTTCTTCAGAGTTTTTATTTCTGTAATATTTTTATGTAACAGCCAAAACAATAAATAAACCCCAGAAATTTCTTTGTACTCTTTGTGTGGTGGGATAATACAGCACCCTTGTCAGGCAAGAAACTATGCAGCCTGTCATTTATTCTTATTATTGGCTAATATAGTATCTGATGTGGGGATGTTAGTTCATGAGAAATCTAGGCAGGAAATAACACAAAAGGCTGTTAATCCCCATTAAGAAGAATAACAGTGTCATGAGAAATACGAGGACGCTGTTCCATTACGGGTGTTAAATGATGGGGAGTGTGCCATCCCAAGAAGCTCTGGCTAACGTCCCTTCTATCTGCGGGTTTCCGTCAAAGTGCATTTATGGCCCTTTGCACAACATTTGTCACCATGAACATAACCTTTTGAAGGTTTCCCTAGTTAGCTCCTCTCTCTCTCCCTTTCTAACACCTGGCCTGGGCCGCGATGCGTCTGGTCCTTACCACAGCAGGCGGGTGGAGGACAGGAGGGATCTGTGTTTGCACACATCCAGTGCAAACACTGGGAGGATTACAGCCTCCGGCTGTAGGGAGAGGACAACGTCTGCACAGAGGAGCAGGCTGTGACCTTCTGCTTGGTTTTGTCACGGTCTCCGATTGCTCAGGAAGAGCACCTGCACTTGAGACCAGTAGTTTAAATATCACAGTTTGATCATTAATTGCTGTGTGAGCGCTAACCCTAGATCAAAATCTATAAAATGACAGCCATAAACTTTGGGATGCAGATTTCACTGCTGACCTCTTGGTGATAACGTGGCCAATTAGAATTGTTAAGGTGTGCTCACTATGCTACGTGGAGTCTGAAGTTCAGATGTGTCTCCAATACGTAACTTGCAAATGCTACTGCCCAGAATACTATATCTGGATAAGAGACTGAAAATGTCTGTAACCTTGGTATAATTAAGGAAAGTAGTCAGAATAGGACACTTGAATGCATAGTAAAATATCACTGTGAGCATTTTTTCAGAAAGTACTGTTTCAAGCAATAAATTTTAAAAAGCATTTATAGAAAATGACCTTTCATGTTTTAGAGATCAATCAAATTTGTATTTTCAGTCTATCACATTTTTAGATTCATTCTGCGATCTCATATATCTAGCAAGTCGGTTTCTTGATGGGTTTTGATGGGTTTATATTCCTGCGTTCAGCTTAGTTTCTAACAGTTTAGAACTTCAGCCGATTATAAACTTTTGTCTCATTGGACGGTACCTGAAAAAATAGACTCTAAATTACTAGAACAAAAAAGTTATTTATTGCATTTTTAACAGGATCATTAAGCATAACTATAAATCAGAAGACCTGCTGAAACAACTAATAATGTATTTTGGTGTGGCAAGCCAGGGGTGTGACTCTTTGCTAATAATTTGTACTAATGCAAATTATGAAGTGACATTTATGAACTGTATTTGGCACAATACATAAAACTTTAGCTAAATGTAGAACTATTGATCTGCACTTTTGTAGGCAAATACTTTTCCACAGGTCACGGTGGTTCCCACCCTGAGTATTTAATAACGCCAGGTTGTTAGGTTGTTAAGTTAATAAATGGCAAGTTAAATTTTACAGACTAATCACTTCCACTAATCAAAGTTTACTCCTCTATGATAGGGAGAACACAGCATTTTTTATACATTGCGCTTTACATTTCTAATAACTGTTCCTTGCGGTGTCTGCCAGCTACCGCTCCTTCCCTGAGGGCAGATGGCTCTGAATCTGTCCCCACTGGTTTTTTTTCTCTTAAAGAGTGGCTTTTCAGACTGCTGGCACCATGTTCCCTAACCTTAGCAGAGCATCCTCGCCATGGAGGCACTGGCTAAAAGGAAGCACCCCTACTCTTGAAGGTCATGTGTTTTGTTGTACCAGCCCTGCAGGTTTGTTACAAGACAGCTCCTCATGGTGAGACCGGCAGGCGGGGAATAGCCGGCTGGGAAGTCCGTTGCAGGGCTTTGGCTTGGGCTATGGAGTATGCCACATCTCCAGAGCCTGAATGGGAAGGTGCCTGAGCCTTCCTGCAGTTGTGGTGCCCACACTGGGTGATACCTCAATCCCATTATAGACCAAGCCAGCATTTTCCCAACTGGGGGACAACCCTTTTCCCCAAGGCAAGGGGCATGGAAATGCTTGTGATGGTGGTGGGAGGAAATGGGGAGCACAGCAGCCCAATTTTGATCATCTTGGGCACATCCAGGGGTGAAAAGGATGCAGTGTGTGTGGGACTGGGAACTTTTAGGTGCAAAAAGATCCCTCCAAAGACCCCAGCCTCCCACGTAGTGGAAAGACCGAGGTGCCTGTGGCTGCACGGACTGGATCTAAGTGACAGACCGTTGGTGGTTTGGGTTCTCTGTTTTTAATATGGGGACCTTCTTGGATCATTTAATTGTATCAGCTGTATTTGTGTATTCTAATTTGTCCAGTTATTGCGCCTTGTTTTGGTCTATTACACTTTGTTAACTTATGCATTTATATGTTTTTTCTTCCTACTGCTAATAGGCTTAATGGTATGCTCAGAAAATCATCATATAATTGGATTTAAACTTAGAAATATTTTTTTCTGGCTTGTGCACTTCACAGTAATGAGTCTGTTTGTATCTAATATAGTCCAATAAAGGTAAGAAAGAAAATATAATTCAGGCACTTGGTACTTGTTACTTTACGGGGGGGACACAACAACCCAAGCTGTTGCAAATTCATTTACCTGAGTAAAATAAAGGCACAATTAGTGCCCAAAACATCTGACAGAAGGGCTATAAAATCATCTTTATCAAGGGCACATGAAGGAGGCTGAAATTTTGCATTTAATGTGAACCTCAACAGATCTTTCAGAAGTGGCTGGTTTGTAATGTAAAATTAATTAGCCATGATACAGGGGAGAAACAAGAAGGACTGGAAACAGCTACAAAGAGTTAGGATTATGCCATGCAGCCCACGATGTAATTATTCAGGCATTTCAGTCAGGTAGGAAGGAGCATATTCAGGGAGTTGTAGGCAGGGCAGAGGTTACAGAGTGCAGGGTAGGCAGGGGAGAAGGTGCTTGCACCAGAGATGTCGTGGCCCTGCCTGGAACTGATGGCAAGATGGGTCATGCAGCTGGCAGGCGAGGACCTGCTCCTCTCGGTGAAGAGCTCACTGTCCTTCTCACCAGCTGCTGATTCACTTCTGGGTCTCGTTGTACATTATATGATGGACTCCAGGAAGGCCCAGATGTCCAGATTGAAAATTGCATTGACAGGAAATAGGCAAATGCCTGTGATATAGGAGGCCTACACCAAGCCCCTAAATTCTAGTTGCCAAATTACAAATCCCATTAAAATCCACATCTATCCCATTTGCTTGGATCACTGTTGACTGTCTGAGCCCGTGTCCCCCGTACAGGTGTCTTGTTCAAGGCCCCTTGGAAATAAAATGTCCCTCAGGGCACCAGACCATATTTACTCAGGCATAGGTGATATATGAAGAAAAGATTGCGAATGGCATCTGTGTTGAATCTGGCCCATGTTGAAGTCCCAGAGCATTGCCCCCAGGCTCTCAGCCTTCCTCTGTCTGGGTGGGGTCTGCTTCTGCAAGCACCAATGGGCAATATACCACCCAGGTCCACTGGACCCACGTGATTCAGAAGGAAAGTCATATTTTTCAGAAATATTTGAAGGGGGGCATAGGAGATTTATGGCCGTGGACATGTTTGTGCTGTTTAATTTGTTTGGCAATAGTTGGTGGGGACAATCTATCTTAAGTGCACATCTCCTGATGGAATAGGGCCTTTTATGTCCATAATGCATGACTATTCTATTTTAGTAACAGGCAGGACAAGGAAATAACAAATGGGAAGATAAGAGATTAGTATAGTCTTTAAAAAATGTCTATTATTATTCAAAACTGTATAACTGTCATTGCTGAAGACAAACTGTATTATAAAAATACAGTATAATATTATACGAATTAGGGAGTCATGGCTTCTAGAGGCATAAATAGCGTTGTTTTGGCATTTCAGCAACAGTGTCAGTACGTAGTTCTGCTTGTTCCATAGAATGTGGAAAAGCTAAATCAAAATTTCCTGACAACTTCTGATTCAGCAACTTTTACAATTAGTAAAGGTTAGACCTACCTGAAAGCCTGTTTTGGGGGAAACTGAAAGATGAAATAAGAAAGCCAGAAGAGAGCAGGGAAGAGAAAAGAAGAAGAAAAGGCAGCGAAAAAGATCAGAGACCTTAGAGTGGTGAAGGACAAAGAACATGTCAGACAGAATAAGAAGGAAACCTGATTTTCAAATGTACAAATCAATCCAGGTTAATTAAGTCAATATGTCAAATTCTTAAAATGTAGGGAAAAGACCAACTTCAGACAGCAAAAAATTAATTGCACATAAGATTGATGATGGTGGAATGAAATAATTTTTGCCTCTTCTTATCCACTGTCTTTATGTATGACTTCTATTAATAACGTCGCTGTTTTAGTGATGTCGCTCAATTGCCATTCACTTTGAAAGTTTCTAAATATTATTTGCAATACACATTAAGCCAAAACATCTCAGACTTACAGTGTTATGTTAGGATACTAGCTTTTACTTAACACTTCAGTATTTCCAAGCTCTGTCATTTGTTATTTGTGATGTTTGTAAGTGAATACCAGACCAAATAAAATCTGAGGCCAGCAAACATGGTTAAGGTATGATTATTATCCAGTTAACGCAAATTGACTTGCACACAGTTGGAAAGGGTGTTCAGCTGACCTGGTTAATGAGTAGTTCATGAACTGTCACTCTTCCTGTTCATAGAGAGGAGAACTGGGTGTGCTTTGAATGGCTTAAATGCCTGAGAAAAATACAATCATTTCAGTGGCATCTGCTCAACTGATGTAAACGATTTGGGATATTTAGATTCATCAATAAAGGTAATTTCCTATCTTCTCTGACCATCTTCTAGACAGGCCAGAACACACAGAGGAGCCTCAGCTAGAGGAGAGGCAGAGCTTCTCAGCTCCACAGCAATACAGGTTATTAGGTTGCACATTGGCACCTGCAGACAGATACAGCTAGAAGACTGCGGGTTTACAAGTGGGACCTAAAGACCCAATGCCAGGTCAGGAAGCTGTGTGGCTGGCGAGGGGGACAGCTTGCAGCTTGCAAATGGTTTGGGGACACGTGCTCCAGAAAAGATGGGTAAATAGACTGTGATACTCAGGAGACCTTTTGGGCCTTGTTTTACATAGAGATGGTTTTCGTTTGTTGGCCAAAGCAAACTTCTGCTCAGGCTTCTGTAGCCTTTTCCCTCTGCGTGCAAAGCTAAGTCATTAACAATCCCAATAAACTTCCCTTTTCCATCAAAGTCTTAACAAAAACACTTAAAGCAGGTATTTTAATACTGGTTTGTGTACTTACAGCCAATTTTTTTTTTTAACAACAGTTATTCACAACATTTATTTAATCTGTGAGTGCCTTGCAATGTCATGCAGATTTGGTTGGTTTTGGAACAGCCAATGGCCAACCGACCGGTAAGCCAGCTTGTCCTACATGGTGCTGGGGCTCGATTTTCTTAACTTCTTGAAGTTATTGCCCAAATCTTTCCACACAAAAAACCAACCCATTTCCTCTTTTCCACCATGGTTTGTAAAGATGGGATTCATCTGATCAGATGTGTATTTTCAACGTCGACATCCAAGCTAATTGTCGAGACTCTCCTTCCTGTCACAGGAGAGAGACAGGGACTCATCGGTCTCAGTTCACTTAAGGCAGACAGCTAAAACCGGGCAGATGAGTGACATGTTCTCAGTGCACATTTCTCTCTGGTGACTCTCACATGAATCAAGATGATGTGAGTGTGGATGCTTCAACATAAGTCAGTCTTTACCACCTGCAGGTGACATCGTGCAGGAGGAAGATAATTCCCCTTTAGCAATGAGGGAGGGATGGATCGCAGGTATAAGGGACTGCAGCCCTTACTGAACAAAACAGGCTTTTGATGATTAATTTCCTGCTGTATTTCTTATATACGTCTTGGCTCCAGAGGAAGCATGCGTTTCAGAATCATTTTTACATGCTGGGCTTCTGTTGGACTGTTTTGGGTTTGAGGAGGGAGCTGGTTTGCTTTTCTTTTCTTCGTATTCTTCCCTTGAAATATTTAACTGTGATTTGGTCAGCCAGGGTTTGTTGTGTATCTGTTGCCCAAATGTTTGTGTGCAAAGCACAGTAATCCTTGAAGTCATGGCACTGAATTTCATTGTTTGAAGACCCTTTAGCAGATTCCTAGAATCAGCTTGGGACCAGGAGGAAATAGTGCTCTGAATATTCACATTTTAACACACGTTGTCATTCAGCAGAGTAACATCTGCTGCTTCCTTAATGTGCTGTTTTTTCCAGGAAACTGGATCAGTAACAGTTAAGTTTTATCTGGAATTTGTGCTGATACCGTGATTCTTTGGAGGGGAAGGGGAGAATTTATCTGAATGGCCAGGAGCAATGAAGAGCTCTTCAGTTTCTGGAGGTGCTATGAAAAAGTTAAGCAGCCTTTACGTTGCTACTAACTAAAAGAAAACCAGCACCAGCTATATCAAAGGAAGAAAGAGCCAAAATAAACTCTCCCTGTGGGTGGCCAGTTGAGTGGATCTAAGGACAGATTTCATCCTTCCTCAATAGCTCGGATGTTTGCCATGGGTTTTGCGATCTGTGCGTGCAACAGCAAAATTCTGCCTTGTGCTGTTCTGCTGGTAACCAGGGCCAGATCCTTGATGACCTACTTTTTATTATTTGATCAAGCAATATGTATTATCCAGCAGGCTTCCCAATTTATTGATTTTTACTATTTGAGGTAAAAGAAATCAAGCCGATAACGTACATGGTGTTCATAATGGTAACATGGCCAGACAATGCTAAAAGGGAAGATTTGGGGATTTTTGTTTTTAACTGATACAGTTAAGTGGGTTCATTTGTTCATTAGAAGGGCATTTAAATTGCCTTAACCATATGTTCATTTTGCTTTTTGTAATACTTTAATATTGTCAGGAGTGAAACCTCCCAAAGAACAATTCCCTTATGCTTCCAAATATGATGTTAACCAGATCTGCTTTAATATTCTTTCACTGCATAAAGCAAATGCGTAAAGTAAACTCATTTATCAAATGAAAAGAATACAAACACTGAAACACGACTACTTTTCTGACGGCAGTTGAATAGGTGCTATATTTTAACGTATGATAGAATACCAAACAGATTTGTTATGATTATTGCTCACCATTACAATAAAGATAAACTTTTTTAGCGTCTGATTCTTCAAGCATTTGTACACCTGCCTAACTTTGCAGGTGACTTCAAAGCAACTGATCCCAAGGGCATGTTTTCAGGACTGAGACTTTAATGCCTGGACTCTGAAATAATGCATCACTTAAAGTGTAAGAAAGCGGATGAGTTAATTATTTAGTTTGTTTATCGCGGTCTTTAACATATTGCCAGCAAATAGAACAGATAAGTAAGAAGAGTCGCAACCTGCAGAGATTTTAAAATACAGAGCAAAACAGAAAGCATCATGTTACCATTTGCATAGATTCCTAGAAGTAACAGAGAAACTCAGCTTGCAAATCAGAAATTGTGAATGAATTCAGCAGATTTGTCAAACAACATGATTTAAAAATAACTGATGGGTATAGCATATGTCAAAACAACCCAGGCGAGGCAGCTTCACTGCCCCTGCTCCTTCTTCTGTGGGAGTCAGCAGAGACTTGCTATCTGCCTTGCTGGGGAGGGAGGTTTACCTCTCATCACTGGGAGTGGGCGATCTCCCTGCAGCCTGCCTGCGCCCTTACCCCACCCCACCGTCCCTCTGCCACCATCCCAGGGTGCATCTGCAGAGCTCTGCCCAGCGGTGGCTCTTTTCTCCCCCGGTAACAGAATTTCTGTCCTCTTTTGAGTCAGTTGCCTTCCCTGTCCTTTATGTTTTTGCTCAGAAACATGCTGCTGCTTCAAAGCTTTGCAACAGCAAGCGTTTGACAATCTGTTGGTGTTAAGCCAGGTTTATATCAAAGCACAGCAATGAAGTTGTATCTCGTATAGCGGCTGTGGGACTGATTTTTCCTTTCAGAGGTGTGGCTGATTTGCTGTCTTTCCCAAACATACGCATGATCTTCACAGAACAGCATTACAGAAGGGGAAGAGTTGTATAGTTGTCCAGTTCTTGAGCCAGGCCATAGGAAGCATGCACTGTGTCATATATGAACCAGTGGGCAGCAAAAACGTGGGGGAAAAAAATCAATTTATACCAGATATATGTTTATACTGAATAGATACCCTGATACCTGAAAAGTGTTTGTATATCATATATGAATATTGTTGCTAGAACATGGGAAATGTTATAACTCTACTGTTTGCTTCCAGTTACTGTTGGAAAATTAACGGTTTGCTGAAGCAAATAGATCACCACTTGGCAGCTGTTACTGGCAGGACAGACAGTAAAACACACATATGCTGTGCACAATATCTCTGTCTCCTTTTCTTTCTTCTGACTGTAAATGAAATAAAGTACTGGTGGTAGGTGCTTCCGACCCATGTTAAGTTGCTCTTTGTTAGTCTCTAAACAAGATGAATACATAAGGATTGGCTGTAGTTGGTTTTCTTTAGCACCCAGCCCTGGTTGATTCAGCAAGCTGAAGTTATACATGTGGCCAGACTCAGACACATGAACAGTTTTCGTGAAGGGTGTTTCACCAAGAAGGGTCATGACGAGTGATTGAGACGGGCCCTAAAGCTGGCTGATCCTCATTATTGAAAAGTAGAGTATCATCTTCCCCTCCTGAGTTCTCCAACTGACTTAATGTGCAGGGGAGCCTGTGTGTAGCTGTGTCACTGCAGGAAAACTGCATGTGGCAGTCATCTGGTAGTCATCTCTGCTCCGCGAGGGGAGGTCGCCTGCATGCGGGTGAAGTTTGTCACTTGGTAGCCATTGGCTTTCATTAAGGCTCTGTCACTCTTAAAGCCTACACAGTAAGTTAGGGTTTCTAGCTTCACTTTTCAAAGCCAGAAGTAAAATACAGAGTTCTCTTGTGAACAGCCCCCAGGATCTTCTCCTCTTAGGTCTCTGAGGCAAATTTTATATGTATGTCCCATGACCGTAGATGGTCATCTAAAGAGCTGGGTGGACGCATAGAGCTCTAACGTCATCAGGAGAAACTTGGATGTCAGCTCTCATTGCCCTGACATGTCTGTGGCATGGCTATGTAAGACTGTAGGATATGTAAGGGCTACCTTATTTGACCTTAGACAGCAGCGCTGGAAGGACCCAGGGAGGCCATGGTGGCTATCTCGCAAGACCAGGGTACAGTAGTACTTCTCAGATATCAGTTGAGATGTCTAATCAGAGTTTGTTTCCTGGAGATTAAGAAGCACAATCTTGCACTCTGTCAACAAAACAACCAAATGCTTGTTTATTAAGTTCTGTCAGCTTTTGTTAGCTCTCCTTTTCTTCATGCCCTTCAGTTTCTTTCCATTAACCACCTAACACAGTCCTTTTTTCCCTTCGGCAGCTTTTATTTAGCTAGCTGTGCTTTTGTAGTCCTGCAGACTTTCAAAAGCCTCAGTGTCTCACCTCTTTCTTTTGTAGGAAAGCACCTCTGCCTCTTGCTGTAGACTTCTGTGGCTGTTCATGGTGAAGTTTTCATAAAGTTGTCGCTCCTCGTTTCTCCCTCTCCCTGTCTCCCAGTCTCTCCTCTGTAGCTGCAGATAAGGATGCTTCTCTGAATGCTCGCTCTTCAGGGAGAGCGGGGCACTGCCTTGCAAGTTTTAGTATGCTGCTTGAGGTGAAATCAAGACCTTCATTGTTCTGAGCAACCCTGTGCTTTTCCACTGGCAAAAAGGTGGTAGTCTCTTCAGCAGCTCTCCCCTGGGTTTCTTAGGAGCCTGCTGAGAAGTCGTTAACCCAGATTTTAAGAAAAAAAGACAAGAGATTCATTCCAGTCTCATCAATGATGTCTTCATTCAAACTGATGCAACCATTTCAAACTGCTTGAAGTTTAAAACCATCTGTATGTTCCTGTTTGTTTTTTTTTTTTTTTTAATTTGATGGCTACAGGAAAGGCAAATGTGCTTTTTGAACAACTACCTACTGATCTCTCACTTTGTTGAATTTAGGATGTCTTTCTTATCACTGACGTTGCGTATGATTCATTTCCCTTCACTTGCAGTGTTTAAAATTTGCATGTCCAAGTCTAGCCTAGGCTCCTTTTATAGTCAAAAGACCAAAACAGGTACCTCCAAAGGGCGATTCATCTGTTTTTTCTGAGGCGCAGACCTTGGAAGAAGAACTGCTCTCAGAGAGAGACTGCTTCTTTCTATTGACTGTGAGCAGAGCAGAGAGTGACTAGCCATGAGCTGAGGTGTCTAGTTTCTAAATATCTTAATTCAGATGGATAACACCCACCTATTACCTAGGTATTATATAAAAAAGGGTTATACACCTTCTCTGTCCTTTTATCTTGATGTCATTGCATTTTTTCTGTTGATTTACATATATAGCTTTACAAAGTAGACTCATAGTTTCTCACAATGACAGCACTTTCTTATGTCTTACGCAAACCTCATATTTGTCTTAATATTCTCTTACCACCTTAAATTCACATCATAATCGCATTGTGGCAGGCTCTGCATGACTTTTGCACTGTAATCTTTACAATATCATTGTGACTTCTTGAAGTAGCTATTATCCTGCTCACAATTAAAGCTACATAAAGTCACTTCAGAGCATTCTCATTACTTATCTCATCGACTTGAATACATCAGCTGTTACCAAATGTTTTATTTTTTAAATAGCAGAATGCATCAGTACAACTCTGATTCAGATTCATTACAAATAGAAAAATAAAGGCTCTTCTCCCTTTTCTTTTCCCATCATGTATTTCCTATCTTGTGGAATATTCTACTTTACATACGGTAACACTCATCCTAATTCACTGAGCCACATTCAGAATGGTAAACTCTGCATTGTGCATCACTGGTGAAAAGACATATTTTGTCCTCATTTTTAGTACTCAAAGCAGCATAAATACAATCCTGATTTTGCAGCTCAGTGCTGGCAGACTAGATATTTTCACATTGTTCTCAAAATCTTCATATCGATAGTATTTCTTTCATGATAACATTTATTTATCAACGTTTATGCTGCTTTGACTTTTTATAAAATAACAGCAAAGATAAATGGATCGATTGACCCCAAGAGCAGTTTATTTATCCCTTTAGTCACACTTCAGTGGCAAAATCAATACTCTTCTGAAATATCTGATATTACAGTGGTTCCAGTAAATACTGACATTCCTCAGGTATGTGAAGGGGGAACAAAAATTTATTATCAACTTAGATTTTTAGTACCTTTATTGATTTTTCTGGGGATGCTTGAATTTTTATTTATCTGTAGCTAAGTAAGTGACCTTTGTTTGAAAAAAAAAACCCAAAAGCAAAACCAAAAAGCCTTTGTGCGACAGCTAAGATGTTTCTGGGTCTTGTATTGCTACCAGTTATTTTGATACAAGGATGGAAGAGATGAGTGACCTGAAAGAAAGTGAAAATGTACACAACAGGTTACATACTTCTTCCAATAAACAGATCTAACTCCTGCAAGCATTAACAGGAATTATGCACATGTATGGAAGAACATTTTCTCTCCCTTATCCCTGGAGGCTTTGAACATATGAAAACTGGATGAGAAAGGTAAGATTCAAGGGAGTTCCTGAGGGCAATATGGAGGTTCCAGTTTGGGGGACCTCACCGAAACAGCATTTGGAGAGAGTATAGCAGAGAACAACTTTTTTCCTCAGTTGTGCTAAACTGAAAGGAGCCCACTGTATCAAAATCTGGAAGATAGGCAGTCCTAAACCAGTCTAGTGTTTGGGACAGAGATGGTCTGGAAAGCCTAAATTCAGCAGGCACCAAGAGGTGTGGCTTCATCCCAGGTGGGCACAGGGGGACAGGAGGGGGCCATCAGGGGTCTATTCCAGCCTGGCCATACCGTGCTCCTATGCTCTGAGCTGTAGAGTAGTTGTCCCAGCATTTGACAAAGATGGACTAACAGACGCTACATGGCTTGGAAGATTTCCTGTGACTCTGCTATCCCTTCTGAGCAGATGGGCAAGGATGAAGAGGATACGTGGAATGAAGGGGATAAGTGGAAAACTCAAGGTATAAATCAGCTTTCCTACTGTTTTGTATCCTGGCTACTTACTGAACTCCACTCATGTTACTCACCTGTGCATAAAAAATGGAATGTAAATTTGAAATGCATATACAGGGGGTGCCTGCTTCTGCGTGTTTATATAAAATGGTGGAGCTCCTTAGGGAAGTTATCTTGGAAGAAGAATGACCTTTCCAGTAGCAGAATATTTGAGACCTGAAAAAAATTTGTAGAAACTGGCAAAAACCAAGCCATAGTTTGAAAAGTTACTGTTTCTTGCCAGTTCCTTTTCTATCTGGGATAAATGTGCTCATTTCTGAACTACCTTAATGTTATCTAAGCCACAGCTAGATTTAAATCTTGAACACTCTTCACCAAACTTCACCAAAAAAAATGACTGATAGCGAGTGCTCTGACTTGGTTGTCATGCCTTCAGCTGTCACTTTGTTCAATCCTTGTCTCAAACAGGTTTGTTCTGGCTTCCGTTGGCATCGCTCATACAGAAACACAATCTGTCATCAGCAAGAACTAATGATATATGTTTATGGTTCCTTGATGGAAGTGTACTTCTCTCCAACACTCCTATTAAGAGCAAAAAAAAAGGCTCAGTGGCCCTGTACGTATTTAGGATGTAGACCAAAAGGTGTGAAAAGCCAGCACAAGCTCTAGCCATTGGTTGGTAGGTACCGCAATGAGTCTTCAGTAAAGCATAGGTCTTCTGTGAATAAAATTCTCTCCAAGGGCTTTTCACTCTTTCCTGTTTCCTGGTGCTGAAGTGTTCAACAAGCCCATCTAATATATAAACCCCCCCCATTTTCTATGTTTTTTTCCATTCATTTCTAGCTGCATCCTTTGATAATCATTAAATCATCCAGAGAAAATTATCTCCCTGTACGTTTCCTCCTTCTTAAGACCTGCCAAAAGATTAATTTTCTCCAGAGAAAAGGAATTCCATAGCTTCATTACATCTATGTAAACCAGAAAATCACTTTCCTTCAAAAGACAGTATAATTAAAATACATTTTCAGAATTTGTATGAAAACCAGAAAAGTTTTAAGTAAAAGTTCTCATCCAGATGAAAACTAAAATGCATGCATGGTTTTAAAGTCAGTCGTTGCATAAACTTCGTGTAGACCACAGGTTATTCATGACCTTCACTTCTTTGCATAATCAGGGATATATAATATTAAAACCAAACCAAAACAAAACCACAAACCTATTTCAAGCTGTATAGCTGGAAGAGAACTGCCTTACAGAAGAAAGATCTGGGAGCAGATAACTTTCCAGAAGTTGCAAAAACACCGGGACAGTCATTGTAATGTCCTGGAGCTATAAACAGGGCAGTGTACATGAGGCTAACCTACCACTATTTTCATGCTGAATCTAATATTGAGAAAAATTTTGCCAGAGGACAAAAGAGAGAAAATAGACTAAAAAGCATTCAGAATGGCTGCTAGATGACGGAGTTTTACTCTCCAGATGTTGCAGTACTCTTTTTCCCAGAGGCCTTTCCTGGCGTGATGCTCCTCCAAAGCACTGAGAAGTTCAGTCTTATTTGCCTGTCCTATATCTCTAATGTCACACATATAGTTATAAATGTGCTGAAAATCAAGTATATTTTGAGATTTTTAAATAAAGTGCCGCCGGAAAGTACCACATACGTTGCAGATCTGGAATAAATTTTCTGACAGGGGCATTCCTTACATTTTCTCTTCTACTTAAGTCCTGTTTCTCAGAGTATCTGATTGCTTACTACCCCAAGACAAAAAAAAAAATCTATTTACCAATAGGTTCAAAATTGGCTGAAGTTTTGAAACATGGGGCTATTTATAAATGAACGGATTTCTCCACTTTCAGTTAAAATCAGCATGTCTGACCAAGCAGAACCCCATCATAATCAGAAACTGTAAGACTACCCAGTTTTACTTCGAAATAGCCCTGGATACAAAATTATTTTGATGCTGGCTGCCTGAACAGTGTTCCCCCTGCAGTTTAACATGTCAGGTGCTGAAAGGTTGTACTGGACCAAGTTGTTGTGTGTGCATCTTCTGTTAAACATAGGAAATATAAGGATGTTAACAGACATAGAGGGAGGCTTAGAAGTCTCTGCATGCTTTTCATTTCTACCCCGTTCCCTCTGTGGCGAGTGCCAGCGTATGTGTTTGAAGCGCCAGCAAGGCTTCTTGCCATATGTGGGCCCATTTCAGTGATTTTGCCTGTATGTGTTTGTGTGTGTATTCATATGCATATATGCATACACGTGCAAATGACATAAGGTCAGTGTTCAGTGCCAGATGCTGAAAGCAGTCAGTGTGGAGGAGGGGGAGAATCGTAACTTTGACTGCTTTGAACTCAAATTAAACGTGAAAATGAGTAGTTACTTGAAATGGATTTGTCAAAATAGCCGAAGGGAGTTTGGTCCTCATCACTTGTATTTGAATGGCTTCTGGACAGCTAAATCCCTTGCCTCTTTTGAAAATCCCAAATTTAAAGCATATTTTTTAGAGCTAGCAACAAGACTCGGTGCCACTGACATACTTCTGAGAAACTGGCATCGTGAACCTTCAATCTGATTAGTTACACAGGTACTTGTGAAATTCCTTTATACCAAAGCCTTAAAAAAATTTACAGGATGTATTCCAATGCTCAGAGAAATCATCACAGTAAGAAAGACATTGTGCCAACAGGAAAAAACAAGTCAATGTGCCCCTGCCTTCATATCTAGGCAATCTGCCTAGCCAAGTATTTTCTGTAAATTTAGAATAATTTTTAAAGGTTTAAGGACATGCAGTTGTATCATCATTTCTAAGGCAGCCAAATTAATTCTTTCATGCAGTGCTTGAACCTAATGGAGATTGACTGTCCTGTTTTCCTATTGTAATGATGTGTACCGAGTTGAAAATGAAGATGTTGGAGGATAAAAAATAGTGCTGTGACTGCTATTGATTAGCTGTCTTGTTTGCTTCATTCTTCAGGCTCCGTTGGCCTCTTGGGCAGAAGGACACCCAAGTATAACATCCCTGACATTTTCCTCAAAAGATGCATGCCTTAAAAGTGACAGCTTTACTTAAAAAATACAGTTTTGATGTATAAATGTGGTAGTTTTAGCTGAAAGGATTCTGATGGATTAGAGCAGACAAAGAGAAAGATTTCTGAAACATACCTCAGGTCAGCCTTGTATCGAGAATAGATTTAATAGCAAGTGTCTTACATGATGATGACACTCCTAGTGTCTCTGCATTTCAGTGTATGTGGGAATGAGCAAGAAAAGCTGAGTTTATCTTCAAAGACAGAGCGATTAGGTTATTCTGATTAATGTGCTCAGCTTTCATTAAAGGTTTTGAGTGGTCATGAATTCCAGAAGACTTGACTGTGTGCGCTGAAGAAGAAAGTGGCCCTTGAACACATAATTTTATCAAAAATACTGCCTGTATTTTTAAAAGCCCCCGTATAGATTGTTTTTCACAGTCTTTGGGCAAGAGGCTATTTGATACCATTTTGTTTATGCTCCTGCCTGTTTTTCATGCGAAATATTTGGTACAAGAGTCATATAATTAAATTTGTAAAAACAATTACTTTTAACTGAATACATATGAATTCAATACACATGAATGTGTATATTCAAATATGGCTCTTGGTTATACAGAAAACAAGTCATAATTTACCTAACTCTCTGTCAAAGTATTTAAAGGAGTCAAGTACACTAAGTGATTTCATGCATCACCTTTAATGAAATGCACGAACATATGAGCATGACTGTAGGACTGGGTCGCAGCCAACATTGGAAATGCTTCTGCTTTTATCAGTGTTATGTTAAAAAGGGCCAGATTCTGCCACATGTACTTGTCATGTCTGGGAGAAAGTGGATTTGCTCAATGAATAACCTGTAGCTCAAGACGGGTGGAGATATTAGTGACATGGTCTGCTAATGACTCTGTGGCAAAACTGTGCTTTTTATTAAATCCTGTAACTAGTTTGCAAAAACCTGGGCAATCTGTCAGGCAGTAAGTGGAAGCCAGCCAGGAAAAAAATGAGGTTTCCAATGTACTTCAGCTGGAGTTATTGCAGCACCAACCTGACTCTTCCCTTTCTCTCATCCTGTGCACCTGAGAGCAAGCCCAGGCACTGCTGCTCTTTCATCCATGCTTTGTAATGGTCCCGCCTTCATAGAACACGTCTAGCCCTGCCAGTGTCTTGGCTTGGTGTGTCTCATCTCCAGGTTCATGACAAGGTCTTCTCATTTTGCTCTTGCAAAAGCCCCTCACAGAGACCACCTTCCGCCTGGCTACGTCATCCCGTTTCTCGTCTAGCAGGTCAAATTTACATTTCTTCTTTTCCCCTTCGAAGCCACAGAGGCGTCTGTTCCCGCCCTCTTCTCCAGCCTTGTCCCCGATGGGCTGAATGCCCTGCTCCGGCAGGGACACTGTGTCTCCTGCCCTTCTTCCTGCCACCACGGACAATGGGGCATCTCTGCTGAAATAAATGACCCACAAGATCACCCCTCTTCCCTTATTCAGGATCTCCAAGGAATTCATCTAGCCTACAGCATCCACCGGAGATGTGGCAGCAGTCTCCTTTATTTGCTTACTCATGTTAAAAGTAAACTCTAAAAAGGCTGACAAATCTGAGCCAGTCACCAGTCCACTCAGGTTTTTGGTACGTTTTGTTCCTCTCCGTGCATAGTGTCCTCTGTGTCTTTTCTAAAGGCAAAATGTTTTGGGGACAGAACCTGCTTCTTGCCTTCTGCTTACTTGCTTCTCCAGTTAGAATAAAATTAGTTGAAAATGAAGCTCTCAGAAGTAAAGTAGTAGCTCAATTTTGGCAATGGCAATCTTAATGACAATCTTAATTTCTTTCTCGTTAGATTTATGCATTGTAATTTGATGTTTGATTATATGGTCATGAACTATTTCTCAAATAATGCAGCTTATATTTTTGGCCAAACTAAGAACCATTAGATACATATTTGCAATATCTTACAAGTGTGGCCATGCGTATATGTGATCATACAATTACTCGACTTACCTAAAAATCTTCGATAGATACAGAGTAGATAGAGAGAAAATAGCATGTATAGACAGAAAACATGTTAAAAATATTTCAAGGAATATATTATCAGACATCATGTATCACTTTATTAACTACATGCACATTATTTGAAGCAGAACCTCTGTTTTTAATCCTGTGAGCACTCATTTTGTTT
The DNA here is from genome assembly GCA_013389945.1 of Fregata magnificens. NCBI lineage: Eukaryota > Metazoa > Chordata > Aves > Suliformes > Fregatidae > Fregata > Fregata magnificens. The sequence continues at coordinate 237,875 of WAAD01019018.1, read as the reverse complement.
CTAAGACTTCAAGTACGGGATGAAAAGCAGTGAGGAAAAAGGAGTCTGATATATCCAATGTCCATTTGTGTCCTGCAGCACCCTCAGAATCTTTTTCTTCTTCAGTGTTCACATTTTACCCATTCTTGCTGGGTTTTGCTTCTAACTCCTGTGTGCTCTACAAGGATATTTGGAGAAGGTTTGTAACTTCCAGTATAGCAAAACCTGCTAAACTGCACTATAGAAAGACTTTTTTCCTTCTCACTCCCTCTCTTTTCTTCCACATTCTCTCTGTACTAGTCATTTTTTGAGCCTGTACAATCTAGAAAACCCTCGAGTGAATGAAGGAGCCATAGCTAATGCTGCCAGAGTCAGACTCACAAATAATTCCCGTGCAGCAAGCAGCAGCAAATGAAACCAGCTGAGGAACAGGATGCATGTGCTCAGGGGAGACGAGAACATTTTACACAGATGAGCTTAATTCTACTGCTTCCTTCATGTTTTGATCTTTTTCACTTCCATCATTGTTGTCAACGTTGTCATCACTGTCAGTGAGATGAATCCTGCAAGGATATGGCCCCCTTGCTGACCCAATGCCATCAGCCTCCTGTCCTGTCATTTCCTTAAAAAGGTCTGCCTGCGCCTGTCACTGCTGATCTTGGAGCACTGCTGAAGCCTGGAGTGATTCGACGATTGCCAACCCCTCCACAGGGTCCCTGTGCAGAAGTCCTTTGTTAGACATTGATTGTCCACCCCGCCAAACACCGGGGAAGCAACTGCAGCTGAACCAGGGTTGACAGAGGTTGTAGGGGGGGTCATTAACAAACCTCGGCTAATCTGACAAAATCATTCCTAGTTTTGTCCTTCCCCTTAATTTGGAGCAATTGATGAAAGCATTGAGCTACAGCATGCCATCCTCCTGCTGTCCAGAGGACGGCTCCTCAGCCCCGGCATTTCATTGCCGTTGATGGTCTCTGGCTCATCACGGAAAACGTGACACCTCCGGGTTTCACCTTGCCGCTGAGCGGTCCAAGATGTGGTGGTGGCAACTGCCACCCACGGGTAATCCAAGCCATCATTAGACCTTCCTCATCGTAGCTGGCGTGCGTGGCATGAGGCCAGGAGCTGGAGGCTGTTTCGTAGCTGTGGACTGTGATTTTCTTGGTGCCTGAATTAGCAACAACAAACATCATTTCAGATTTAGCGACCAGCTTCTTGCACTGTACATCACTTCTGGAAGTGTACGGGAGGAAGCAAAACAGTCCACTAGTTGTCAGGAACATACCAGAGTCCCAGATAACAGCATTTATTTTGGGGTATGTTTTAAATGGCTGCAGGTGCCAAGGAAGAGCAGAGGTTGCAAATTCTGTGTGGCACCAACGGCTAACCTTCAGGTAGCCTCTCCATCTGCTGCAGGAAGCATTGAGGCTTCAGTGATGCTGAGAAAAGCCAGGAAGACTCAAGGGCAGATCAGTCCCATTAACTTTTCCTTTGTTGCTATTTCTGTTATATTTTAAAAATCAAATGCAAATGGATAAAACAAAAAAAACCCACTGCAAAGCCTTGCCCTGTTCATTTCTAAGTATGCAGTTAAAATTGAGGTATTGTGGATGAGCTTTTATATAGTGAATTTACACTATTCTTTCAACACCGTGATGGAATGCATAATCTCACTGTTTTCTGGTTGTTAGAGAAAAAAAAGGAGTCGGAATAAAAAGTTTCCGTTGCTTACTTTCTCTTTTCTGACTTCTTGGGTGGCCTAAGGTCTAACAGGAAGATTTTCTGGAGCCTCTGTTCCTTCTTTGTGCTTTGGTTTTGGACAACTGACTTGAGAGACTCTCACTTGCAGCAGTATATAGGATCCATGGATCTGTGTTTCAACTGTAGTGTAAAAAAGAGGTAATAATAGGTACTTAAATACGTCCGTGTTCATGAAAAGGATAGTTAGTCAAAGTACAGGTAGTGTACCTAGGTGTGTTGTATACGCACAAGCATGTGAAAGGCAGGCCTTTCATCTAGTAGCTCCTCTGTGTTTGAAGACTAGTCGAGCAAAGCATAAGCTCAGATAGCTTTTGCATCATACAGCTCTTTCCTACAAGTTGAGTATATTTGAAGTATCTTCAAATATATTTTCAGCTTCAGCAACTTCTTCTGCGTGCATAAAGTGTGTCCTTAATTTGTAAATTACTGTCTTCATTTATAAACTACTATACTGTACACATTTATTTTAATCAATCAGTGCAGTTGTGAATGGCGGTCTGATTTCTGAATCAGCACTCAAAGATAAATGATAGATGGTTTATTAAGTTCTCTCAGCTAGGGTTCATGATGCTTAATTTTCTTAAGTGATAATATTTCATACCATAATTCTGATCTTTTTTTTCTTCTTTCTGCTTAGTGGAGTTTAACCTAATTACATGTATGGTCTCTTCAACAGTTGCAGTGTGGAGCTATCACTGAACTTCCATAAATCACCATTTTAACTTTTTTAGGAGAAGCCCTTCAAAAGGTCACCTGTCATCGAAGATATTCTAGCTAAAAGTTGTAACACTTAACCCTGTCTTTAGGTTCTCCTAACGCAATTACACCAATGCATCACTCATCTCTCTCTGGGTTTGCAATAAAAGAAGTATTGGTCTTGGGCCATTTTTTGGATCCCTGGCAGCAAGACACCGTACATGTACTTACCTCTTTCACAGCTGGATGGTTTCATTGTAACCCCTGGTGTCTCTCTCCAACATTTTGACCTCATAAAAGCATAATGTCACTGAATGCTGAGATTTTATGGTAATTTATTCTCAAGATTGTGGCTTTTAAATCTTCCATATGCAGTTTAATAACAGCATTCTTGTCATCAGGCAAACTTTGCTCGTTCTATTAATATTTTCGTCTTCATTTTGCACACACAAACATATATACACACAAAATAAGCTGAAGATGATTTACAGAAGCATTAGAGAAAGGGAAAGAGAAGGAAAGAGAGAGAGACCAAGATAACTGAGGACTAATCATAACAAAACCAGACATGCTTTTGCTGTTTTTTTCCATTCCTGTTATGTTTTTGTTTGGATTGGCTCCAGAGAAGCCCTGTTCCTTGTCACTCTTGTTGTTGTGTGTGTGCTCATGCATAAATTCAGGTCAAGTATGAAACCTCTTTTCTGCATTCCTGGTAAGAATGTGTAATGTCCTTATCAACAGATAAGAAATCTGAACTAATTTAGCTCATGACCCTGGGTTCTTTTTTTTTTTTTCTGCCATTGCCAAAAAATATGGTGTTTGCTTAGTTGTTAATGTATTCAGTTCAGTAAATTAAAGCTGCTTGAAATTTCTACTAATCCTTTTCCATTGAGGGTTTTCCTGGACTGTGTGACACTGAATAAAACAAAAACCACATGCATGCACAGGTTTCTGAGATTTTCCGGATCAAATATAATTTAAAAGGGGCACAACATTTTTAAATAAGGTTCTTTTTAAATTACTGTACCAAAAGCACCAACGAATAAACAGTGTTTACTGAAAATATGCTTTGCTTGAACTTGGCCATTAAAGTATACAAGGGCTGAGGGGTTATTTTGCAATGAAAGAATGAACCAATATATAAGGATAAAAGTAGAAAAATGGTTTAACACACAGCACAAAGATGTTTTTGAATGAATCAGTCTTTGCTATTTAATTTACATTTTGAGGGCTCATTAGGATGATGAATGACACTGCTGGAGAATAAAACATACTTCCTGAACAAAAGAAAATCTCTGTAGCCTAATAACATTTTATGCCAGCACTTACATTTGTCAGAAGTGGATGCTATTTATCCCTATGATTATTTAAAAATCATTTTTATTGTCCTTTGTGCTGTGTCCTCTTCTGGGAATTTTAATTCAGAGTTTGACACCTACTTATTAACTTCCATGAAGTATGGAGTACAAAGGCTTATACTATATAAAGAATTTTAACCAGCCATGTTTATATTGCCTGCAGCTGTATACAAATTAGCTGAGTTTGGATTCATTTCTCTTAGAAATGGAAAAAAAATTGAGTTGTGTAACCTTTACCACCTCAGCAAAGTAAATGTGAGTTGAGCGTGGCTGATCTGGGCATACCAGGAGACAGCAGTAAGTCAAAAGAGCAAAGAGGAGGAATTTACGGCATTAGTGTCATGAATTAGGAATCTCTACAAGTTGAAAACTTTCTATTTCATGCCTCCTCCTTCCTCCTCTGGAAGGATGAGGATGAAATAGGGACACTAATGTTTCAAACTTCCAGCCCATTCACTCCTTAATCAGTAAATAATTACTTGCTGTCTTGCCTCCTTCAGTTCTTATACATGCCTATACTCTAGAGTCAACGGTATGCCAATACCAGAAAACTGACTACCTCTGGAAAAATGTCAAAATATTTTGGTAAATTATACACTATTACAATAATTGTATTTTTATGATTTGTCTTAGAAAACACTGCTTTTGTATCAAACATTAGAGTTTAGACCCTTACTGAGTGCAAACCATAGTTTCACCTACGTTCCTTCTTCCACTCTTCCTGCAGTAGATCTGCTCAGCAGTAATGATATCCAACCTTAACCAGTGATATCACCTTAAGTCAAAGATTTCATTTGCCTTGCTGGAGGAGCACATCAGTTACTCAGCTTTTTGTGAGAGCATGTAAAACAAGATGAGTACAGCTTTGCTTTGTTCATTGTAATACGAGGTGGGAATGTTTGATCTTGTTTTCCATCCCCTTGCCAAAAGCCGTCCTCCACTTCTTGCAAGAAGTCCAGGTGACAGTAAAGCAGGTAGCGGTATGCAAGAAAAAGTATTACCTTACATCTAATTCTACAGATTCTCATACTGATTTTTCCATGTGCGAGGGAGTGCTGATCATCTGGAACATGAGATCCCCATTTTAGTTATCTTGCTAGTCAGCCACCAATATTGTCTGTAGCTTTTTGTCATTTCATATTTTGTGGGCAAACATACCTAGGAGAAAATTATGGGAACATTTTGTAACAGTGACCTGACTGTCAACCAGGTAATCAGTGGGCAGACAGAAACGTTTGGTTGCTTTTCCTCATAAAACGTGCTAGAGGTATTTCTGGGCACCAATGGCAGACTGCTGTTTGGAGAGCAGCTCCTGAGTCCTTGCAGACCTCTTCTTGTTGGCACCCCATGGCCAGACCCAGTTGCTGTGAGTGAAAGCCCTGGGGATACTGCTCCAGCGTGCACTGTCCCCTGTCTCCTGTCTCATGAAGGACTGAGCCTGAGAAACCAGATTAAAGTATGCTGGCTTGATTTGGAAAAGCAGGGGTCTTGTGGACAGGCCTGTTTGTGTTCAGAATACCCATTTTAGGTTTTTAAGGGGTTTTTTTAGGGTTTGTTAGGACTTTTTTCGGTTGATACCCTAATTTTCTGGGGAATTACATTCTGCCTACCTAAAATACTTCCAACCCTTTAGACTACAAAATATACTTTTTGTTATCCTTCCTAAAAATATGTAGTGTTGCCCATATAGAATTGTAGCCATATTCCATATCTAAAGCCTTCACAGTAACGTGCATACATGCAAAATGCAGATTATTGCAGACTATTTTCAATCAAGACATCCCCGTTTAATCCTTTCCATCTGATCAAAAGGCAGGATATGCCACTTTTGAAAGTCATATCTTTTGCATCGGTAGCGTTGATCGAGCTCTGCACTGCAATGAGACGCAAATAATGGGTGACTTTGGGTATGTTCACACTGCAGTCTCCGCTGTGGTTAGTGCTTGTACAGACTGAGAGGTCCGATGCACAAGCGGGCACAGATGAAGAGCTCCTGCCTCTGCTGTAGGGATCCATCAACTGTTTATGCAGCAGCAGCAACTGCATGACTGCAAATTGCCAAAATCAGTGCTAGGTTATTTTAATACGCCAGACTGTAAACTGTAGCAATTCAGCAGCTGCTATGCAAGCAGGGACCTCCGAGAGAGTATCGGTCGGAGAGATAAGGATGGAAATGTAAGCTTGGCTTCTGTCTCATTCTTGCTGTTTTTTTCTTCTTTAGCTTAGAGGTACAGATATTCTGGGTGGGAAATGAACCTCTATCACGCTTTTGCAAAGGCGATGGCTTGATGTTGTAATTATTTTCTAGGAATGAGTAATCCCATTGTTCCCTTGTATCTTGAGTTTATATATAGTGCCATCAACAAGGTAGCCTGGGCAGCAAGTGAGCGGTAACTGTTACTCTACTGTGCCTGAGACCTGCACAGGTGATTTGTGCAGCTGGGCTGCTGTGCCTGTACAGTCCCCATGGATTAAGTGTTACAGGCATTCAGCCCATAGCTGTTGACTCATTTCCCACCCGCAGGTATTTAAAATCCTGTTGTGTTTATAGTATAAACTTATATAAAATTTAAGTTAGGCGGGGACTGCTCTTTTAGTGTGGATTTCTCCACCAGCCCTATGGCAGAGTCAACAGCGACCGGCCAGTTCCTGACTGCCAGGGCTGTGCCTTCCCCTGTACAGAAACAGCTAAAAGTCTTTGCCTGCAACCCTTGCTGGAGTATCTTGTTCCATAGCTGTATTTCTCCGGCAGAAGAAGGATCGTGAAAAAGAGTGTTTTGCCAAGAACATTTCATTCTGTTCCTCACAAAGTACCTGTTGCTGCAAATGGTACAGGAGCATCCATGTTTTGGTGGGGCTTCCTCGTCCTCTACCTGCCCCAATATTTAGCTGGGCTGCAGGTGACTTAGGGTGACATCTGCAGATAAAACGTGCAGGACATGCTGCTGGAAGTATGGCTGGGGAAAGGGAGCCAGAAAGCTGAAGGAAGTCCTTAGAATATGCATAGCCTTTTGCATCTTCTTCATTTTTCTCTGGCGTTATTACCTAATGTCCCTACATGGCAATATGGGCGCACAATTAGAAATCAGAGCCTAAGAGCAGCTTTGCCCTTCCGTCCTCTCCAAGAACAACCGGCACCTGCAACTCCGAACCCTTCACCAAATAGTTAATTCTCAGGGGAATGAGCCACTCATCATTCCTTCCATAAACAAACAAATAAAGAAAAGATACAAGGATTTGATCTGTTTAATACACATTCTCTGAAAACCAGAGTGCAGACTAAACATAGTAATCTGATGATTACCAATTATTCAGTCCTATAAACAAAGCATGACAATTGATGACAATGTGGTATCATATATCATAAATGCAGAGCATCCTCCCTCATCCAAAACAAATAGTTTGGAGTATTTCAAACCCACAACAAATATATTTAATGCAGATCACTGTGAAACAATGTGTGTTTCTCTGTTTCTAATGCTGTATACAAAAGCCGGCCAAGAGCTTTTTGTGTTTTATGCATTATATTCATTTATGCTGCCAATTCTACTTACTATTCTAGTATTCCGATTTGAAAAATCAAGATTTAATGTTTTTCAAGCAATGCTTGATGCATGAGTGTCTTAAAATTCCAGGAGTTGGTTTATAAAGTAAATTATGAGACCTTAATATAATTCCTGAGTTTCAGATAGATTTTTATCTCGCTAGTTAAAGTATTGATCCCAGCCCTTATATTCTATCGGTAGCTTGTTATGCGAGGCAAATCAGCTGCCATTGTTACCGATGCCGAAAATCTCCCTGAGTAACCCGTGATAGGTTTATTACATAGGAAGCTTTGATCCTCAGGACTCAACTAAGATATTCAAAGTTCTTATAAAGGTGTCTTAGAGTCTGCGATACAAATTCAGATGTCTGCTGTCAAACGACTCCTATTCAGCAAACCCATATGAGCCACCTTTGAAAGTGAAACAGCAAGATGACACCATTCATAGCGCAACTTTTGGAGAGGTCTTTGTGCTCCCCAGCCTTTCGGTACCTGACAACTCGTTCCAGGCCGTATCAAAGTTGCATAACAGAATTTTTAAAAAGCAACACAGAAGGGTTTAATGTGTTGAGAACAAATAACTTCTTTATTGATATCCACTGCCAGATCAAAGAGATGGGAGTGTAATAGGCCCAGGACTGCATTACCTTCAGTTACACCGGGGAACAAAAGAATAAAATAAAACAGTGCAAGGTGGCAGAGAACAATAAAAAAGGAAAATACTAACAAGGTTCAACGTCCTGAAACATGAATAAAAGCCACAGAAATAAGTTCATCAAGATCACATAACAAAAGGGAAGCATGTGGCTTCTTGGCTCAAAGGCTTTCCAACTATACTCCTGTTTTCTGTACATGTCGTTATAATTTGGGGTGCCACAAGACCTTCCATTTTTTACAGGGACAGAGAGCTGCCTCTGCCACTTAAAAAATGCAGATTTGTTGTACTTGACCTAGATGGAAATGTCTGTGAGCTGTAGCAGTAAGTATTAGAGATTTTCTCTCCATTTAGCTTCTATTTAAAATGAAATGGGGCTACATTGAACATTTCTTCCTCTAGAGACAAAATAACCTGTTTTTAAGTGGAGGATCATCTCATCTGTTCAGAAAAATAAAAATAGAAATCCAAGAGGCAGCTGACCTTTTTGAATAAAAACAATGAAAGTTTTGGAAATCGAACCCAAACCAAACCTAAGGGCAAACTAACCTTTCCGAGAAAATTCACAAACCCCTCTCATGCAGCGTAGTACTGGTTTTGGTCTGCAACCCAGTAAAAACTAAACTCTACTATCACTGTCCATTTCTTCCTTTCATTTCCCCTCACTGTATTGTGTGTTGCATGTGCACAAATGCTGGTGCATACAGGATTTAAAGTCATTTTTTGGCAGTAAGGCTATTGGGAGAGCACTTTTCTGTAGGCAGCAGCCAGAGCTTTGCAGTCCATCCACCAGTCATGCCCCCATGACACTGCACTGTTGTGACTGACACAGTTATAACAACTGACTTGTTGCTCGTTTTCTGTATTAAAGAGAAAACTGTTAATGTGATGGTGAAAAGTGGTTACTGCCCCTGAGTAACACAGCAAATAGTTGTGGTTTGTACAGTTATGTATTTCTGGGTTTTATAAGTGGTGCTCCATTAGCCTTTAGCTGTGTGGGAGAGCTCAATGCGAACAGCTGGGAACTGGCAAATGTCTACTCCACTGGAAGGACAAGCAACCTCTTTCAAAGACACAAAATCTGGAAAAGCTGAGGCCAATTTATCTTTCTACTTTCTTTCTGTATTTCACTGTTACTTGTAACAGCGACAAGCAAAAAGAAAATCAGAAAGCATTGTGACTTTCAGATGCAATATCCCCTTTAAAAGGGGATAACCTCAGAACATATGGAAAGAAGAGAAAAATGAAAGCCAAAAGAGAAAGGACCGAGATCATTTTAAGCCAACCTTTTGTCCTCCAAGCCTGAGGAACCAGTGTGGCTTCCATCAAAAAATGTTAACTAGTAGCATATGACTACTTGGGAGCTACCTACAACCTTTCCCAAACCTAGGACATTATTTATTCTCCTGCTTCTGCTCTTGTGATTGCCCAAACAGTAAGTAGGGTGCTGGCACGGAGCCCACAGAAAAGTGGGGAGAAGTGCTGGGCAGCTGCCACTCCTTGGGGCAGATGGTTTTACAGAGGTAGAGGTATCCTGACTTCTGGAGGTAAGTCCTCTGCAAGGCAGCACAGCAGTGCCTGGTTCCTGCCTAGCTGGCCAAAGGGCTCTCTGTCCCCCACCAGAGAGGACCGCAGTGAATTGATGGGAAAATAAATCTTGCAGTGGGATTTGGGAAAGAGAGGACAGGAAAAATAAGGAAGGTATTTGTCTACTCTGCAACTTTATAGATTTGGTGAATTCATTGATTCCTATATTAAGGGTACAGTTGAAAAGATTTGACACTTGCTTGGTTGGTTTGGGCATTTTCAGGAAATTTTTGCAGAGGATTTTTGTATGGTGTATACATACATACATATGTATACATATGTATACCTTGATATATACATGGTGTCATGTACATTCTTAACTGGAAGTAATGTACATGTCTGAGCCCTAAGACATTGCAGTGCTGATGTTTTATTTGAAATTTTGCGTGTCCTATTAACTCTGCAAAACCTTTAGAGAGTACTATTTTCAGTAGCTTTGCAGTGAGTGTGTTTCCATCAGTCTATCAATGACCACAGTATGGCTGGATTTTTCTTTTGACTTTGAGGAATGCTGAGAGCACAATAAAGTTCTGCCAAGATTTTCACTGCTTCTTGGACAATTGTGCTATTTATCAAGTTCCCTGTGGATTTTAAGAGAATCCACCTGAGCTGACCAGAGGTGTCAAGGGATTGATTTAAACATGCAGATGCATACAATAGTTCATCTTCATTGGTAAAGTATCCAGTAGCAAATTATATTATATTATATTATAGCAAATAGGTGTCTGGGTCATAATTGCCATGACCAGAATATGTTTTTGCAGTCTTAGCAATGAGACTGAACAGTCATTCTCAAACCAGTGCATATGATGCTCTGTTCCTTACACATAATAGACTTTTTTTTTTAAATTCCCAATCCTGATCCATATTTTCCATGAAACAATTGTATTTTGTGCAAATCAAGGAAAGCAGTACACTGTAAGTGTCTCAGGCCAAAATTAATTTGCTTTAAAGTCACGGTCCAGAAAAGAAAGGAAATAGGCATCAGTTGTGCCCAGACAAGGTAGAAAAAGTGGTTTCTCTCTGGATTTGAAAATAGGTTGTTTAACTGTGTTGACTTTATTGCTAGGTGTTCACCGATCTGCCCATGCTTCAGACCCGCCCCATCAAGGGTTCTTGATGATTGCTGCCCTCACAAAAGCAGTTACAGTGAAAGAATGAGATTCATTTTGCTGGGGAGGAGACACTGTCAAAGCCAAAACTGTCAGATGTTGGTGACATCCTTGGACTACCAAAAGGCTTTAGTAGAAAGCCAAATGTTACTCTGGACTCCAGATCGTGGGTTTTTTTACCTGTTAAGTCTAGATCAGGTCTCAGTCTCTAAAATTGAGAAGGCGGTTTTCAGCAATAGAGATTAATAAGAGGTTGTTTCTCCCTAGAAAACAGGTTTTTTCAGCTCTGTGTAGCAGCCTATCGTGAGAAATAGTCCGGTGTTACCTTCTGGAGATACAGGCTGCTGCTCAGTGTTTTGGGCTCTCAGCTGCCACATGAAGATCCTGTAATCCTCTTTTAGCCCTCTGTGAAAACCAGACTCTCTTTGGCCCTAATCTTCGAGTGAGGTATTGGGTAGAGCAAGATCTTTGTTACCCATCATGACAGAAACGACCCTTGTTTCCTTTGTCCTGTCCTTAGCTTTGTTGACAGGATGGTCACCCAGATTTTAATAGCATTTCAATGTTAATATCTTTCCTTTTGACTTAGTAGAGATGTTGTTCAGATGATGATGCTTCATCAATATTGAATTCCTCGTGCCAGGCTCCATTTCTTATTCCCTCCACCACTGCCCAAAGGGTAGATTTTTCCCCATGAGCCATTTCGAGATGGATGTAAATAGGCTTTAAGGAATGCCTGATAGATGTTACTCTTTCCGTCAGACACTCATGTACAGGGGCTTTCTTCCATCAGGGGCCTTTCGTGGGAGAGATTACTGCAGAGCTGTGTACTGTGAAACCTTCTATCTGTAAGAGGTTTAACCCTTTCTGCACAATAGTTTGTAATCACATAACCTTTAGCTCAGTGGGAATGAATACCAATTATCGTTTATAAACAGTTCCTCTCATTATGCGCCTATTTATGGCATCTTTTATAGCTTGCTAATTACAAGCACACAAAACAGAAATGTTTGGAGTTAAATAATGTAAACAGGGATGTAATTGATTTTCATGTTGAATAGTTTTTATTGATTTATTGTTAATTAACATTTTTAAAGGATCTCTTGGCAAAATAATCCATTTAATTTATTGAATATTATACTAGCTGATGGTAAATTCATATTAAAATGTCATAAAAAGATTAACAGTTCCATAATACTTGTTTTTCCAACTGTTGCTGCTATACAGATGTCATATATTCTCCCCAAACAAACACAGACAATATATTAAATGCAATCGATTGGTCTCATTCCAGGTCCTAGCGGGCAAGTGTCCACATCACTAAAAATACCACATTCCAGTTGACACTAATTGGCCATCTGTGCAGCAGGGAGGACAGGCATCTAATGGGGAGAAAAGCTGATCTCTATCGCTCCCAGGGCAGGGTCCTTGGGCCGGCTGTTGAAGGACTGCGTGGGCTGAGGGGAGAAGCCCATATCTTCACTAAAAAGCCTTTCCTGCTGCAAAACCAAACAACTCTGGTGTCCATAATGGAACCTTTCCAACAAATAGACCACTGTGTAAGGCAAGCAGTCACTTAATACGTTCAGAGCATGCATACAGTGCTGCAGAAAATGTAGTATGCTGAAGGCATTTCCATAGGTTCCCACTGCCTTTTTCCAATTTTTAGGTGGGAAGAGAGGCTGTGGAGTCTGTTCAGGGGGTTGCTGACAGCATTTTGGTGTATGCCAGTTGCCTTCAGCTCCTGTTGACTTCACTGAAAGCCGAGGTCACTTGCTCAGCACCTCCCAGGATCGAGCACGTAACAAGGAGTAAATTGCAAGTTACAATCTTCATTATTACCATCCCATTATATTTTTCAAACGGGTAGCAAGAGAGTGTAATCACATCAGACCCTATTTTTTCATTAGTGAAGAAAAACATTAATATACTGTGACATGGTATTGATTTGATACAACCAATCTTTCCCAATAACAATAAAACCTTTATATTTTATTAATAGAACAAAGCAGTTCTTCTCCATTACAGCTCCCTTTTATTGTTCTGGGTCACAGTGTAATTCTGGCATGTTTGGATTTTTATTTTTATGAATATAATGTAAAAGCCTGTAAAATTGCTCCACTGATCTGCCAGTAGGTTTCATTTGAGGCTCCCAAGCATCTTTTATTAGACGAAATGTTACCGGTGCAGCTCCAGTCATTGATTGTTCAATGGCCCTTAGGGGTGGAGAGGAGGTTTCAGAAGGGTTCTTGGCCTTTAATTCTCTTGATTTTTTTCTGGTGTGGACACTGAGGCTTGGACTCAGACCATCTCCTCGGTTTGAAGATGACCTCTCAAGGCATGGCTGGACCCAGCACTTCTAAATCCCCTCCAAACTGGGCTGTAGGTGCCTAAGCTCTAGCGAAGTTCCCAGTAGCCATCCAGAAGCTGGCTCTTCAGCATCACCTCACTTTCTGACCCCAGGCTTTCCATACTTAGTTCAGGTCAGGCGCTACATGGGCAGGAGGTGCTTCAAGCTCTGGGGCAGGCCATGGGCATGCACTGGAGGGGTTATGCTCTAACCTCGTCTCCCTGCTATTTAAAAAAAAAAACAACAAACAATGCGGTGAATGCCTTTACTTATACATCCACCGTAAATCCATCTTCAACTAGATGCCAGCCTGAACCTCAGAGGCAGGATCCTTTCAGGTCCCTCAGGTCTGCATATAGGGCGAGCACAGCCTAAGGCTGGTGGTACAGTGGATTATGGCTTTATAAACTCCTGTGCAGTCTTCCTTCTTGGAGGCTCTGCTCTCCAAAAGCTGGTGTCCTACCTCAGTTGTGGGGGAGCTGCTGAGCAGGCTGTTCTGAGCGAGTATCACTCGTCGAGAGCCCAATGTGCTTCTGTCCGATTAGCATCTCCTTTCTAGTGTGCGCGGCAAGTCTGTCGGATCATTTGGCGTTTCTCTCTATCTACAGATATTTTTGATGCGTCTTCTTTGATTAGCCAGAACATCTCCCTATTCCTGGTACAAGACTGGGGCATCAGGATATTCCAGTTGCAATGAGACCCCCAATTAGTATAGCCAGATACTTTCATTAAAGCAAAGTTAGATGACTTTCATCACTTGCTCTTTATTCTTTTTTTTTCTTGAAATAAAATCTTCGTTAACCTTTCCCCTCTTCCCTTTTGAACCAAGAACAACATTGCAAGATCCCACGGTAGGAAAAATAATCCCCATAATAAATATGAAGGCTCCATTTCAAAAGAGAATGGGCTTATTAAGGGTAACAGTTTATTAACAGTCACTGTAAATTAGATGGATTTAATAACTTTAATTAGTGCAACACTTTCTGACACAGAGCTTGAGGAGAATTCAGCTGTTCATCCCCATCTTCCTCCTGCACGTCTCTCTGTCTAAGGAAGCAGCAGCAATACCTTGTAGTAAAAGCGAAACGGCTCCTACTCGCAGCAATGCAAAGCGCAGGAGGAAACTACTCCATCAACAGACCGTGGCCACTGGCACTCCAAATTAGCCGTAAGGAATAGCACGAGTGCAGTGTAAAGCTTTCAAACATCAGGAACAACAAAAAATGAAGCTTCCTGAACCGTCTCTTCATTTCTCTTTCCTTGGCGTAATCCTCCCCAGTTTAGCCCTGCCTGCCTGCATCCTCAGGGAGAGACGAGGAGTCTTCTCTGTTTAAGGGCTGTGAAGTGCACAAGCATTACTAATGCCAACCAGTGAAATGAGGGGCACTACAGTATGCCTTGGCTCCCTGAAGTCCAGTCCTGTTAAAGTAGATGGAAACATTGCTGGTAGGTCTCACATCACCCATCAAGATGGAAATGCCATTCTCATTAGTGGGGAAAAAAAAAAAATCGAGAAATGCCCTTTTTAATTCTGTTCTGGTCAGACATTTTTCCTACTCAGTCCTTTGCCTATGGGACGTTCCACTTTATCAGAACTGAAAATGTCTGCATCTATGTTGATTTTGACCAAACCTATTTTTATTCTTGTTTGGAGAAAATATTTTCTTAAGTCAAAAATTACTAAATTTGGAGTCAGAGTGCAACATTTCAATATTTTGTTTGAAAGACTTCTTGATTTCGGCCATATCTTATTCTGTAGCTATAAATTTTCTCTACATTTCTTAAAATTTGATGTTGAAGTGTTTTGATTAGATCAAACCTTCATTTCTCAACTAAACTAGAGAACACGTCTTAAAATTTCATTTTGAAGGCAATGATGTCACACAATTACATTTTTAATGGGAGCATAGCCAATGAGGTAAAATCTACTTGTAGGTGCGTGGCCCCCAATTCAGAATGAAACTACGTTCCAAAAGGTGGATATTTCCTGAGGGACAAAAGATGAGTTTTTAACTGGGTCAAGGTCTAGTTTTTTAACCAGCCCACTTTTCCTGTGGTCCAAAGTCCTGCATTTTCTCTCCAGAGCAGTGTGGGTTCAGCGAGGCAACCCATAAAAAGCCTTTTGGAGGATGTAGCACATGTAAGGAAATCAACAGCAAGTTAAGCCCTGAATGTCTAAAAATCCTTCCTGGGCATCTGCAAATTACCTCTCCCAAAAAATTCATTTACATGGCTTGGCTGTTATTTCCACAGAAACCCCAGAAGTCACCTCTCTGCTCTCAGGCACATCTCCCCATTAAATTTCATCATTTTGCTCCACAGCTTGAAGGTATTAATATCAGTTCAGAGAAAGGATCGAAGGGAAACTTTGTTGAGGGCAATGGTTCTCCACAACCCAACAGGCAGATGCTGCATGTATGAACAAGTAAAAAGATAAGGAAAGCACCTGTCAGCCTTACCCTGTGACAAACGCTAGGCACTCTAACAAAAATAAATATTTGGAAAAGCACATCTGTGTGATGCAATGAATGATGCACACGTGCGTGAATGCAGCCCTACCGGGGGAAATGATTGCAGAGAGCCCAGAGAAACTTCGGTTCCGTAACTGTGACTGTGAGCTCTCCTTTCTTAAGGGAAATGAATATCTTCCTTTTTTTAAGCACACAGCTGTTTCCTTTTACTGACATCTCCTGGATCTCCTGTACTTATCTTCTCCATACTTGTTTATTTTACAGTTCTGGAAGTTCCTTTCTAGCAAATGGATTATACAGAAAATGTTATATACATATATGTGCATGCGTGTGTGTGTATCTCCATACTTTCATGGCCTTGCCTGGCAAAGAAGCGTTTCTAATATGCTTTCAGATCAAGGCCCATCAATCTGGGCTTTTTTCCCTTTTTGCCTATTTTTTTGTAATCAAGGATTTAGGTTATTGCCTGCCAACATTTACTGCCTGAAGCTTCACTTTGAGGCTTGCAGCCCTGCGTTAAGCAATGCTGTGCAGTGCCTGTGCAGCGTCGGGGTGAGAGCTGCCCTGGAGGCAGAGGTGGCACCCAAAGGGTGGATGCGTGGCAGCCGCTGCCATGCTGCTGGTTGCAGATGACCAGCGCTCAAGCGCCGACACAGCCAGCCTGGCTCCCACTGAGTGGAAAAGGCCAGCAAGGCTGCTGAGTGCCTACCTCGGCCTTCTGGAGATCTTAATCACACCTCATTTATAACAGAGACAAAATCCAATAACTTCTGGAGACTTCGTAAGAACACTTAGCACAGTCCAAATAATAACAGCACCAAAAGCTCGCACCATAAAAAATCTCTTAGGCTAAAATGGAAATAGATACTTGCAGAAGACTTTCTTTCCTTAACACAAAGGTTTGAAAGGGGGGAGAAGTATCACAGATAGGCAATTCCTTTCAGAGGGGTTTCTTTATATATCTCCATGTGAAAGCTGTTGGTAAGGGAAGAAAAAATAAAGTAATGCTCTGAAATAAAATTTGTACAGATGTAGCTTTTTTTGAAATAACATCCCTTTTCTCAAGAATTCGATGTAGCCTTTAGTCAGCCTTGTTTCTTACAGTTCTCTGTGCTTTGCATGGTAATTAGCTGCTCGTATTATCAGCAGTGTGATGCTCCCGGCTATTTCTTCAGCAGCCACTGCCGTTATCCTCGGCAGCAGCTCCTCACATCCTCCTGCCAGACAGTACACCAGCCGCACATGTGTGCAGATGTTTGGCATTCTTCAAGCTGCGCTGACTGAGGAACGAAGGTAACTGGCACAGCGTCGGAGAGGGAAGAGGCTGGAGCCCACTTCCACCGACAGCTCCCCGAGACTTGCCAGTATTTTGCTGATGGTTCATTGGAGGTTCAGTGAGGCGAGTTTATTATGACAGATCACAAAATGCAAAGGGAGGCAAATGAGCTGGGTTCATCAGTGTCAGAATCAATACAGGGTAGCAGCTCCTCGGCTTAGTTGGGAACAGCAGCCTCAAAACCATTATTTCCTTTAACTTTTTAATTCTTTTTTTAAGGAATTAAAACATTTATTGCACAAGCGTACTGTGGCGTGCAGCCTATCAAGAGGATGAAGGGACTGCTTTGCGCAGATTGCCAGCACTTCCGACATCAGCCTTACGCAGGTGCTGCGTCATGCAGCCAGCACTGATGCAATAGTGTTTGGATCAGGCAAGTCCACTGATGCAAATAGCGCGTCGAGTGCTCTGTGCTGTTTGTTGTTTGCAGATAATGCAATCTCTTCTTTTAATTCAGATTTCAAGAAACATTTACCAGCCTCTTTTTTTTTTTTTTCCCCACTAAAATATGACCATGAAGTTAAATTCAGGTTGCTGGATTCACGGGCAATGAGGGTTCCTCTGTAACATGAGTAGAGATATAGCGGGAGAAGGAAGCTTTTAGAATAAGAATGGGGAGTCTTTTCCGTACCAACACCTACAGACACTTTTCAGACATACCTTAGGTCCCACAATAAGAGTCTGCATTGTATTATATGATATCATGAAGAAAAACATAATATGGCCCCAGGCCATATGAAATTGAAATTGCTTGCTGTGCGCAGAGCATGGTATCTTAACTTCCCCATCCTTGTTCTAGAAAGTTTGATATCAACAGTAATGTAAGATCCTTGTAAGTATTCAAACCAAAAATAAAGAAATTTATATTTGGCATTCAAAGGGTGAAAAACAAAGAGGAAAATACAGAGATTGAGGTTTTTTCCAAATATTGTTTTCAGTTTTGCGCAACTTGTCTTTGGTGTTGTGTTTCCAGCTTTTTCTTGCCTTTTGAAAGGCGGTGTGATGTTATTGAGAGAGAGATGTGAAAAGTTTTTTTACTCCCTGCCCAGAGATCTGATGTGCTAGGAAGAATATCTATAGTTTTAGTTCTGTGGTAATGGAAAGTGTAATTTCTTGCTGATGAGTACTTGCAGACTTATTTCATTACACTTCTAGGAGGGATATTTAATTTTGTAACAGAAGCATGTTTCTAAACCTACTCTGAAATAGCCTGTTGCCAAATTTACCTTCAGTAGTTTTGTCTTCACACAAAAATAAAGAGCGCCATTTTACCGTATGTTCAATGTATTGTATACGGCATAAGATCGTAGGTGATCTCACCCCTCCTTCTGTAAGATGGACTAGAATAGCAAACTTGAGGTCGGGCAGTAGATTTGTTGCTCTGTAAACAAGGTGTTCATGATGAGGGCTTTACACTCTCCGCTGCTGTTAATGTGATAACAAGTTGTAGGCTGGGGTTTGGGGAAGGAGCGGGAGAAAATGGAGGGAAACCCACAGAGAAGAGAGAAATAAAAATTAGCTAATATGAATTTTAAAATTCTTAAATATCCAGAGATTGTTGTGGTGTTTCTGTCTGTCTTGTTAGCTTCATTGGCAACATGAACTCTTGCACTTGCACCCCTGCTCCAGCGGCAGGAAGGTCGCACGCAGCGTTGTGCGGCTCCTCGGGGACAAGGCTGAGATCAGAACAGGGCTATCTGCTCAGCGCTGCAGCTTCTGTTCAGCATCCGTACATCAGATATGAGTAATTCGCCAAAGGCTGGCTTTATAGCATGCTTAGTTCCTTTCCCTTTGAAATCAGCGGTATAACTCCTGGTGAACTGTAAAGCTAATGGACCGTGTTGCTCCAAAAAGAGTTAATGCGATTCATTTGTTTAACAATCAAGGGCCATATTCAGCAAAGATTTAGCAGGAGTGCTGACAATAAAGCACTTATCACTTTCTATGAATTGGTATGAAAGCCACAAAAAAATTACAAAACATGAATTGTTCCCTTGCATACGCATGGCTGCTGGACTTCTGACTTTGGTTACGGCTGTGAGGCTAGGAGTGGCTGCGGATCCAGACCTCCTCAGTGACTCAGCTCAGGCTGGGGAGCAGCGTCCAGGGCTTGCACAGACTGGCTAGTGGTATCATTTGGGTCTGGTAGGCACAGACGTATCCATTTTTGAAAGTGCTTCATGGTTTTTTGGGTGCCCAAATGCAGATGTGGTAGAGAAGTCGGATTTCCAGGTGACAAGAGCTCAGCACTTTGGAAAATCAAATTGCTTTGATGTTTCTCCAGGTGGGCACCTGAACACTCACAACCTCCAGGTGGTTTTTGAAAATGAGGTGAAGACCAAGCTCCCCTCCCTGCTAGCTCTTTGGGGACGGTAATTAATCGTATTGGTTTTGTTTCCATCCCCCTTTCCCACATGGGAAGACCTTAAGCCCCAGTCTGCTGCTTCCTGAGTTAGTTCTGTTCTGCAAAAGGAAGAAAACCTTTCTTTGGGGAATTGTCAGGGAATTTAGTGTGGCGAAGTAAATCCCTAGAAAACTTGCCTGATGCAGCAGCCACCTGTATCTTGTGGAGAGCTGCAGGAGACGGGCACCCCCTCAGTATCAGTACCTCCATCCGTGGTGTGCCCTCTCTTCCCAGTTGTGCTGGGCAGCGCAAGGGGACTGTGGGCAGGGGGCAGGCAGGAAGGGGGGGCATCAGTATGGCAGACTGGTGTCTCGCGCTGCCTCGTCTTCTCCGGCAAGGAGTTTGGGTCCTAATGAACAACCGGGCTGAGCATGTAGGTGAGGCACCGGCTGGATGGTTCCTGTAGGGGGATAGCTGCTCTGCCAAATCTCTGATTTCCCCTCTCCAGAACGGCTCTGGAGGAAGCTATACCGTTCAGGAGAGCTGAATTCCTCCGTGCCCTCAGTCCCACAACGTACGGGTGGGGTTAGGGTCATCATTTTAGGAAATTGTAGCCTTCTCAGGACTGCTGTGCTGCCTAGCCCGCGCTTAGTGTTGCAGCCTGCATTGCAGTTTGTGCAGCTCTCCCCTCAGCATCACAGCTGCCTCTATGCTACACATCGTCAGGCTTCACATAGGCAATGTCACTGCAGAGTCTTTCCTGCACAAAGGATGCGGAGAGATGTTATTTATTTAATATAAATAAACACACATAGTGGATCTATGTACATGGAATAACTGCTTTGCTTATGCTTACTCATATGCAGTATATCCAAAACAGCAGGAACTGCACCCAAAAGTGGTGTAAACAAAATCCTATGAATTTATACAAATATGTTGCAATCATAGGTAAACACTGAAAATATTACATCTTCCTGTGGTGCTGATGGGGAATAATTTGAGAATTTTAAGCAGTGCAACTCTTCCGATGCTGGAAAGACTTGGCCTCATTTCGAAACTGTAATAGAGGTTGGAATATATTTCATGTGACAACCATGTCCTCAAACCTGCTATTTGTTATTTCTTCTTTAAACACAAGCAAACTATTTTCTCATTTTGTTTACAGGATGGTGGAACGGGAGATAACAGCTGCATTGAAGAAATATTGCGGGTAGGAATCCTTAAAAAAAATTTCCTTCCAGTGCCATTTTGTTTAGTCTAGAAAGACAAGAGAATAACAAGAATATTGCAATTACTGATGTTAAAAATATTACTCTCTTAGATTGTCATCTTTCTAAGGAAAAAGTAGGCAAAATGATTTCTTCATGAAAAATAATTGAAAAATCTGTGAGAACAACCTTCTAGAGCCTCTGGATTTCACTGCTACGTTGTGCCAGTATGGCTGACCTTCATGCATGCAGAAGCAGATAATGGGATAAATTATAAACTGAAATGTACAATGATGTTTCAGGTTTACAAACCATGCAAAGTGCATGTTTCCATTAATCACAACTGTCAAAAATCTCAATTTTGAAGAGAGGTCTAGGAAGGTCATTTTCCACCTGGATTTAATTAGAATCCATTATGTA
This sequence comes from Fregata magnificens, assembly GCA_013389945.1. Taxonomy (NCBI): domain Eukaryota; kingdom Metazoa; phylum Chordata; class Aves; order Suliformes; family Fregatidae; genus Fregata; species Fregata magnificens. The sequence goes on along the minus strand of WAAD01019018.1, from coordinate 217,054 downwards.
ATGTCATTATGTCCATTATGTCCATTGTATAATGACAAAGTGCAAAATCCATAGTTATTTCCATATTTCATTATTATTTCTTTTGTCTTAGTAATTTCTGGTTTATTTTCATGGAGCAAATTAATACACATCCAGACAGATCTAGGCTTGAATCAGCTTTGATATTGATTATTTTCGGAGGCAGACAACTTTATAAACAATGAAACATTTCCATATATTTTAAATCATGGGGTTTTTGGTTCTTTTTCTACACTGATAACTCAATAATTCACAGTGCTTATAAATCTGATATAATGGTGAGTGAAACATCAAACAAGGTAGATGGAATGGTAAAACCTCCCTATTACTGTGTGTGCTTCCACCTCTTGGATATCCACTACCCAAATATTTCAGATTGTTTATAAACTACGGGGCTATAAATATTTGGTTTAGAGATTAGTCGTGCATTAAGCCTGTTGTTCCTAAAGGCATTTCTCCGTTCTCCCTGAATATGTTAAATACAGTTTTTAATTCTTAAACTGGGCAAAGAGTTTATCAAAGGATGATGATGATGGATTGCTTATGACTTCACTGGCAGAGCTTTTACTTACTTAGCTAACGTTTACAAAGTAGGCTTTTGTAGGGCTGAATTCAACAAGCCTTAGCCTCAGTCCCTGCTGTTTTGTTACAAATTAGTAGCAGATAGTATAATTCATGAGAGCTTTTTACATTTTTCATGATGCGCTAAGTATATGATGTGATGCGAGACTCATTCACCCCTTTTTTGTGCAAGGCTTTTAAAATGAACAGTCAAAGAAGCTAGTCTTCCTCCTTCGGTTGTGCAATTTGGCTTGTGCAATTAGCCAAAAAGTGTAGAAGAGACATGGTTCCTTCCACGCAGAGGAACATGGGTATGTAAGAGACCCCAGCTGAGAAGAAAAATGCACTGTATGACTAGGGATGGTAAGGTGCATCTCCAAACCAGTGAATACAGCTGCTGCTCTCTCTTTTTTTTTCGTTGGGAACACTCCTCAAGAAATGTTTTTGCGAAGCTTCATGAGGAAGCGTTCAGGACATCCTTGGATGGGTAGGACCCTTTTGTTCATGAGGATTTATTCACAAATTCTTTCACTTTGCTTAAAAACTGAATAAACCAACCCACAGCTCAGAAGCCACACTTCGCATCAGTATCTCGCTATCTGCTGAGGCTTAGCATGGCTAAAATAGAGAGTGCACTGTTTTCACCCTCTAGCTCATGTCCTCACATGAATACTCAGTCATCACGGGTAACCTCTCCAATCTGTCAATTCTCCAGGTCTGCAACCTGGGTATCACTTCCCATTCTGAACTTCCCTTGTGTCTGTGTCTAAGACTACGCGTAAATCTTGCAGACTGTTACTCTATAGCATTTCTAGCTGAAGCTCTTTATTCACAAAGGTATAAGTCTCGGGTCCAAATTCTCATTACGTACTTTGATTGCTGCAGCATCCTTTCCTTGGTTTTGACAAATGCAACGCTACCCACCTCCATTCACACTGCTGCACGGATCATTTTCCTAGCTTGACATCTTGCCCAAAGACATTTGTCTTTACGTCTTACCACTGTCATCTCCTTCTCTATATACATCAAGTACAACTATTTGTCTCTGATTTTAAGGCCTCAAGTCTACCAGTTCATGCTAACATATTAGCTCCCACTTTAGCTTACCTGGTGATGCCAGCCGCTGTCACCCTGTTGCTAAGTTTTATGTCAATTAATTTCTCCCATGCTTCCCAGCAGATCTGGGAACAGCCTCGAACACTTTCCCAACTAGCTCCATATCTACCTTCAGATCCCCTCTTAAGAGCCTCCTTTTTCACAAGGACTGTGGAAAAACAGTGGTGAGGTCAGGGCTATACCACTGTTTCCCATGCTTGGACGTTGTTGTCCCACTTGCCCTTGTAGTGACTGGTCAGGCCAGATGTGTCCATCTCTCTCTTTTGCCCTGAAAAGTGAACTTTCTGTGTCAGGGAACTCCTATATAGTACAAAAGCAGTTCTTAGGTATTCTTGCCATACAAATCCATATCAGCAGTGATTTCTGTTACGGGTAATTAGTGAAAGCAGCAACAGTAATAATGTGCCATTGCTACTCACTTTGTAAATTACTAGCATCCAGACTTTTCCAGCCCTCTCCATGCCCTCTTTTTGTGCTGAACAGATCCATTCAGTTTTAACACAGTTCTTCTGGTTTTCTGAAACAAACTATTTATAAAGAATGCCATTTCCATGTTTTTGTTAGAGGTGCTATTCACATAGTAAAGCGAAAGTTTAACTCCTTTTTGGACAGAATATATGCAGTTCCTGTATGGGTGCCCAGAGGCAGACAACGAAAAGCCACAGGAGCTGCAATCCTTGTGTTCCCCTCGGAAAAGATGGCTCTTTGCTGACACACTGAAATGTGTTTATTATAGGAAGGGCCATTCTACTGTACAGAGCATCAGCAAAAGGAAGAAGATGCTTAAAATTTATCTTTTTAAGGAACATTGCACCCTATTTTACTTGTCTCTTGCACAACTCAAAGCAGAAGACATCCTCTCTTTCTCAACAGTGTGCTCCCTGCACACATCAGGCTGTGGGTCTTCCAAGGGATAGCTACTTCCACAGCATGTCTGTGTTTCCCCAGTCAAGATCAAGGGCAGTAGAAAGTGTGCCCCAAGTCTGCTCCATCTGCTTCCCTGTGCTTCCTTCCCCCACCGGGTGAGAGGAGGCAAGTGCTGGTTTGTGCACAAATCTTGTCACCCTCTGGTTTCAGGACTTGGTCAGAGCTAACATCTGGCCCTGGGCTGCAAAATCAGTTAAGGCATGGCTTTAAAATTACCAAATCTGATTTTGCACTGTGACAAGAATGTGTAGTCTTTGTGCTGCCTGGTGCAAAACAGGGTGCCATGACTTAAGTCTAGCCTTTTTTGATGTTTTTTACCAAATGTATCAGAGCTCTGTAGACTTTGTAAATTGACAGATCATTCTGCACGAAACTGCAGCTTCCAAAGAAAGCCCCCAGGAACGGAGACACAGAACCGCTTCCAGTCCTGAAGGAGGTTGATTAACAAGACAGTAACCCTGTTGAGATCGGAGCTGTTGTAAGGACTCCTGCTGAGTTTATAATCACTGCAGGAATCCTGAACCTCATCTAACCCCATGCACTAATTTATAGCAACTTCTTCAAAGTGTAGTGTCTTCTCTGTCCAGCTGCAGGCGCGCACATTGAGGATAGAGAAACTTCTAAGAGAGCCTTCAATGTAAATAACTCCAGTAAGACCAAGTTACAGATGTAATGTCAAATCAAGAGAGGAAAGCCCTATTACTTGACGGTAGCTGTAAAAGGCAATTCCTTGTAAGCTTTTGCATTGTTGTTGGAGGACAAGGTAGAAGACTTTGAAGTGGAAAATAAGAGTTAAGGCTACACAAATATCCATGCCCTGAGCAGTTGCTACGTGAGTTCCTGAGACACTGCCAAACCCAACCTATTCAGTTCCTTGCTAAAACGCAGGCTTGCTAAGCAAGATCAGTAATTTTGGCTGATTTCTATTTCATTTTATTAGTGTGTGGAACTGTGTATTTTGTTATGACTGGTGGGGTTTGGAGTAAATATTTATTTTGCTGTAGTACATGGGAAAAATGGGAGCAGCAAGAGTCCTGCCTCTTCACTAAGTTAACTGTTGCAACCAATATCAGATGCACTCTGAATATATTTGCTATGGATTTGAGGAGAAAAGGAGTGTGTCAGGTGCAGGCAGTTCTTGGTTTGTAAGATAAATGGTTGGAGATTGATCTGGCTGTTCTTACAGCCTTAGCTGCGATTTCCTAGAGTTGCGGTGGCTTTGTTGAAAGGAAACCCACAGGCAAGCTGAGCTTTTAATTATTGAAGATGTTCCTTGTGAATTCCCTTCTTTTTTTTGTGTTGACATGAGAGGTGTCGTTGAACTGGGGAGAGACGGACATAGTTTGTTTAGCCTGCAAACAGTGTTTGGCTGCAGGGTGCGGAAATGGTGGGAAGCTGATGGAGGAGAGCAACAGGAATGCAGGGAAAGAGCTAGAGGAAAACTTGGGGGTACTGGTGAATGAAAAATTACATGAGCCGGCAACATGTGCTCACAGCCCAGAAAGCCAACTGTATACTAGGCTGCATAAAAAGAAGTGTGGCCAGCAGGTCGAAGGAGGTGATTCTGCCACTCTACTCCACTCTGGTGAGACCCCACCTGGAGTACTGCGTCCAGCTCTGGGGTCCCCGGTACAAGACAGACATGGACCTGTCGGAGCGGGTCCAGAGGAGGGCCATGAAAGTGGTCAGAGGGCTGGAACACCTCTCCTATGAGGACAGGCTGAGAGAGATGGAGTTGTTCAGCCTGGAGAAGAGAAGGCTCTGGGGACACCTTATTGTGGCCTTTCAGTACTTAGAGGGGGCTTATAAGAAAGATGGGGACAGACTTTTTGCCAGGGCCTGTAGCGATAGGACAAGGGGTAATGGTTTTAAACTAAAGGAGAGTAGATTCAGACTAGATATAAGGAAGAAATTTTTTACGATGGGGGTGGTGAAACACTGGTACAGGTTGCCCAGAGAGGTGGTAGATGCTCCATCCGTGGAAACATTCAAGGTCAGGTTGGATGGGGCTCTGAGCAACCTGATCTAGTTGAAGATGTCCCTGCCCATGGCAGGGGGGTTGGACTAGATGGCCTTTAAAGGTCCCTTCCAAGCGAAACCATTCTGTGATTCTATGAAAACCAAGCATGACCAGTTAACATGGAAGAAGCCACCTCCTTTGGGATGGCGTGGAGCAGTGGGGAGGCAGGATGGGGTGTGGGGTAGAGGACAGATAAGTTTATTTCAGGGAAGATAGAAAAAGCAGTTGGGGAGGCAGTGAAGACTGAGACTTTAGCTGCAAACATCCCTCCCAGTGAAGGGCACCTCTGCTTGGTGCCACGAGCCTCCTGCAAGGGGGTGAGCACCCACAGGTGCCCTTGCAAATAGGTTGTGACTCCCCATGGCCACAGGACCTCCACTTATGAAAACATGACATTTTAAGTGTGATGGCTTTGATGTGTAATTTACTTGAATCTCTCTACCCTGTGAAACTAATCAGAGTATGTAAAGCACAGTACTTGTTATTTGAACAACGTAAAAATCTGAATGAAAACAGAATCTAGTTCTGTTTTTTTCCCCTTCCCCACTTGGGATCCCTTGGCTCATTAGCAGGCTTGCTAATTCTTCAGCAGAAAGCATTAAGGATCAACCCATCAAATATTCAGGGTTTTTTTCAAACGTGAACAGCCATATGTGCTGTGAGATCAGCTGCACTCCATCAGCTGATTGAATTAAAACAAGAGCAGAGGTAAATGAGAAACTGTCTGCACAAGACAAATCCTGTGAAAACATGAAATCCTACCAAACACACTGTCACTGTGAATAAGCATCACAGTCAGTGGAGCACGTGTCAATGCTTAGAGGGGAGAAAAATCAGTTTCTTAGAGGTAGGTTGTTAGTTCAACAACTGTGAACTGCTGCCTTGTAAATGTTAATGACTGTAAGATCCCACTGGCTGCAGTTAAGCTCCTGGTGGAGTCGGACATGTGAAGAATTACAGAACACAAATATGGTAATCAGCAGTATATTTCTAAACACTCCTCTTGCTTTCCAAAGCAGAGGGAAAAGCCTACAGGTGGAACGAGACCCACTTTGCTGCATGGCGCTAGTGCAATAGCTACCTCTGCACTAGCAGAGCGTTTTATGGCAGTCTCGCTGCCGGAAAGGAATTGCTGGGCAAGTTTGGGAGGGAGGTGAGAAGGCCGCCCTCAGCATGGCACCTTCATGGGGAAATTCAGGTTGGCTTTTGTGAGTGAGTGTGGTGGGAAACTCCTGGAAAAGTTTCAGGAGGGACACAGCAACTTCAGACGAAAGAGAGGCGATGGGGGAGAGAGAAGGTATGGAGACTTTGAAGCAGCCCCAGTTTGCTGACACTACCTTTCTTGCTCGGTCTCATTGAATAAAGTACTCCAAAGTGTCAGAATCATATTAAAAATGTATCAGATGCATAAAATATCGTTTGTTTTCATTGCAATCTTTCAGGAGAACTTTCACAGCACGGCTTTGCTTTTAGTATCCTAAATTTCAGAGCAATTAAAGCATTATTTTGGCTGAGGTATACTGTTCATTGCATTTCTTCAGCATTATTCTTTTTGTCTTTCTCACTCAAATAAATGAAAAAGCATACCCAAGAGTGTTTGGAAAACATGTCGTTTCACCCAAGGCACTAAATCGCAGAAACATTAAGACATAGTTCAAGCCATCTAATCCACCTCCAATACTCACCTATTAACGTTGCCCTTCTTACCACACCATGACATCCGGCTCGATTGTACAATATCTTATCTACAGCAGTCGCTGTCTGCAGCGATTTACCTAGGTCAGCTTTCCTCCAGCCAGCCTGGGTACCGCTAGCGCTGTGGATGGCAGCACCATGGAGCTTCAGCAAGCTCTCTTCCTGGAGGTTCTCCAGCTTCTCAGTGAGAATTAGCAGTCCATACGGTACCTTGTGCTGCTAAAGCAAAATCAGCAGCAGTACCAGAGCTAGCTAAAGATATTTTGGCTTTGTCCACGTAAGCTGCAGTGACTACAGAGGAGGCGTACCTGTGTACACCATCATCCCCTTGACTACTCACAGCTTGCCAGCTTTCAGGATACACCGTCTGTATGTGGTGCCTTGGACTTTCTCTGTGTGTCCGCTTCAGCCAGGGTCTCTTTCTCCATCTGAAAAGCTGGGGGGAGATTCATCACTTTTCACAGCTTTTGTCCCTTTTTGGGCTTTCTCAGATCATCAGAGTCTCTCCCTAGATGATCTGTTACTTGTTGTCAGCTCATCTGACCAGCTCCTGGTTTGGGCACCATGCATGACAGATACTTTTTATTGCCCACATTGTGGTCTTCAGCTGTCAATAAACCTTCACAGCCAAGGCGTTAAACCCAGACATGTAAACATCACTTCCCTGGCCCTTAGCTCATAGAGTCTGAGGTACAGAGCACCATGTAAAATGGCACTAAAATACTACATTAACAGTGATAATGTCAACCAACCATTAAGTAGTTGTACATCAACAGCCCCCCTGAATTGTCACACTTGGATTTTTGCTGCTGTCACTGTTGTTGAAAACAGTGTCTCAAAGGAGTTTGAGGTTTGAAGTACGCTGTATATTTAAACCTTGAACTTAATAAATCTTGGTGGCAATGAAAAAATATCACCTTAAAAAGGCAAACCCGATAAACAGTTTAGTGGAAATAGGAGATCAAGCTAGAAACTCTTACGGTGGGAATAAGACTTGCAACAAATGCCACTCAAAGGTGATCTGCCTTTCAGTCTTCCAATTCCCAATGCAGGACGTGGAGGCACTTTCTGTGGCATTAGCCACCCATGTGCTGCAGCACTGACATTTTCGAATACAGCAAAACCTGATCTGTTTTGAATCAAATAGGGTGGTACAGAGGAGAGAGACCCATATTCCTTTTAGAACACAAGTAGCCGATGTGCAAAGGCTTTGTGTTAGGAAAAGGCAGGCCAGTATAAAAGAGCTGGTGAAACACTATTGTGCTAATGTGATGGAATTAATTTTCAAAATTGCTGTTTTGTAGTGACTGTGTATACCCTGTTATTTGACAAAGCAAGAGAGAATCCAAAATTATCCAGCCTCTCTGCTATACAGAAATAATACAGTAAAGTACTTACTAATATTTCTCTCTGTTTTGAGTGTTTCACAAAGCTGGGAAAGAGGCACAATCACCATCTTGTTCCAATACAGAGAAATGATTCCTTGTTATTAATGGCAAAGGGCCAGATAGATCCTCGTTTTGTATATCCCTGCCACAGCTCCTCTGAGGCCAAGAGAATTATGCATATTAATGCCAGAAAGTATCTGTGCTATCAGTCCTAATGAAAGAAGAATAAAATTTGGGTAATAGCAGGTATCCACACTGCTGGGAGCCTGGTGTTTGGTGCCTTCAGCTGCGACCTTTAGAGAACAGCCTACTTTCTACCCCGTTGGTAAGAGTCACTCAAAACGAAGTGAGACCACAAAGGAGGTGTGACTTGAGATGACGGCATCCTCCAGTAAACCCTATGGTGACAGTGGTTTCTTCCTTGATTAAACGGGCATTAAGGAAGCAGACTCATCAGACAATGCAACTAGATGCTGGTATATGATGTATTTTCCACCCAGGTTAATGTTCCCATTTTCTTCGCCATGTTTCCGGGGATGGCTGTAGAGTAGAGGAGGGAGAGACGGAGGGCTTCCCATAGTGTGCATGTCTTCTGGGCTGTAGACCGCAGCTGCAGCTGCAGAGCCGGGCAATCATTGCTCCATGGTCCCCAACGCCTAAGGACACAGCCCTGGTTTGCCCTGTGAGCCCCCAGGGTGACAGACCTACTGCCATCTCCACCCTAAGATGTGTCTCTGAAAACCTGCATTAGATCGAGTTGTGGGTTTCAGCGGCTGACATTACACATGTACTTCGGCCATGCACCTTTTCCTTTCTCCTACACTAATATTTTCAGCAGACATGCTCTTACATCTAGGAAATTCCTCTGCGGTGCCTGATTTTCCACAACTGGAGATGATCAGCGGGAACTCTCCCACCACTGCCACATTTTGGTCTGACCCAGGAAGCATGAGCTCTCTGTTTATGTCTGATGAGAGGCGGCTTTCCTCATCTGGGAGCTGAGACAAATATTCTTTTGTTAATCTTACTTAATCATATTTAGGAGCAACACATGAGTTAGCAGTTAGCTTCACTTGGCAGAAAGACTTTAAGGAAATTGTGGGAGAAAAGAGGAGTCTGCTAAAAGGAAATTAAATCGCTTTCAAGAATATTCCATTGCAATGTCTACACTAATAAGTAAAATGGACTAATGTCTGCTCTCTTACCCTGAGGCCGATCAGCATAGCATGGCTCATGTCCAAAGAGCTAAACTCTCTTACGGCCATGAAGCAGAGTGGCTTCACTGACGCTGCCTGTTGGGAGAGGCCCCTGGGCACGCAGGGATTTTCTCTGCAAGAGTTGGCCTTGGTCAAAACTGGTGTCAGTGATTTAATGATATGCACAGTTGTGGGCCAGCGCTCAGGTATGTCGTCCTGTCGGTGTGTTAGGAGAGGTGTGGTCTAGCTTTCCTATACAATGATGTGCTGGGCTTCCTCCTGCCTTGCGCACAAACTCAAAGACCTCGGAGAACACAGTACTAACCATACTGCAAAAATTGTGATTGAAAAATCTCTAGCATTTTTTATTCTACATATTTTGGCATCTTTTTGCCGTTGTAGTTTGTTGCCCTTGGGACATATTGGGTTGGTTTTTTTCTTTGCAAATGTGAAAGGTAAAAACTGTTTTTGCAGGAAAGACAAGGACATACACAGTCATTTGTCTGCAGGACGCAAAGTGCTGTTAATAGAATATTTTAAGAGAGACTGACTGAATACTGATCGAGTTTTCACCAACCAAAATGTCATAGTATCTGTCCTTTATGATTAGCGCTAAATGCCATTTACTGTGTGTGGTGCATTGTGTCATTCTTAGAGTTATTTTGGATTTAGTACCTTAGGAAGTAAAGTGCTATCAGGTGTGCTTCAAAAGTGAGGTACTTGGAAAAGGCCCAATTATTTCATGTACAAATTATTGATGCCGTCTTAAATGATGGGATTCTGACCCAGTCCTCCAAACAGTACCACTGTACAGGTTATAATGAAGATGGTTATGAATGAAGAATAATGAAGAATGATAAACCATCACATTTCTGACAGTTTCTGAAAACTTCATTTTTGCCAATGGAATTAATTTAATTAAAAATATATGTTCTTTACAATAATATTGACTTCACTTAAAGTCACCCAGACATAAAAGGGCTTACATACAAACTTCAGTTAAAAACCATGCAATTTTATATAGAAATTGCAAGCCTGTCATTTTACCCTTGGGGGAAAAAAACGTTTTTCAGAGTAATGACAATAGCTTGGTGGGAGAGAAAGTGGGCTTCATGCAGTAAAAAAGTTTCTTTCCAGCTGTGTGGGTTTTCCACAGGCTTTTTTTCATTAATATTATCAAGTTATTTGGTATTTACTCATGAATGCTGAATAAATACCGAGCAAATTCAAGACGTTATTAATTTTCCTAGCATTGCATGTACGCATATGTAATGGTTCATTATAGCCCTGAGTTTTCAACATATTCCAGTGTAAATGAGAAGAGCCCAATTAAAAAAATTGTAGACCCTGATCCAACCTTTATTGACTTCAGATCCTGATGTTGAATTGAGCACCAAAAGAGAAAATTATGCCTATTAAATTGAGTAAACATTTTCTGGCTTTTTTCTGTCAGTGAAAACTGTTTTTTTGCTAAAAATGCCAACCCTTAGAAACTTAATGAGTATTAATGAAAAGCTGGAATAATTTAGCATGGACAAAAAGAGGGTAATTTTCCTTAGACATTTCATTAGTATGAACTGAATCCTAAAAGGCCTGTTCTCCTTGTGGTTTGTCAGAATAATTCTCATTATAGTCAATAGGAACCAGGTATATATGCATCAATAGCAGAATAGACTGCTAAATATAGTTGCTGCCGTGGCAGCTGGTTCCCCCTCTTGTTCATCAGATGGGGAAGCTGGAAGCTGCAGCAGCCTCACAGTGTAAGAAAGACAAAGCTTGAAGAAATTTTTTTCGTGGGAACAGGGGCATGAGCTCAATTTCGTGCTTCCAAGCACTTCAGACTTTTCCCAAATGGATGGACAGTCTTCAGCCTGCTGTGTTTGAGCCCACCACACAGGGCTGATGGGCATGCAAGCTTCCCTTAGCCTGAGCAGGCTACCCAAATTTGCCATATGCATCACGTTTTCCAGGCTATGTGACCACTGCAAGTTCTGCAGTCGTCCCAAAAAAATAGATGGTTGGGGCTTTTCCCCATTAGCTGGGGAAGCAGCGAACAGCTCTAGACATAGCAATAAAAGATCTGCAGGCTTTGCCTCATCTAAATTTCCCCATCGCTTTTTGCTGTCATTCCTCAGCTCCCTGGCTTCTGAAGATGACATTTCCACCCTGTCTTCTAGGCTCAGGCTGGCTTTCCCTCTCCCTCCCCTCCCGGGCAGCAGCGTCTTTCATCCTCTCTAGTGTCTCCCTGCTCGGAGGGCTGCCCCAGGCTCTCTTCTCCTAAACAAGCTGCCTTTGTCTCTGGGCCCTTGGAGTCTTACAGGAGTCACTTAGGCTCTGTGATTGTTTCTGAGACCCAGGATTAGTATCTGATATCTTTTTTCTCTTGTCTGGGATTTTCCGCTATCCAAATCTAGACCCCTGTGGAGAGGCAGGGGAAAAAAATGGCCCTTAACCTTTTGTTTTCCTTGGGTAAGATCTATTCAGGTGCTAATAATCTTTAGCTATCGACCTTTTCATGGACAGACTTTAGCTTTTTTTCCTTGTCTTCTTAGCACACGGAGTATAAAGCATTACACAGTAAAAAACAGCCATAAGGAATTCATAAATTATACACAGGCAGATTCCCCAAATCATCAAACATTCCCTTCTGTAAAGGATGTTCCCTATCAGTTATTGTTTCTGTGGTGTATGTACCTTTCCATATCTTGTCATCTAAGCTTTCATTGATTTTTTTTTTCTTTCTTCTTTTTTTTTTTTTTTTGTAATTTCAGTGAGTTCTGATTTAAAACAACAGGAGTGTGCTTTTTCACCCCTGTGTCTGTCCTTCTTTGCCAGTAGAAACCACACAGGTTGGACGGACAGGTGGAGGGAGTTCTGAGCTGAAACAGACACAGACCTGGAGTCTTTGGTTTTGGTGTCCCGCCTCTTGAACCCGTGATGCCAGGGAAGGAGCCAGCCTGCCCAGGGATGCCTGTGCTTTGGGTACCCTCACGTAGCCCCTGGCAGCATTTCTGGCTGCAGCAGCTTTGTGGATGTGCAAGGCTGCAAATCCAGCTTGAGAATGTCCCTTCTCACACGCTTCGCTTGGCAAGCTAATTCAAAATTCATATGGCACTGAAAAAGCCATGCCAGCTAAATAGTGTATGCAAGTACTAGCAAGCTGAATACATGCAGAAATGGGCTGATCCATGATGCATCTTGTTCTGTCTGTTCAAGTGCCTGTGTTTTGGCCATCAGATTGGTAATCATTGCAGAGTATATCCTAGGAACCATGGCAGGATTTAGGGCCAGCGAGAGGTACCTAATTATGGTGGAACCATTGCACTGTCCCCTCAATTTTTCGACAAAAGATACCACTCTTACTAAATTTTTAAGGCCATGTCTCACCCTATGCATGAGTTTTCCTACAGCAATGATAGAATCAAGTCTTACAGGTAAAAACTTAGGTGTCTTTAAAATACAAAGCAAGGATTTTAAAGCATTGTTGACTTGGCAGCTGCATTTTTACAAAGCTCGTATCCCAAAACAAAAGCACTTTAAGAATCCTACAACTTAAAGTGTGTTAAAGTATATGACAATGGAGCGTTCTGTGAGGCGAAGATAAAGGGAATTAAATGCTGAAGCCAGCATAGGTGAAAGGGAAAATGTAGCTGATCATACACCCATCCATCCCAGCCATTCCTCTCCAGCTCACGTCCAATCGTCTCTCCACTGGTCTGTTGCTGTTTCTGAATCCAGATGGCTGCAGGGTCAGTCCAGCCAAGCATTGCACTATTTTTCTGGTGTGCAAGAAGTCAGGCTCCTGCTGTGATTCACCTGCATGCTGCTGCCTGCTCTCGTTTGCTGACTCCTAGAAGGAGCAGGCACCTAGCCCTGAGTTCAATGTCGGAGGCAGCCAGTTTGAGCACCCCTTGCAAAACAGACACGGCATTGACAGATAAACTCTTTGCATTAGTTCCGAGCAGGAGGGATGCATGAACCTCCTGGCAGATCTAAAATGTGACACATTTTATAAGGGTCTGCAAAATGAAATGCTTTGTTTAAGAGAACACTGTTGGTCCATCTGTCTCCATCTAAACTGGTGGTGGCCAAGAGGTACTTCTGGTCTCACGTGTCTGGCTATGTCCTCACTGTACAGCAGGGCAACAGACCTGCATACATCAGTCCATGCAACTTCCCTGCACCCTAGTCTGAGCCCAAAACGCCCCTGGATGCATGGGTTGAAGGGAGTCCCAGTATAGCTCAGCTGGTTTTTGGATCTGGGTAGTGGGAGGACAAGGAGCATGGAGAGCGATGCACAGCACTACAGGTGAATTTAGACTAAGCCAGAAAGAAATCGTTATGTTCCAGAATTATCCAATGTTTAAGTCATTTATCTCAAAATAGAATTAAGGTGTGAGAAAGCCTATAAAATGCACAACTGCGTTTCTCTCCAAAATTACAGGGTTTCTTCTGTTTGGAGTAATGACTGTAAATTCCTCAGTATCACGGAGACTATTTAAGGTCACATCTACCAAAGCAAATTTAAAGAAAGTTCAGACCTTTTGTGTCTGACACTTACATTCTGATTATCTGTCTGGAGGCAAAGCTCCTCATTTTGGTATGTAATGAATAAAATGCACAAGTGGAAGGAATCAAGATAATGAATTTGCAGGATAATTTTACTAATTATCTTGTTGCTGATCATAGAACCAAGGCACTGCAAGTCAATCCTACCACAGCTATTAATATGCAATGCCTAAAGCTGTTCTTGTAACATTTATTACTCGTCTTGCTCGTTCTACACAAGTTGATAGTTTGCTATTACATCTGTAAAAGTGAATTCGCTAACATGTTCCTTGTTCTAAACATAACATGTTAAATTATACAGGTTTACCAAAGTCTAAAGTAAATGAAAGCATTTCAAATAAGATGTTTTCTACTGCATGAATGTTAGGTGATGAGTTGAGATGGAATGTATCTCACCTTGTTGCAATTATTTGAAGATAGGTATCTAATCTAAGTTATGAATTTAATCTCCCTAGGTAGCCATGGGAGAGAGGATGGGACAAATTGTCCTCTGAAGATTTCTCTCTCCTCACGGACTACAGAGGGATCCCAGTTGGTTTGCTGAAATGGGCAATGAATTTTTTTATGACTAAAGCTAAGTGGGATTAAAGTCTGTTGTTGGGAAATGGCAAATAGGAAACTTTTCAACAAGAAAAAAGCCAGAAACAAGTAACAGCACTGTAAGGTTAAGATTGGCCCACCAGCCGTTTGGTTGGCAATGCTTAGAAAAAGATGGTTGGCAGACACAAGCATAGAGTCTGTACTGATGATCTGCCTTTGGGAACAGCTCAAGAACATGAAAAGTGTCTATCAAAGTGAGCCATGGATGTCCAATCTGCAGCAACGGGATAGGCAAGCTCAGGAGCCGTAATGGGATGCTCAGTGTGGCTTTAGGAAAAGGAACAAATGTGGACAGAGATGAGCGCGGATGAAAAATTATGAGGTTAAAAATACATGCAAGAAAGACAAAAGCAAACACAATATTGGAGAAGTGACCAGTGGAAGGAAGCAGGTGGATCCTGGCTCCTACCTATCTCTTCTGCATCCCAGAGGACCAGAAGGAGCTCAGTCTCCTTGCTCCCCAGAGCAGCGCAGAGTTGTCTCCCTGTATCATCGACCACGAATCTCCTAGACTGTGCGTGCGGCCTTTGCTGCTGTGCCTTACCGTATGCCAAAGTTTAGATGCTGCCTGTCACTTCTCCCACGTAGAAAAGGCTGGGCTTTGGTTCATTATGTTGCAAGAGGGGAACAAAAGTGAAAGTCTGGAGGCATTAGAAATGTAGAATTCCATAGGGTGGCCCTAAAAGGGGTGCTCTGGGAAAGTGGCACAGCACATCCTGACCCTGTAACCTCATTTCTGTGTCATCCTGGCTGGGCTCTGTAGGCACCTTGTCCCTGCCTTGCTCAGTATTTGTTTAGGCAGACTTAGATCTCCAGCCTGTAGTCCTTGGCACTGCCCATGTGATGGGTATATAATTTTTGCTTAGAAAAGAATAAAAATCCTCCCAAAAAATCTATTCAGACTACTCCTGCAGCAAGCTAAGATGTCATAAAGTTTTTGATAACTAAATCCATTTGGTGCTTTATCTCTCCCCTCAAATCATTTCCCTTAATATTAGACAAAACTACAGCACAATAAAAAACAATAATGGTCAGGCACTTGGCTTAATAAAAGAGTCTTTTGAACTGTTGTTATAACATAGAGCAGAGGTCAGCCATTTCAGCATAGATCTTAAAGTTAGCTGGAAATATTTGTAGTATTAACAGAAGAATCAAAGCTGCTTCTCTGCCAACCATGCTGCAAATAAGGATGCTGCAAATAAGGACTTTAGAAGCCCCAGAGGACTCCGCTTTAATAAGAGACTCATCTAAAAGCACTGTTGCGGACAACCAGAGGGTACGAAATAACCCAGACCAGAAACGATCTGACTGCAAAGAGACATTGGAAGGCAACAGATTCTCTCCAGACAAGTGGATGAAAACCAAGGCAGTTTTGAAAAATAAGCATTTATCATGCTGCCTTTTTAGTTTCTGTTTCATGGTTTGGTTGTGCTTTTCTCTCCCATAAAAGTTCATCAGAAACATTAAAAGCAGAAATCGAGTGCTATTTGCAGGTTTTGTTTTTGTTGTTGTATGAAATTGAGAGCATACTGTGCTATAAATACAAGCTCGTAAGTAAATTCCCAGCGCATTAAAACCTGCCTAACAGGAGATTAAGATGGTCTGAAGTCACTGACTCAGATCATAAACAATGCGCTGTTAGCCGAAATGATTAATCACTGTGGTATGAAAGAAAAGAGGAAATTTGTTAAAAAATAAGCAGGGGGCAGGATGGTAACTCCGGGGGCACGCTGATTGGCTCTTTAATAATGTATAACGAAGCGCGTGCCAGATCAAAAGCAAATCACGTGCAGCTGGCAGAAAATGAAATGGCATTAGGCAAAGTATTTGTCTAGCTATGAGGCTATTTAGGAATCTACTGTCTATTAATGTGATGTCTATTAAAGCTTTTCAAATTAATTTTTGCTCATAGAAACCCCATAAATAAAACATGATATATGCATTTTATATATATGCAAGCACACATATGGGGATACGCATAGGTATGCATTATATATTACAAATACCGCAAACATTCAGTCACAACTTTGCAAAATTACCATGCATTGTTAGCAGCTATTCAGGCTAATTAAATCATCTTCAAATTCTTATTTTAATTGTTACTGTGTGCAAGCGTGTGCTAAATAATTGTTACTTGGTTAGGTTGTGATAGTATTTTTGCTGTGACAGAATTTGACAAAAAACTATGGCAGAAGGAAGAGAAGAGAGGTGCACTGATGGAACGTCTCTGCTCCTCACAGGGTATGTTGCTGGCTTTTAAAATCTAGAAGGGACGTACCTGTCTGCTGAGCTCCTTCAGCTCTTTTGGAGAGTCAGCTTTGAATGGGTCAGCTTGGCAGCAGACATGGGAAGCCAGGGAGCGATGCTTACACAGGGAGGTGTCTTTCCATTAGCATTCAGTTTCTAAGACACTGGTAGACCATCGGTGGCCAAGGCTAGGCTTGTGCAGAAGTCTGGAGGCACGTGCTTCTGCATCTGGGTGCAGTGTGGACCTGTTTTTAATCCAGGGAAAGCCTGAAGCACAACATCTGGCCTGAAACCCTGAGCTGTCCCTCTCCAGCCCCATGGTCTAACCCTTAGGCTGGAAACGTGACCCTTCGTCATGCCTACTGGGCTGCTGGCTTGGGCTTTTCTGCCTCGCCAGAGGTCCGGCTTCAGCAGGAGGGAGTGGGCAGTGTTCCTTCCCAAACCTTAGCGTGGTCTGAAGGTCTCCCGGGGAGCAGGAGCCACCTGAGGCTGACGAGAGCCTGCAAAGTCCCCGCTCCTGAGGTCGACCCGAGCAGCGGAGCGCCAACCAGCCTCTCTGCACTCCGTGCTCTCTGCTGCTAAATATTTGAAAGGTGGCATTATTTTGTGCTGTTACACAATAAGCGATACCACTTGCTGTCACGCTGCCCCATTCTTGCCACCACACAGCAGAAACCATCAGCTGACGTGAGTGGCACGCGTGGGGAAAAACAGAGCTCATGCAGACTGTCAGCCCCGCGCCTTTCTGCAATTACCAACAACAGTTCGTTTCTGTCACTGCTCACTAAAAACATGGCATAGCTACTGAAATAAGTGAGCACTTAAGGGAAACCCAGACCTTTTATATCTGCCACTTATTTCCTGATTATCTTCCTGGAGGTCAGGCCCTTCATTTTGACACTTAATGAATAAAATGCCCACGTTGCAGGAAATGGGATAATGAATTGTGAAAAGACATAATCAGCAATGACTAAATAATTAAGGGAATTGAAATGTAGAGTCATGTGGGAATGTATTAATAATAACATGATTTTTCCATATGCTAAAAAATTCTGTCTGTTTTTAGAAAATCAGTCATCACACATGCTCTGTGGCAAAAAAAAAAAATTAATGTAGACTAATAGGAACTGTAATTAGATGTTCTGCTTTTAAACAGCTGAATAAAAGATGAAATCATATAGAAAGTATATTTAGATACAAGCCAGAAAGTAAACTGATTATTATTCATAGTGCTGTTAATAGGAGCTGTAATTTATGCATCTAGTGGGAATCATGTTAGGCAATTAGGAAAGGGAGTCACACTTGACTTCCCTTTATGCATTTACATATTTATATATTTTTCTATATCTTGCCAATGTCTACATCTTTCCAGTTACCTTTAATCCACATAACTACCTAGAATAATATCTTTTACAGTGAAATTCTCTGTTGGAGTTCAAAAGTTGGCCTTCACTTAGATTAAAGAAAACCGCACAAGCTTCTCTTTGATCATATTTGTCTCCTGACATTGGACTTTTGCAAGTCCCCAGTACTACATGAAGAATGGGACTTTTTAATTTCTCTCAGCACTTCACCTTCAAAGGCTTGCAGCAGAAATTATCACGGCAGTCAGATGGGATTGTGCCCATTTCTGCTCCCCTCTATCTATGTTACCCTCTCTCTACTTACCCAGGACGCAGGTTCAATTGCTTAGTCTCTGTAGTCTGCTCCTAACAAAACCTGGGATCCTATAATTCACCACACTCCCAGCACTGAAATCCCAATGATCTGGATTTCGGTTCCAGTTGGCGTTGCTGTGTTTGTGGAATATATGATCATTTATATATACATAATACTTTCAACAGTTCAACGCAAGAATGATTTATGCTTATTTTGTGCAACAACATGGTTATTGTTTTAATCCGAAGGTGTCCTAGTATCTAATCACGTGTTAATGCAGACTCTCAGCTATCCCATAAAATGTGGGTCAGCCAGAGAGGGTCACATCGCCAGATACGTTTGAACAGATGGGTGGGCTGAGGTACAGAGAGCTGTTGTGGTTTGCTCAAGGTAAAAAGCAAGTCAGTGGCAGAGTGGATTAAAATTCAAGGCATGAGATCAGCGAAGGATTAAGTGCCGTGTTCATCTGCTTCATTTCCAGACATATATAAAACATGTACCTCAAATAATCTGCAGGTATCACAGTTTGGAAATATTCAGCACATAATTCTCAAAAAGGAGAGGCAGGGGGACTCTCCAGAGACAGGGACGGGACCTCCAGGGACCTCAGAGAGGGGTGGACGAGTGGGTGGGAGGGGGACCTCTCCCACAGGCGCCATGCTGCTGCTGGGTTGCAGGGCTGTTTCACAGCTAACCTGCCACCATGAGCGCTCAGGACCAGCGCAAGGTGATAACCTGAGCCAAGTGCCCATTCCCAGCAGATAAGCAAAGTCTCTTTTTTCCTCTCTGTGTGACGCCGACCGGGACAAAACTGCCCCATAAGCCAGACCCTGGTTACTCCCAGCCATGTCTGAGATGACTTCCCAACGAGCCTTGTAACACGTTACCAACCCTAAACTTTGAGTTATTCTGGCCTGGTTTTACTTGCTGTGGTTTTCTGCTAAAGCCGTTTTCCCACCGCTTTGCTGGGTGCAGTGCCTCAGAGGGAAAGTGCCGGAGCCTCCCCAGGGTGCGTGGTGCTCTTCCCCGCTCACTCTGTCCCCCCGCAAGCCTTCCTAGAGCCGAGGACCCAGTGTCTTGGCACGGCCGTCTGGCTGCGGGGCTTGCGTTTTGGCTGTGGACCATCTTTCGTAATTGGGCTGGCGAGCACTACCTCTGCTCCCGCTCGGGGCCGGGGCTGCCAGTGCCAGCTGCTCCCCCCGCCGCCCGGGCTGCAGATGGCGCGACCAGCACTCGGCGGCTCGCCCTCCGACGGTCCTCTCCTTCCCCCTGTCCTGCCGAACCATCTTTACAGTACTACTTATAGCAGACGTTATTCAGTAACGACCCGCTCTTTGGCACACCCTGCCACCCTCTTCACCTTTCCCATTCTGGAGCTGGGAAGCAGGAGGTACTCTGGCAGCAATATGGTGTTAAGCTACAAGCCACAGAAAAAAGTGGTTAAAAGCAGTAAATGCATTCCCATGCATTCCAATAATACTATTTTTTATCAGACAGTGGGTGATTTTAATTCACCCCCCATAAGCATCCACGGTGCATCTCCCTCCCCGGCCATCCCGGGCATTGCACGGGTCTGGCTCATTGCATTTGTTCTCTGTCAAAGTGCGATATCTTGGGATGGATTCTGCAGGCTTAAAATAGAAACATTCCTGCTTGCTGCTGCTGATGTATCATTGGGTAATCATTAAATAAATTCAGTGTTTTACTGCATTAACAAAAACACATGATTGTTTAACAGAGTATATTACAGAAGATGGAGGCTTTAATGGTCTCTATGGATTTTTAGTTTGTAAGAGTACATTATGAAGCTGTCTTGGTAGGGTGCTGTTTTCATATGTGAAAGAAGTTACTGGCGTTATACAT
This sequence comes from Fregata magnificens, assembly GCA_013389945.1. Taxonomy (NCBI): domain Eukaryota; kingdom Metazoa; phylum Chordata; class Aves; order Suliformes; family Fregatidae; genus Fregata; species Fregata magnificens. The sequence continues at coordinate 197,195 of WAAD01019018.1, read as the reverse complement.
CATTTTTATATCTTGTTGCTAGGCAACATATCATAGTGCAGTTATTGCAAAGGTGTCTGCTTCCTCGTTAAAAATCTTCATGTTGCTCCTTAATTCTGCAAAATTAGCTCTGTTATTGATCTTATCCTGCTTCCTTGGATATCTATTGATTGAGGTTTCATCCGTTAGGTTTTGGAGAAATATAACAGGGTTTTTATTAACTGAATTTGGGGTTGAAACCTGAAGCATGTGCATTAGTGCTAATCTTTAGTTTCCCCCTTCAACGCAATTTGTTTTCATGCAGGGAGCCATGCGTTTCCGTTCACCTGGGATTCAAAATCAGAGAAGTAATTTGAGTGGTGGTGTATTTAAGATATGGCCTATGACAGCTAGGCTTGAAAAAACAGCACCAACAAAAAGCAGGGGCTACCTAGGGTGTTCTGGGAAAGATCTAAAAATTCCCTTTAAAACTCATTTCTTTCTTCAAAATAATCCATGGTTCCTGCTTCAGCATGGTTCTGTTGCAAACTCCTGCTATATTAGCATTTCCAAATCTGGGGGCAGTTTTGCCTCAGCTTGGGTCAGGCTCTGCAAGATTTGGGGCTGTATGGGACCAAGCTGACTTCATCGCCTCAGCTCATTCTCGCCTGGAGAAGGCAAATCTATTTCAGAAAAACGCAGTTGGTAATAACAGGCAGCATCGCTCGCAACTATCTTCCACACAACAAAATATTTTTTTTTTTTTCCAAGTGCCAGCGTTTATTCCCTTCATTACCACTCCTCCCAAGCTTCCTAGAGTTGGAGAGCTGTCTGCCAGGGCCATATGTGCTCCCCAGAGGCAGGGGTGGCTCTGGCACATGGCCCCCCCAGATGCCTCCGCAGGCTCACGTGGAGCCAGGGCACGTGGAGGGGCTGCCAGCACCAGGCAAGGGGGGAACCAGGGGCTTCCGCAGACCTCCGCGTGCAGCAAATGGCTCTTTATTATCCTCATACCTTTGTTACTAGCATATTGTAATTACTTTCATTAACCAGACTTAATGCAGTGGTGGTCGGTATAGCTACTGTTCATTTTGGGGTGATTGGTACTATTATAATATCAGGTTTTAATTAAGCTGTTTTGGATAAAAGCTGGCATGCTAAAAGCCTTTAAAAATGCTGTTCCTCGGTACACACCCACACAACAACAACCAGTAAATCAATGGGATTTCGCCTAATGTCTCCCTTGGAAGATATAAGTTAGCATGTGGTATCAGGGCAGTTATTTCTAAAGGCCTGTGCTCCAGGGGAGGGGAGGAGTGAAAGAAACATGAAAGAAGTTCATTCTATTATTTTTAACCTATAGAAGATTTAAAAATAGATATAAGACTTTTTTATGCTCCAAAGCCTATTTTTTTAAGGAAAAATGTGCAAATAATTAATTTATAATGGGACTAATTAGTTCTGTGACCTTTTAATAGATGAAGTTGTAAATGAAAGAAAAGAAATTGCAAAGGCCGAAATGTTTAACTTCACAATCAATCGAGGTACTTTCCTAAAAAATGTCTGCAAATAACTTTGACAACATTTTAAAACTGATAGTTACCTGTTCACTCTTGAACAACTGCCTACACGCAGATTTCACTCCTGGAACACACTGAGCTATTCCTGAACGAAGATGTGGCTCCATTTGCACCCTACCTGCTTCCCTGTAACTTGCAAGAGAAGGGATAGGGTGGCCTTACACTACTCTTCCATTGCTTCTAACCCCACAATTTGCCTTTGACGTTTGGGCCCCTGGATCATACAACAGCTTTAGCTCTGTTCCTCCAACAGAATTAGTGAAAACTTTAGCACTGTTTTCCCACTAACAATTCCTCTGCTCCGCACCACTGGATGACCCTGATAACAGCGAGTGATGAATATCCAACCTGACCAGCTTGGTCTGATTCTTTTACCCCCCATCTCCCTGAGGAGACACTGTTAAAATGGATGCAATTCACTGTAGTCCAAGAAGTGTTGCCAGCATCCAGAGGAAACTTCCTTCCATTTCAGAGGAGAAAAGAGTTTGGGGAATCAACCTCTCTTTTAGTATCTGTTTATCCATCAAGTCATATTTTGTTTGAGCAGTTTTGCCAGTTGATCTCTTGTTAGCTCCTTTGGTCTATATAGAAACTCCTGCAAAGGTGTTTGCATCCCCTCATGGCCAATGAACTCAGCTATCAGTCAGAATCAGCTTAACTTGTTTCATTCATGGGAAATTTCTGCCATAGGTAGCTGAGATGGCTCAGTTAATCACCTTTTGTTTCTGCCTGCAAAAGACAGAGAATTCTCTCGTTATCCACATTCAGATTAAAGAATTAACCGAGACGGTGTCACAGGACAACAAGAGCACACCTGGGAGCACCGAAAAAGCTGTTACTTCTCACCCAACCACTCCAGAACAAAACAGAAGATGAGCCTCCAACTCACATGCCACATCGTGTCCCATACCTACATTGTACATTATTTCACTGGTTTATAAAAAATTCAGCACTGGTTTCCAAACGGACTATAGGTCCATTGGCTCTCAATGCTTCATAAAGGCTATCCTTGCTGGTCAGCAGGCCAGATGTGCAGCAGGATTCCCCATCAACCTCCTCTCCCAGCTACCACAATATCTCTCCTCATGCTCATCTGCAGGTGGTCAGCTCAGGAGGTGAAGTGACAGCCTCCATCTGAAACTCACCAGCAGGCATGAAACTGCAAACCGCCCAGTCCCCACTCCAGGACTGTTCAGGTACTGACAGGCAACTTTAGCCCTGTGCTGTTACAGCCACAAAACACTTTACCTGAGTCCTGGGGAACAAGGGGGTTTTTCCATATGTCAAGGAGACATGTGTCTTTCAAGATGACGCATATTTCTGGCTGCCACCCACTGGCATGGTCTGTAAAATGCCCTACTCCATCAACTCAGCTTTTCAGGGCTCTGCAGGGATTTGTGGATGAAAAAATGTCCATGACCAGGAAGAGCCATGTTACCAACTTCTATTTGCTATCCACTTAGTTAAAAAAAAACCTGAATGTTTTGCTCCAATAAATTCTCTGCTTCCCCACTGCTCATAATTCTTAGAAAACTCAAATAGGCAGGATCAGGATAATTTTATTTCTCCAACGTGATGAATCCGCCAGCCCTGTCTGTTGCCTTTCTGCGAATCTTAGTCTCCCAGAACCAGAGCCAAATTTGACACCTGGTGCCAGCCAACACCTGATAGTCCGAGGTTTTTTGGCCAACACTCTTCAAAACATCTTAGTGCCAAGCGCAGAACCCTCTACAAAGCTGAATGTCAGAAGTGTATGGACTGGATTGCTTCCCAGCAGCTCTCTGATCAGCTCGGTCAGAATACATCTATCAGCTTTGTTGTTGGAGCCCATCAGCAGGGTCTCACCAGCTCATGTCACGATGTTTTTGGTCTTGCCACTTTCATTTCAGTCTGAGTTGCCAGGGGAAAAAAAAAGAGAAGGAACGCTGAGCCAATCTGCAGCTTCATCCATGGGACGCTTTTGCCGGCATCCATTTTCCTATATTGTCAAATATGGTATTTCTTGGCCCTTGCTGGTCTTGCCCCCAGCTTACTTTTCATCTCTTGGTTAGGATACAGAGGTGGACGATGCCTTTGATCAGCCCACTTGTTAAATGTGCTGTGATACTTCTAGGAAAAAAGATGAAAATAACAAATATGCCCAGTAGCAGCTGGGCTGCCAAAATACTGTTATATAATCTTAGTGAGATTAAGACTATTTTGCTAGTCAAAATTAAGTCATCGTTCCCTTGTATTGCTTCCTCTGTCTGCATCTGTCTTGAGTTTCATCTCATGTATTTGGACTGCCAGCGCTTTGGGGCAGGAACTGCTCTTTCAGTGTTGGTGTGGGGCGCTTTGCTGAGCGGGTCCAGACCAGGAGCCTAGACCATAACTAGGCATTTACACGTCCCATTCACAATTATCATGTAGTTTCACAATCCCAAAGTGAGATTGTTTGCAGAGACCTTATGTTCCTAGCTGGGAGGGACCCTTCATCTTGGCATTTCAACATGGATTGCAACAGCCTGAAAGGAGCCTTTCCTAGAGAATGGTGGAGGGATCCAGGACCTGTTGGCTTGCCCACCCCCTGCCTCATCCTTTGAAGGACAAAGTTCAGCCTCATCTGAAATTGTTTCCTAAGTTCAAAAGATTCTGAGAGGTCCCAAATCTTAGGTCCCTTTGCTAAAAATTAAATAGCTGTAGCTTCACTTCTCATGAAGCATTTCTCCCCACAGGGGTCTCCCCGCCTTACCAGGCCCTTCCAGCTTCAGGATGGAGTTCCTTGCAGGCTCTTACTATGTCTTCTGAAGGTACAGAAGTGAATCTTTAAACCCTGTATATCTAGGGAAAAAAATTATAATCACTTCACCACCTTACAGCATTCATTCTTCTGAGAGCTTTCAGTAAAGACCAGACACAATGTAAGTTCGACACTGGAAATGTTGTGTTTAGATTATGTCACAACCTGCAGATAGTTTTAAAGACTTCTGCAGATCTCACCTTGATCTCCAATTCCATCAGTTTAGCCTTCTACTTGTTTTCTTCCCCAAAATCTCAGTTCACTCACAACAAAGTAAGATGGTGAGATGTCATTTAGTGTGTATAGGATTGGCACATTCAGGTGATCCCCCAAAATTGCTCAAGTGTCCAGTCTGAAATGGTGGGAAGCCAATTTATTCCTATGCAGACTTGTCCAGGTAAATTTTATACTATATTCCTATTTCTGATGGGTTATTAAAGAGTATCCTCCAGACAGAGCCCGTTCTTCATTTGCCGAGGTACTCAGACCTGCTTCCTAATGCTTTGTTTACTCATTGACTTCTGCAAGTCCTCAATTCCGCTTGGTAAATCAGAGGCCAGTGCTGCTAAAGTTGTCCCCTGTTGTTCTTTGGGTAAGATTCTCCCACATCTGGATTTAAAATGCAGCTTGTTCGTTACCAAGAATGGGGTCTCTGTGGACCGGCACTTGGAGGAGAGGAGCAGCTTCCTCGGCACTAACTGTGGTTTTTCACAAAGGGTTTTTCCACACAGACTCCACGACCCGCCTCCCCTCCCTGCTGCCTTGGAGCCCAGTGCTCTGGCATACCTCATTGGTGAGGTGCCAAGTGGTAAATGGCCTCCCCAGGACAACCTTACTGCTGGTGCTCCTGAAAGGGTCTGGATGGGGATGGTGCACCTGGGGATGCCTCAGCTGTTGCCACGGTAGAGGAAACCAGTGTCTCCTGCACCAGAAACTTGCCCCTGGAGCAAAATCTGTGTGGACAGCCCCTCTTCAAGAACCACAGTTAATGTCGGGTAAGTTACCTTTTTTCCCCCCTCATTCTGTAATTAGACATCCCAATTATGTAGTTTAATCTAATTAAAGTAATGATGCAATTATACAATAATTGATACATAATCGGCATGCAAAAACCTGTGTAAGTATTATTTAACCAACAGAGCAAATTCTAGATGAACCTTTTCAGTCTCTTAAAAGTATATCAAGTTAGCAGCCAGCTTGAGGAAGGGATTTTGCCTACTCAAGCATTTTAAAATCCTTACTGCCACTAGTAAAATTGCTTTTTTTCCTATTTATGGACATTCAGCTTCCATTGACTTCAACGGGAGCTGTCTCTGAGCGCCCATAGACAGAAGTAAAGCTTAGAGCCTCTGAAAGACTCACCACAAGTATCTTATCCAAAGATGGCAAAGTCCTACAAAGCCATTTCAGGAATGCCTAATACTGGATTGCCTGCTGTTAGAGATGATGGAAAAAAAAAAAATCTCATGGTCGATTGGAAGAGAAGACAGCTCTGTGGTACCTGTACTGGTACCTTCTCAGCAAACCTTACCACTTAAGATCCTTTTTTAAAAAATTAATTAAAAATTACTTCCTCGTTATCCAAAATAACTGCAAAATATGCATATTACATATGCACCACACTTACAGATGTATTAACTAAGGCTTAGCTGTGGATCCACCCAAGGTCTCGTGCACCAAAATCATGAGAATGTGCAGGTGGATGAAGGAGTCCTTGCTCTAATGGCACAAAGAGGAATCTAGTTTTCTGTATTGGCTCATTTTTCTGGAATAGATAAACTGAGAAGCATATGTTTCATCATATGAGGATGTTAGCTGTATCTGTAACAGCCAAAGACCCATGTTCTGAAATGACATGAGAGACCTGGGGGCTTGTCAGATAAGAAATGGGATTTCTTCTCATCCTTGGATAATATTTCCTTTAACCTGCGCCCCATCCCCCTACTGTTGTGCAGTGAACTGTGCTATAGATCCTATATAGCTTTTCCCCACCAGTGATGTGGCTGAACGTCAGCGATATTTCACCCTTGTTTTGGAAAGCACTGTGGAATTAAACATATCCACATTTATATAACGCTTTATAATCAATCCAGCGTGTCTGGATGTGTGAGGAAATGAGAATGGCCTGTCCCTTTCTTTGTCTCTGTTGCATAACTCATGCTTTAAACTAGGTGCATTATCTTGCGAGATGTTATATAGCGAGTTTGTTCAAAATGCCCCAGTAGCTGTGTTGGTAGAACTATTCACAAGCAGGGAAATTTCAGAGGAAAATGTGAATGTTCCCTGATAAGCAGTCACTTGAGCTTTTCTTCTTGTTGCTTTTTTGCATGATTTGCTGCTAAGGATCTAGTTTTAAGTGTTATTACCCATGTGTGTGGAAGTATAATTTTGATTTGATCCATATTCTCTTTAATACTAAAATTGCTGGAAAAACTTTTTTAATTTGGTTTCAAATTCAGATATGATGGTTTTACTGTTATCTTTTAATTGTCAGTATTCGTATTGCTGGTATAAGTGTTTGCATAATCTTTTTCATGATAGACATGGAAAATATGTAAAAAAAAGCCTACAACTGAACAGTTGCTCATTCATGGTGATATAAATTCAGTTCTACATATGGAAGTCACTGAGAACCTGCACATATGGCCCACAGTTTCCAAGCTTAAAAAGAACTCACAGGTGCTTAGATAACCCTCGAATCACTGGTCAGGGTCACGTAGAGAGCATCTTTGTCTTCCAGCATTTTTCTTCCACCCACTTGGTGGTTTCAAGCTGAATGTAAGGGGACAGACTCGGCTGGGCAGCGTATGAAGAAAGTTTCTGGTGTCAGACTGAGCCCTAGTTCCTTCGACCTAAAGGGTGCAATTGCTTCAGAGACAGAAAAAAAGCCAGTCACATGCCTTTCTTGGGTGAAATTCTCTCGTTGATGGGCTAGAGAACATCGGTAGGTCCATTCAGTAACAGACATCTGGAGACTGAAAGAAAGCAAAGCAAATGCAGTTAAAAGCTATGGGAAAATTCAGTAGGCACACTACTGCACAAAAAACCCCCAACCTATTTATATTTCATGAAAAAAATCAGCATAAAAACTTAATGTCCAGTTATTTCACGGCTGTGCTTACATTTGTTGCTAACAGAAGTCTCTGTAATGTAGCTCACAGGCAACACCATTGTGCTAATTTTCCACCAGTCTTTGTCTTCATTGTTGTAGCAGTAAACTCACCCATATTTGACGTAGGAACTTGAGCTGAATTTGCCAACAGTTTGGTAATTCTGACAGGCTAGGGGCTGCTGTCTTTGGTCAAGATACAGTAACAGCCAAAGTACAGCTGATTTCATATTGCTGAGCGTGATTTAAAGGAAAAATCTTTGAAGGAAGTATAACTGCCTGAATTACTACTCTTTCATATGTTTTTAAATGAGAATGTAAAGGCCAAGGGCATTTTTTCCTATTTAATACTATTAAATCCATCATTAAATCTCTTGCTGAACACTGGGTGAATTTAACGGTGCCCTCAAGTGCCGATGCTGATGCTTGACTGTGTTAATATTGTTGTATATACAGATACGATAAATAACACTTAGCTAAGGTAGTATTAGCAACCTTATTGGGTATATCAATACAAATAGCTGTACTAATGAGATTAAGCATCAGAAACCAATGGCGGTGTGAATCTAGGCACTGGGGCTAAAATATGGATAGGGATTCAACACATTGAACCTATCAATAAAACCAAACAGACTCGACTAAAAGCCTTCCTGCTAGTTGGCATTAAAGGATTAATTTGAAAGTACAGTTTTTATCTTTTCTCATCTCACTTTATAACATGCTCTGTCTTAAAACTTCAGTCTGTCTTGTGTACAGGTATTATGAGTGTTTCTATTTGCTGAACAATCAGCAAAACCCCTGGCAGGCCATTCTGCTTTGCCTTGCTGTAACCGGAGTTCCTTTTGGTTGATGTAATTCAGCACTGGGGGGTGGGGATGGACCAGGTTCGTACCGCTGGTATTTTGAACACAGAGTTGCATTAGTTGAGTCACCTCTAGATCATCGTTTCTCCTCTCAACATACACCTGTTGGATGCAATTGCCTTGCCCATGCAGATTATTTTAAGCCACCCGGCATAATTCCAGGATCCCATTTTTCTCACACAAAAAGCATGAAATATTCATGATTACAGTACTATCTTACCATCATAGTAATCTCCAACTGTCTCCGTTTCATTTTGAGGGTGTTCCTTATTTATGCTTTTATTGCTGGTAGGGAAAAAAGCTCTATGTTATGATCTTACTTCTGATGGGATTCTACGTATACTAAAGCTTTCGAAAGATATATCCACTGCTTTGTTTTACTAAGAAACTTTTTCAAAGCAAAAGAAGAACTGATGTAAAGGACTACCTTAATCAACTGGGGTGAAATCCTTCCCTGGGTAGGAAAGTCATTGAAGGCTTAAGTGGGAATTAATTGATACGTAGGCATTATGTGGACCTTCTTATTGCAGTGAATTGCTGTTTGATGGTTTTCATGAAGAGAAATCAGAAGAAATTAACATTTGCTGCCACAAAGCAACCTTTCATGACTTTTAATATTTTAAATTTCCAATACTAAGGCAGCTGTTCCTGATTCCCTGCTCTCTAAAAAATAGGTAACATAATTAAAAAGTGGTAATGGTATGTCCTGTTTCCTTTTTCTTTATGTATTACTTTAATTTTTCCACATGATTTCTATGAGGTTAAAAAAAAAGGAAATATATACATCCTCATTTTTTTAAATGACAGCAAAAAGAATGTTAATTTTGCTGTAAAGTGGATAAGTAAATCATGTGTAGTTAAAAGCTCAAAAATAAACAAGCATTTGTAACCATCTTACTTCCTTGCATGCCTCTGTCACGATGCAGCCTGTAATTTCATAATCACCTACTGTTTGCTGGCAAACATCTTGAGGAATGTTTTAGAGAGCTGTAAAAACTTTTGTTAGCATCATTTTTCATAACATTCTAGCTGTAAAACCAAGCTGTCTTTGTACTGAGAGTCTGGTACAACATCGACGGAGAATACCGAGGAATGGTGAGGCAGCGTGATATGCTAGTCCATGTAGGCTTTCTGTGCATGCCGGTGTTTCATCAGTTCAAATTTAATTGTTTCATAACCAGTCTACTTCTCAACTGTTTTGAAGATCTATTTATTTTTCATTCCATTCATTTGATTTGGTTTTAGCCAATTTAGATAAATCTAAATGTATTTGGGTTAAGTTAAAATGGTTTAAAACCATTGCTTTTTTTTAATAGATGCCAATTTCTTATGCAGACAGTGCCTACAATAACGAGTAAGATACCATTGTTACTCTGCTTCTTAATGAAATAAATGGTATAATGGATGTAGCCAGAACGCATGCTTTAGGAGCAGAATTAAGGCTTCAGTGTATATTTTCATACCTCTACTGTTTTTTCCAAGTGGAGTCGCAGAATGGCATTGTCACCCTTGATACCATTTGTGCTGGGACAGGGATTTTCTTAAGGGATTTTCTGACTCAAGATTCTTTCAACCTTAATTCCAGTTTTATGTGTTTTACCTCGTAGTAATAGTACGGTACTTACAGAGATTACAGGGGTGCTGGGATGCTTGATTCAGGTTTGCAGAATACCTTGCAAATGAAAGCCAGTGTGTAAAATAAGCACTAAATATTGTTTCAGGGCGTAAAGCAGGCAGAGCTTGAGACAATGGTAGCTTTGAAGAACACACTTAATATAAACACTAGATAAACGTGAATTGCACAGCTAAAGAATGGTCCCCTTCGCTGCTCCATGAGCGTATTTGCAGCTAGAGAGAAGCACAATTTAAAATCAGTTTTAACAAGAAATGCCATATTGCCTAGGGACAAGTGGGGCAAAAAACGGGCTCTCCCTGCCTCTGACAGCTTCCCAAGGGCCACCCCATGTAGCGGGGAGAAGTGGCAAGTGCTGTTTTGTGCTCCTGGCACTGGCTTCCAAGAACGTGATGGTGAGCAGCGGCGCCCGGGCGGGCTCCCTGCGTGTGCATAACGCCCTCACAAGGGCTTCCAGAAGCACCATGCTGCTGGCAAGCCTAACATTTTTCTGCACAACAACAAGGGCCCGGCCTCAAGCCCTCTCCCCACCCATGCCAGTCTTTTCAGGGTGCAGGTTTGGATCTTTTTTCCGAGGCTGCCACAGTAGGAACTGCAGCGTCTGAAGTGCAGGGGCTGTGATTGTGCCAGCTCTGCAAGCAGGAGCAGTATCCCATGCACTCGCGCCCTGATTGGCCCCATCACAGGACTTCGCTCCTAAACATCCAGAACAACCTGCGGATCAATGTAAAAAACCAGTCCGTTTCTACCTGCTGACTTGTTGCTTTGACTCTGCGAAACAGATAAAAATTATTATAACAGGAGCCCAGTGTGCTCTGCTTACCAAACCCTTTACTGTGATGCAAAAGGCCCTGATTATCTGCTTTTTCCTCAATAAGCCACACAAAGACTGGAACATAGCAGCAGGACTTGGTTCTTATCACTTTCCAGGCTTTATTTTTGCCTCTGCTCTCAACAATGAAACCTCCAGCCTTGTTGTGTCCAGTTTGCATCGGCCAGGGTTCACGGTGTGCACGGATGGGGGCCTCAGAAGTGCTTGAGGGACTTTGGGTGCGTCCACTGGGAGTTCTCTACTAAATTCTTCAGTTATTTTGAGGAGTCTTCCAGTACATATTTTCTTCCTCTTTTCCTACCCCATATGCTTTCAACACATTTTGGACAAAATCCTTCAAACATCAACACCACAAGATGTCAAAAAGAAAAGGAAATCACTTCACCCATCTAAAATACTGTCGGATGGTCTTGTCCACAAAAGTTTCTGTCAATTCACAGATCACTAAATTCAACAGTTCAAGGTGCAGTAGTAGTTTTGAGGAGATTCAACTGCATGCTTTATCCTTGGTAGAGAATAAAATATCCTTCGTAGAGAACCTCTACCATTGCACTGTGCAAGCTTTGTTTGTCAATTAATTTTTTACTGCCGATTAAGTCCCAAAGTTATCCAGTAATTTGTCTGAGAGGGACTATCCTCCGAACCTCTGCCCACTTGTGCTGGTATTTTTACCATTGCAAGAGTCAACAAAACCTGCTGCTCCTTGTAACTTCTGAACAAAATCATAGCCTAGGTATGCACAGTGCCATGTACATGCTACAAGCTAGTGCTCACCCAAGAGAGATTGTCACCTACATATACATACAGGAATTGGACTATGCATGGGGAAAAGGAAGTGCTATTAACTCACTTTTCCAAGTGCAGCAGGATCTGGCCAGCCTTTCACATCACAAAGAACCTTGGAGCAGGCCCACCAGCCTCTGGATCTAGCACCAAGCCCCGCTTTGCCACCTTGCTGGATTTTTTCCAGTGTGGGTGGCTGATTCTCCGGAAGAATCCGGGTTGTTTGCCCAGGGACCCCTGGAGGGAGGAGGAGGATGTTTGCACCTGGCTCCCACTTCTGGCCAGGGCTCATTCCGCAGGCCCGGGGGTGAGAGGTTGCTAGTACGGAGATCCTCTTTCCTCTACACCTACCAGGGGAAGGAGGGCATGTGCATTACGGAAGACAACAGGAGGCAAAGAGCCACCCTGGGTAGTGGCTGTGCCTACATGGACCTGCTGGAATACTGCTCTGCACGCCCCGGTCCCGACTCCAGGGATCGAGGCTGGGCGCCTGATGGAGAGCACCTCAGCTCTCTTCTGCCATCCAACTGCTCTTCCAGGCTGAGACAGAATCCAAATGTGACTTTTTAGAAGAAAAAGATGATAGCCAGCTGGCTAACCTTCTCACTACCCACAACTTTAAAACTGGAAAACCTAATACTGGGTTGTCTGTATATTTAAGGAAAACATTTTATATGATCACAGATGACCTTGCTGGAAGAGCAATGTCTTCGTAATGTGAAGGTATTAAAAGGTCATATGGAGTATATATGTTTACAAGAAACATAGGGAGGGTGGGGAAGAGGGCCTTATGAGTGCTTGACTCTCATCCTGATATGCAGATGGCCAAGGTACAGGAACGTGGTAACGCTTTCAGATTTGGAGATAGAGACATAACCTAAGAGATGGTCTAAGAAAAAGTGTCAGGGCAGCCTAGCTGAAATACTAGCACTGCCAGGAAGTCACCTCTGAATTCTCCCTCAACTTGTATGTGTGATTGTAGCAACTAGAGAGGCCCAGCACTGATCAAAATCTCTGTGCTAGGTGCCATACAAACATGTAAGAAATAAAGCTTTGCTCCAAGGAACGCAAGGCCAACTCAACACCCCCAGTTGGAGACACTTTAGGATGGAGTACAGCAGCCTGGGCTCCATCTCTAGACAATATAGAAAGTCACTTCCAGAGGATGCTCTAGATCTTTGGTCCGCTGATGTGCTCCATGCTGCAGTCTATCTTTCTGCTGACTATATCAAGAGTGTCAGGCAGATGCCTTCATCGTGTTGACCCCTCAGTTAAATCCCCAAGGTTAATTGTGATGCATCTGGACCTTATACAGTCAAAAGCAGCAGGGGACAACTATGGGTGATAGATTACTGATACATAAGGAAAGAGCAAACTTTTGTTTCTATCTTTTCTAAAACACAGTGGAATATCCCTTTCTCTTATTCACTGCTTTTGTGGTCAGTACCTAGCATTCACAGGTGAAAACAAATGGTTCGCATGTTTTCTTGACTTACAAAGTCTGTATTGAGAGCCATAAATGCTAAGGATTTTGATGGACTGAAAAAGAAGCTCTAAAATAATAAAAAAGAATCCCGCTTAGGTACATTTTAGGTGTGAGTGTGAATGGTATATTCTGTCCCGCGGTCTGACTAATGTCCTGACCTGTGTAACAAGCCAGATAACTGCAGCCACTCTCCCCTGTTTTGAGCCCATTATCTTGTATTTGGCTGAAGCATATCATTCAGAAAAGCATCCTTTCCTGATCTTAAGACTTCAAGAGATGAAGACAGACATTTCCGTAGCCCTGCACCCCAGCAGTGAACCGCCAGCTCATGAGAAGTTGTTCTTTTTCTCCTAACTTCAGTTTGCCTTTTTGTCCTTCTGTCCATTGGCTCATGATACAAGAAGTTAGTGGTTTTCATCTTGTTCTATGACTGACAACATTTTCCACTGAGACTTATTTGGAAATTTTGTATACATGGACTCCTATTAAGCATGTTTCAGTCATGTCTTGTGAATCCTGTTGAAGGTGTTGAGTAGAGGTTCTACCTTTTGCCTTGGGACACTTGACAGCTGGCTACAAATAAGTTTTCTAGAACTCATGTTAGAGGGGTTTTTTGGCCTATGAAGATGTGTATGCAAATCAAGCACAGTAGCTCTTAGTCTAACAGGGCTGATCTCTGTAAATATCTGTGATCTTTTTTTCTTCCTTTTTTCACCTTCTCAGAATTTCCAGCATTTTTGAAGAAATGTGGTCGAAGAAACAGGCTATTCCAGCATTGGCCTCACCAGTTTTACTGTGCTACTTATTTCTCCATTTTCAAATGCACAATGATGGAGCGAGCTCTTTGGGCAAGAGCATGAGATGTTGGGAGATTATTTTCAGTTGCTTGTCCTCTGGTGATCTCCTAACTCCTTTCCGGGTCCAGTGTCCCAGTCTACCAGGTATACATGGTATTCTTCATTTTGTGGACATGAGTATGTCTGTGTTCAACTCTGTACACCTCTGTACTCTTAGCTGAACTGGTCTCTGTCGCCTTCAGCCATCACATTGTGCCACTGTGCTACTTCTAGAATACAAACCATCAAGATTTAACATCTTTCTGTCAATTCAGATCTAGGAGGCACAGGATGCAACCTTGAGAACAGATGGCTGAATTCACATACACTGAAGCACACAGTGCTACACTGATTTCTTAATCTCATTCAGAATAAATGACTTGTATATGAACAGATTCCCCAAGTTGTCAGAGCATCATAAACAAAATTGTTTGCTAATTGCAGTCAGCCACATCCATGCAAGGTTGTCCGGGAAGGATTTACAGGCTGCTTTGCTTTGCAGAACCTTTCTGTGCTATAGCAGGGAAAAGGGAAGGAGAGTCCCTGCCTTGATGCTCAGCTCCACCGTCTAGCCTGGTGTAATTTTCACCTGTAAATTAAGTGCATTTCATCTAATATCATTAAGAAACCACAAGTGCAAAACCTCTTGGAGCTAGGCTTTATAGAGCCACATTTGACAGCAATTTAACGTCTAATACTTTAATTTTGTCTTTTTTCTTTCTATGGTCTTTTCTTACCCTCTCTATCATTTTTTCACACTGACCAAGAAGTTTGTTGTTGTAGCACAGAACAGAAGCTTGCTTGCTTCTTGTTATGGTTGGCAGCCTTCACAGGTACATTAGCCAAAAGGCGTTCTGGTAGCACCTTAAACCTTAACCCAGAGCACAAGGTATTTACTTCATGTAATGTCTGCCTGTAACTTGTGCATAGAGCACACAGGCACTACTGTGTTACCCATAAGTTCGTGAAGCTTGAAATACTCAATCAGTTGGCTGAACAAGCTGAGCTAAAATTATCAATTCATACCCACTGGTGAATCTCCACTGTAAATGCACAAAAGAGCTCTTTGTACAAGCCTTTGGGTTCCCAGGAACCACGTAAGTCTTTATGGTACCCCCAGTCCTCTTAAACTGGATTCGGGAGTATGAAAGAGTGGAACTAAGAACAAATTAGGCCAAACCGATGACCTGCTATTTCACCTTCTGTCCAGGGGTGAACCAGGACCACTAACGTGGCCTCCCACAAAATAAGAAACTTGAAAAATTTTTCTAGTTTCAAAAAAACTAGATCTTTTTCCCCACAAATCTTGCTTCAATGACTTCCTTACATTTAGCAGTGTATTTTTGTCTGGAATAAAAGGATGTTTATGTTAGAACATTACATGCATTTGCGGCAAAGACATTTCAGTATTGCTAAATATTTACTGTGATGGCATTTTTGTCTTCTCCAAACCACAGATGTTTTCCTTAGTAAATGTGTCTGTTTTTTAGCTTTGGGCATTTTTTTGTCTGCTCCTTTGTCCATATTAATTCAATCATCCATCAAAACCAGGGTAAGACTCTGACCAGTATCCTGGTCTTTATTTTCAACAGTCTTTGTTTTAACTTCTTGAAATGCTTCCAGAGCAATCCTGAGGCCACTGCCATTGCTTTGTTAGCAGACTGCAGAATTAACATGCTTGTTACGATCTCTGAAAATGTCGACTATGTGCACTTTCTCATTATTATCTGAAATCATGCAGAGATCTGGACCTTGAAGTATCCTAGGTCTTTTCCTTTCCTCTTTCTCCTCCCCCCACTCCCAAGAGACAGCTATTCATCTTCATTAGCCACTTCTGTTAGCTTGCTGCCAACTGAGACTAGAAAACTAGCTGCATCAGTCTTGCATGGCAATTCAGGAATTAGAATCTACAGTCCTTGGGTGCAGGAGGTTAATGCACTAATAAAGATTGTACCTTGATTAACCACATCATCTCAGCTTGCCCAGGCAAAGCTGGTTTTCAGACAGTTTGTCATATCATATGGTCCAATGCATTCATCTAAAAACATAGCTTCTTAGCTAAGAACAGATATTCATCATTGCGACTAAAGGACAAATTTTGTCCATTTTTTTTTTTCATTTCAGTGAAGAATATTTAAAAGTTTTTAAGGAAATCCTCTAAATTATGTTCTGTGATTTACCTGTAAAGGGACATGTTCTTCCTTTCCTGATAGAGATAAATCTTTTTGTCTTAAACTCTGATAGGAGAGAGTATGGCATGGGTTATACCCTAATTAACACTTGCTCTTAGAATCAAACCACATTTCTCTTGGGTATCCGTAGCTTCTTCTGGACTTATAGGCTCATTTAGTCCCCCAAAAATGAATAAAAATTTGCAAGACTCTTTGCTAAAGAATTATAATCATGCAATGAAGGACCTAAATAAGTCAGTTTGATAAGTAAGAAGCTGTAGCCTTCTTTTACATTTATCTGTGCTAGATTGCTGAACCTTGACTAAATGTTGCAGGTTGTTTGCAGGATGGTTCCACTAAAGCAGAGATAATGTATTCCAAACAGAAACTTATTGCACTGGCATTTGTGATTTGCTGTAGAGTGAATTGATCCACAGATCACGTTGCAAATGTTCATGATTTGGAATGGTTTAGTTCTGTAGATACCAAACATCTGGAGATTTAATGCTGAACACATTCTTTAATGCTGCAGTCTGCAAAATCTCTGACCTTCTCCCTTTCTAAGGGCCTAATTTCTCTTTTTTTCTTTCCTTCTCCCCAGCCCACAGGCGCGTGCACGCGCGCACGCACACACCCAAACACACACACACACAGACCTGTTTCTATCAAGCCATTTCAGCTGATGCCCGTCCATGCAGGTCTGAAGAACCAAGCATAGCACAAATGACACAGTCACAAGCTACACAATTACCTTTATTTCTTTGCTTAGAACAAAAAAATTCCTTGACAAGCACTCTCCCCTGAACTGTCATATATCTTGGGATGTTAAACTGAGGAAGCCTATTGAAAGGAATTCATATTACAGAAAGCAACAGGACATTTGAAGGGTCTTGGGACTGAAAGCAAAGGGGAAATGTGGTAGAATGTGTTTTGCAGCAGATTGCTATGAAAAAAGTGACTCCTTGAAATCATTTTAGCAGGAGTAGGGGAGACAGAAGAACTGCTAACTGAGGTTCAATGCTGAACTGGCACCCAGCTCGGCATAAATGGTGTCCTTATGGCTATTTCAGTTCCATGACAGGGAGCTCATAGTAATTCCCTTATTTCACCCGTCAGTTAGTGGGTGGGTGAAACCACGTTTGTCACTTATCTCAAGTTTAGAAAGCATTTTGCATCATACGTGACATAAATATCAACTATAAATTAAAACCTGCCCAAATAAGTGGATGGAAAGGAAGTAAAACAGGAAACAACAGAAGCTGGAAAATGGCAAGATATTTTGTTGGGTGGTGGTGGTTCTGAATAACATGTTACCGAAAGGATAATGACGAGATAAAAGATGCTGAAATGGAAAGCGGAAAATTATCAAGTGCTCAAAGGAAACTACAGGGCCTATGAAGAAGAAGAAAAAGAGTTAAGTAGATGTAGTTTGGATAAGCAACATCATAAACAAACAAGAGGAAACAGCTTTATCTTTCTATTTTACAGGTGTATATTTGAGGTTTGGGTTAGAAAAATTGCAGCAATAACAGATACTAGAGGAATCAATTTTAAAAAAAGAAAATTTCCTTTTCACATCATGGGAACCTTATCATAGTGAAATGCTGTCAGCTTCAGCATAGTCTCCAAAAGTTTCAGTGTCAGACTCTTTGCTTTGGATGTTTGACACTAAAATCATAGCCATGTTGTCAGCTAGTGGCAGTGTAGCTTCACTGAACTGAAAGGGATCTTTGCCAACTGACAGCAGTTAAAGAGAGAGTCTCCTGTGTTAAAAAAAAAGATCTATTTTATGAAGACGGGAAAGTAACTGGATTAGAAGTTCTCAAACTGTGTCCTGTGATCACTTGCTGAAGGGTCTTGGAAAGCTCTGCGTTAGCTTTGTGTTGCCTTGACTTCCAGCTGAATAAATATTTCTAATGCTCCCCTAAAATTTGCATTTTAGTGTAGATTTTAGTGTAGGTAACTACAAAGAGAGAGCCTCTGCGGTCCCCGTGAGCTAACCAGCAGAGTATTTGCAAAGGAAAATTGTGTCTCACCAATCTCCTATAATTCCTGTGACATGCCAGTAGAACAGTGGATGAAGTTGAGCCAGCTAAAATAGTTTTCAAAAGGTGTTTGACAGGGTCCTTTATGAGACACTACAAACATTTCTTAAATCATCATCTGTGGAGAGACAAAATATTATGAATCAAAAGTTGGCTGGGTGAGCACAAGCAAAGAGGAGGATTAAACAGTCAATTTTCTTAATGGCCTGATGATAAGTTCTGGTTTCGGCAGCGAATGAACAGCAAGATAATACAAGTGGCTAGACTTTAAATCTAGATGATACTGGTCTCCCTACTTTTTATTAATTACAATTTTTCTAAATCAGTTCAACCATTCCTGGTATCATGTGCCACACAGCAAGATTGATGGCACCAGATAAATAGCATTGCCTTAAGTCTAGAGTCAATACTATTATTTACCTCTGCACAGGTACTTTTCCTGAAAAATTACCTACAAGCTAGGGTTAAAAGCCCCAAACAAAACACTGCCAAGCAGTCATTAATCCACAAGAAA
This sequence comes from Fregata magnificens, assembly GCA_013389945.1. NCBI lineage: Eukaryota > Metazoa > Chordata > Aves > Suliformes > Fregatidae > Fregata > Fregata magnificens. Next base: position 178,606 of record WAAD01019018.1, on the reverse strand, counting down.
TGTCTTGTTACTTAATTGTTGCTGCGGAAACTGAATTTGGAGCAAGGATACACAATACCATAGATTTCTTTATTTGAAGGTTTTCCCTTCAGTAAGAAGAAAAACCAAGTTGGCACGTTGACTAAGATTAACTAGGCTTGGACCTTTATAGCTTGTAAAACTGGACATTTATGTATAACTGCTGAAAACTGATTTACTACAGGTGGAGACGAGTAGAGTTGCAGAGTTGTAGAGTTACAATACGCGTGTGAATGAGACGTGCCATCACCACCACCACAAAGATGTCCATGTGAAACAACATCACTGCAACCCTCACAAGGAGAAACACGTGTTGAAAAAAAAAGAAGGGGTCTCAGAGCTGCCCCTCGGTCTTGTGCATCTGGCCGCAGGAGGAGGAGGGCAGTCATCGTCATCTCAAACAAGCTGTCCTGCACTTGGGCACACGTGCTTATCCACACCTATTTTTAAGCAGTCTAGTCAGGGCTTCCTTCTTTGTTTTCCCCACTTCTGGACCCCAAATGGCTTCTCAGTGCTTCCTTTCATTAACATTGTTCAGGACTTTAAGGTTAACTTAATCAAGTATAGAGAAAGATCTAAACTGGTTTTAAATTAGCCCATTATCTTGTAGTGGCTGGAACATTTCTGGTGCCAGGTGTTTCAGACTTATTTTTTGTTTGATTTACGCTAAAAAAAATCCCTCCTTTTTTCTCTTTCTAATTTCAAATATCTTTTGTGTCAATCAATGTTCTAACACCAATTTGAAGGTGCCGACAATCTTAAGCACATTTACATTTTCATCAGTCCATTTGAAACATTGTTTTCAGTCCGGTGGGTGCCTTATGCCAATACTGCCAATCCCAAACTCCAAAGACAGGCAAGTTAGCTGAGCAGAAAAGAGAAGCTGTGCTTGAAAGTTTATTTTAACAATAAAAGTTGAGTCCTTTCTATTTAGTTAGTTAGATAGTTGCCGTTTGGGCTTACATTTTCAATCATTTCACACCATGCACTAAAAAAAGATCTTGATATAATCATATGTCACCACCAGTGCTTTTAATCTGTCTCAAATATCTTCACATAGAGTCTAAAATCACAAGATTTGGCACACAGGAATATATTCTGGATTTGTTTCTGCTTGACCTTGCAAAGTGTTGACACTTGCTGGACACCAAATCCTTTCTCCTGATTTTTGAGATTCTGTTCTTGGCAGCCAGAAAGAGACTGTGCACATAATTTAAAGCTTCTCTTTTCAAAAAATATTTTACTACATTTAAATCTTACCACTCCTCAGTGGTGACAATCTATATTTTGGGGTATTTTTCTTGTTAGTTTTCTGATTTTTTTTTCTAATTTGATTTCATTTTATAGTTGTCTGAATTCCAAAGGGTAGTGATAAATACCCCATATGATCACAACTCAAAATATTATTCTAGCAAATTCACATTCAGATATTCCATGATAATGGCAATTATTAACCCTGGCAAATATCAGTGGTCTTACTAAATCTTTGTGTTAGAAAGGGTTACATCAAATTTAAATTATGTAGAAAGCTTTATTATATACCACAACTCAAAGTAAAAAGGGAGAAGAGAAGCTAGCTGAAGAAAAAAGACCATTAAGGCCATTTTTCATTGAAGTGTGGATGAGAAATAATCTTGGGGAAAAGACGAAATGAAAGATTTTGACATGTCAAAAAAAAAGGTCACCCTTATTTTTAATCAGCCCTCTGGTCCTTTCCCTGGATGAAGGCATCATTGTCAGACTCGGGCAGGCAAGGCAGGAGGGAAGAGCTCTGCTGCTGTAACAGATTGGTTTCTGCATGGCATATGGCAGACTTCTCAGAAGATGTTTCCCTGAAGGTGACAGTGGGGGTCAGCCACCGTATAACCTGGAGGAACTGCTTCTTGGGCAAATGGAAATCATAAGTACTGAACAGCATATTTCACAAGTAGGATAACTTTAGGTCAAAGCCACCAGACGTTCCGAGTCTGGCTGCCCCAATTCTTCAATTGACAGAGATAACATCAAGCATTGCCCTTCAGAAGAAAGGGACACATAGTTCATTCCTATGCGTACTTTTGGGCTCAGCACCTCAACTTGTAGGGAAAAACACTTTCTTTGTTTGGGAACGGGGTTTTACCGGTGGAAACACCTTCAGTCTATATGCACAACATCCCATTTTCTAGAAAGTAAGCAAATGGTCCTGTAAGGGAAAAGCAGAGAAAAGCAGGTGAGAAAGTGATACTTTTTTAGATCACAGCCTTAGGTTTAAATGTCCACACTGCAAATCTCCTTTTCATCAATTTATTGTCATAAATCTTTACTGTTGGAATATTTCTCAATATGTAATTCCTTAATGTTTTGAAAACAATAGCATGTGTGCCAGGTACTCGTAGCAAACAGCAATCTGGTTGCCTGTGTTTTTTGTTGCCTCAGTTTAAAGAACTTAGTGTATATTATAAATTACTATATACCGCTGTTGCTGGCACTTATCAGATAAGGAAGTCATAAGATGAACAATCTGCCTCAAAGAACTGAAAAGCAAAGCAATTCTGATACTGAAACTGCAAACCAGATGATGCTCTGATTAGAGGTATGCACATAGATTACAGAAGTATAATAAATCATGCAACTTTTTAGCCTCAAATAAAATAAAAGAATGCAGTTTTTATTAGGAAATAAACTGTTTATCAAGAATGCTTTAAAGGTGACATTTATTACTAATAAACTATGTTGAAAGGGCTGATCCTTTCATTGGCAGAACAGCTGGAGACTTTCCTCCATGTAAAAAATGCCCCAGCTCAGTCTGTGCCGGGTCAGGAAGCACTTCCATCAGCACTAACGAAGGATGGGCAAGAGACTCACCCGCACCTTTTTTCAAACAAGAACATTTTCTTTTCTCTTTAAAAAGGAATGAGTCATGGGAATACAACTTCAGGATTATTTTGGGACTGATGGTGGATCTCAGCACGACTCCTTGGAATATCAATGAGAAACAATCCACAGTCAGCTAATGGTATCAAAACCCAGCAAAGCATCTGCCAGGCAAACTCTTGGTAGTGTCAGTGAGCCCCCTGCTTAGGCAGGATGTTATTTGTTCTTCAGCTCTTGAAACTTATGGGCCAACTCATCAGGGTTGTCACGCTTCGCGCTATTTCTCATATTAATTCTGTTAAGCTACTGTGTACCAAATATTATGGCTGGTGGTGCTAAACGTGTCAAAAAAAAAAAAGTCCATCCTTTAACAGCCTGCACTAGAGAGGAATAGGAAGCCTCTCTCTTAAAAACTTCTTGTCTGAAGTGTTTGATTTACACCTCCCCAAAAGCAGCCTTGCTTTGGAGACCCAACTCATTCAGGCTTGAATGATAATGGTATTGAACATGTGTCTACCTGCTACCTGAAGCTGTGTCAAGGGTGACTGCATACAAGTCAGGTCAAGCTATGCATGTCTCTTAGCTATTAAAAAGTCTTCAAAACAACACAGGGAGGAGACAAAGGTGGAGCGCAGCACACCTTGTTTAGGGCTTGCCACGTGTCTGTGTCCTGCAAGGCACAAACATGTTGCAGTTAGGAACTTATTCAACTCCTTTACAATGATAAAGGCAATTTTAGGAATTATCCGTTGGGCAAGTGTTAAGCATTTATCATTCTGACCTTGTCTATGAAATCTATTTCATGATTAGTCCATAGTGTGTACCCCATTACTTGGTCATGAACTGAAATTTCTGTTCCCATACTACAAAAAAAAGTTCTTCTGTAAGTCTCACCAGCCAGAATACATTGCATGATTAAAATGTGGTTGCAGATTGTCAGAAAAATCAAACTTCTTGCACTTAAGATGCATTAACTATTCGGGAAAATGAAATGGTGCTTAAGAACTGCTCTCAAGAGTCTGTGATAAAAATCAATGTAGCTCATGTATTGTCTAGATTATATGTAAACCGGGCATTTCCTGGAAGCTGCACTAACTTAAATATTCCACTACCCAGGCACTCTTGCTACTGATATACTATCATTGTCTCCTATTCCATTGACTTTCTAAACACAGTTTGCTGTACCATATTGTTTTTCAGGAGATGACCCATTCATGGCCTCCGCCACTGTCAGCTATTCACACACCAGGAAAGGCAGAACAAAGCAAGTTTCCCTTCCCAAACAAGGTAAGACATGCAACATCATGTAGAACCATGCCTCCTGCACCTCCAAATATGTCCTACATGAGCCCCAACTAAGCGTGTGACGTCTCTGGGCTGAGGTTGATGCCATGCTGATGACCCCCATGAGCGTGCCAGTATCCCCTGCCTTTTCCCTGCTTACAGCCTCCGCAGGGCTATACGTTCTCGTTTGCATATCTCCTGGCAGCAGCGCTGATGCTGGTGTGTGGGCCACGGGCTCCTCACTGCAAGGCAAAATGGCAGGTGTCCCTGGTGGGGTGTCCAGATGTGGTGCCTTCTGCCGGCACCTGCTGAGGCTCCTCACTGATACCTCAGGGCACATACAGCTGCTGCAAGTCAATAAGCTCCTGCTCGCATCCATTGTTCCTGCTTCGTTTGGCTTTGCTAGCTGAGATTTTTGTTGAAACCATTGAGGTCTGAGGTGGGCTTTACTAATACACTGGCCTCTGCAATCGCGGGCTGAGGAGTGGGCACACATCCTCTGCCACCAACCTGGCTTCAGGGCCAGCTTTGCTAGAGAGGCAGGCAGCCCAGTGCCGTGATGCCCAGAGGGGCCACAGAAGTATTTGCCACAGTATCTGGTCCCTCAAGGGACCAAGGCCACTGGTCCTGCTGATAGTCCCTTGAAACCAGCTCCACTGTTGTATGTGTATCCCCAGGAGGATGCAGTGCGGCATGGTAAAGCTCATCAGCCCAAGCTTGGGGAAATCACATTGTTTACACTTGGTAAGTCAGGAGGGAATGAAATCAGCTATCCTATGCAAGAGCCAACAAAAGTTTCACATTGTATCACCGTATACTGTTTATATGCCACAAACATATTTCATGAAGTGTTCAAGCTTGAAAGATGGTATTGATGCTGTTCATAGCCTTTCTTCTGTTAAAGCAAGCTGCTTTGGTAACTTTTAAGTCCATTCTGCAAAATTTATTGCAGGGAATAATTATAAACACAAAGCCAAGAACCCTTCAAGATTTGCCTACAGTAAAAGAGCTTTTCTGTGGATGAGAGTGTCATGATTTTGAAGTACCAGGGGTGTAAACCAAAACATCTCTGGCATGTTATGAAAGAAAAAGAAGGAAATAACTCACTGTCTATTTGCTCATTGAAGGCAGACAGCTGACGGAAGACAGTAGGCGGGCTAGAGGCTTGTTACGTTAGAGTAAGTCCAGTAGGAGACAGATGGATCAACAGCTTACAAGCAGGTGGCGTGCCCAGGTATGGATGACAAAAACGAAGTGGTGCTTGCACCTCTGCAGTTTCTGCCATCATTATCACCATGCAATGTGCTTACGTGGCACACATGCAGGCATGCATGGGCAAGGTATGCCCCTATCAGCGTACCTGTGTGGCCGTCATGAATGCACTCCCTTACAACTAAATGTATTGTGATAAATATAGGAACAGAAGAACCACAGACCATAGGGCAAACATATGTGAATAATGGTTGATATTGACTTTCTCATCTTCTCTCTGCCTGTTCATCCATCTCTCTGGGAAATATTCTAATAGTTTGAACTGCAGAGCCGTTTCAGAGATCTACCATTCATTTTTAAAGAGCCTTTTCTAGGTGGTTTCCTTTTCTCTTACCAAAGTAGAATTTCCATTTTGTTTAAGCTTAGGATGGACAAGATTTCATCTAGTAATATATGAGCATACTTTTGTACATATAATAACATCACAACTGTATTATGGCCTGGGTGGTCTGCATGGTTAGGAATTAGAGTGCTTTGTGTGAGATGGGGAAGAAGTACCTAACAAAACTCACCGGAGTCCTGGAAAAATCCCGCATTACTGGCCATAGATCATGTTAATTTTAGACACCACCTCTATTTTAAAATATTTTTAAATAATTAAAAGCTAATTCTGTGGCTTACTCTGAATCTGTACAGTCGCAGACTTTAGAAGGCACCTGCTTTTCAGGCTCCCAAATGCAAAGAATGGTTTCCTAATTTTTCAAACCTGTTTTTGAAACATTCGTAAGCTAGCTATTGCTTTTCACAAAGTGTGGTGTAAAATCTTTATTGGATCTCGTCAGGCATGTCTCCATAACTCTTAGGAAGCTTTTCCACAGGTAAGCTACATAGCTGTCCCAACTTGTTAAAACCTAAGGACTACACCAAACTGTTACGGATCGCACATTATTCAGATAAATGGGCCTGTCAGTTAAGTAGTGGCCAAGGCCAGCAAAGAGGCTAAAAGGCTAAATTCAGGGCATCGGCTTCATCTCTTAGTTCCAAGCGGTGCATGGTACCGTGAATTCATTTTCAGTCTTTATGGCAGTGTTGAGAGATCAGTTCAGTTCATTTGCAATGACTCTTCCAGCCAGAGAAGCAAGTAGACTGCAATCCTTTTTAACAGAAGACAGTTCCCAAGTGTAAAGATACTCATCATTTTGGGAATGAGAAAAAGAGAAGCTTGTAGGACTCCTGCCCTGCTGCAAGCATGCAAATCATCCTTACTTTTCTGTCTGTAAAAACTGAGTGTCAGCATCATTAGTTCCCATACATGCCACGCTGCTTTTAACCTGCAACTCAAGTAATTAGTGACGTGACAGCTTGAAACTTGAAATTTATTAATTAGGCCATTAAAGTTGCAAAGGCCACAGCAACTATAGCTAGACTGGTTTTGAAATCAGTCTAGTAATAAAAGCTAAATAACTGAGGTTTACATATCACAAATATAACAGAATTGTATATTTGAAACTGCGCATGTGGTTGTGTCCATCTATATAACTATATGCTCGGTGGATGGGGGGGATGTATGTGCATATGCTGTACCCGTATATGAAATCAGACCTCATTAACATGGGAGGTCTGCATTAACGCACAAGAATGGAAGGAAAGTCCGGGACAGGTTTGACACGTGCGGCTGTGCCCGGTAGGTTTCCCAGCACAGCGCTGCTGGGAGAGCACATTTAGGGAACTGTCCTTTATGTAATAGAGGGCATAAAGTTACATTTCATCCTTAACTTTGAATTTTCTTTCTCTGTGGAATTAATTTGTACTCTTGAATTTACTAGGAAGGGGCAATGACAGTCTCTTTATTTCTTGTTTTTCAAAGCTTAAGGATAATTGAATCAGTGTGTGTGATGTGACAGGCTGTGTGTGCTTTCCTTTCTCCTAACTCTGTCACACTTTGTTACGTACAAATGATCAGGCATTATTTGATTGTAATTTTATTAAAAACATCTTAATAAATAAACTTTAAATGAATAATTAAATTTGGTAAACAAGAGCTCACTTGATGCTTGTGCGAACGAGCTTTCATGTTCGGGCATTAATTCTCTACTCTTGTGCGGGAAAAAATTGCTGTTAATTCTGCTGCCTGCTTTGCTCTCTTTCTTCATTTTTACTGTGATTTCATGTCTTGAAAGTTTGATCAGGTGTTTGATTTCTAGTTATGTGCATGTGATACTATGGGATTAGCCATCATGTTGTTATTTGAGAATTAATTTATCCACGCCAGGAGAACTGGTGTCTTGTCACAAAGCTATTGGGTGATTATTCTCAGCAGAAGCTAAGTTATCATAGTGATGTTATTCTTTACATGCTCAATTCATTTACTTTTTCTTTTCTTGTTGATTTTAACAAGCTGGGGCAAGTGCACTAGAAAATAATCTCCAGAAGTGAGGACCTCACCTTTCATTTTTAAATTACATAAAGTCGTACTTTTTTCCTACCTCAGTGGGAGCATTCTCTGTTTCGCTATGAGATTTTTGTATTAACCTTTATAATTAAGAATAATTTGTTAAGAACCAAGACACTTGTTTTAAAGAATCAGTTAAAAGGAAAAGTGAAAATGTTATAGCTCATATGTTTTGCTGATGTCAAATCTGAGACTCTGCAGAGCCAATGGCACAGGTAAGATACTGTGCTAGGCAGTTAAAGGGGATGGTGCATTCTTCCTGAGGTTGATGGAAATGTAAAAGAGTGAGTGAGATCCTTGTTTAGCAGTTTCAAATACTTTTACAAACCCGAGAGTATTTCCATCAAAATGATTGTATTCTCCCAAACTTCTCTAGGTACATGAATTCACTATTCTGGAAACTGAACATGCTCTAATGGCCTTTTATTGGAAGCCTGGTTGACTACTAGAATAGCACTTAAATTCAAGTGTACATGTCACTACATCACCAGTGCAAGCTGATCCTGACTTCTTAAGATTACATTCAGTCACCAGAAAAAAAGAGGCTTTAATATCCCTTCATCAGAAGCATTCACAAAAAGCTGAGGCAATTTGTCAAAAGTAGACAATTTGGAATTATTGAGAAATTATTGTCGGCATGTGAAACACAGTACAGATCTTTTCGTACTGCAGCTGAAGGTAGAAACACTTAGGGTTTGCCCAAAAATTTGATGTTTCACGTTTCAGGTGTGTAGGATGGCGGTGAATTGCAGATGTGTATTATAGCATATTATAGCATTGCAGATCAGAGCCACGCAGCCTGGAGAGTCTTGACTCCAGAGCAAATGGTGCAGATTGAGGGGATTTGACTAGCTGAGCCCTCGAGACCCCAGTGCCTGTGGTCCAACCAACCTCCATTTAGAGGTGCCAAGAAACTCTTGGGGCCCCGAACCCCTGAGGCATGCTTCTGAGTGACTCAGCAGCAAAATCTCAGCTCGGCCGAGTCGGAGCATCCTTGAGCTCTCTGGGGACTTGCAGTTCCTTTCTTGATGACCTGTGCATTTGGCTCATCACTCAGACTCTGTGGACCAGGGATCTGGTCCAGCACCTGATTCCTTACCGAAAATGACCGTGTGTGTTGCTGTGGGTGCCTGGCCTCTCCGAGCAGTCTTTACTGCAGTTGTAGCTGCAGCATGTATACGAGGTGATATTCCTGTGCATGTCTGGGTTATTCAGAAGCAGAGTTACATACAGGATACCTTCCCTGCTGTCATCCATAAGAAAGTGTTCTTTTTTTCCTTAATTTAAATATCTTTTTGTTATAGTTTATATTTGTATTTCCCTTCTATTTATAGGCTTCTTTTATATTTGATGAATGCAAACACATTCTGTGAGCAAAACATGTGAACATTTGCATGAGACGAAAAAATAGTCTGATCTATTGCACCGTATCATAGATATTGTGGTTGTGATACAAGGTTGACCTTGTAATCTCGGGGACCCAGAACTGTATTTCCATTCTCCGGTGCTGTCAATATCAACATGTGAAAAGGAAAGACCGGCTGTGCTACTACCTCAGGAATCCAATGGTCCATGAAACAATATTGGTCTTCCCTCTGTCTTCTCATCTAAACTTGTAGAAGATAATAGACGAGTTTTGGCTGATCAATAAATGAATAGTGAGCAGGAGAGTTGTAATAGCTATACAAGGAATTGCACCATTAAAGGGTTGTTGTGAAATAAGTTTACAAGCCTTAGAATTAATGGATTTTCAAAGAAATATTGGATTTATTCTTGTAATTGAAAATTACTTTGAAACCGAATGAACAATTAACAGTGCTGTTTGTATTGTTAAGGTAATGTTCAAGCAAGTATTGCAGCTAAAAATTGCCATAAAAATAACACACTGTACCTTTTTTCTATTATTACTGTAGGAGTCACAACAGGGATCTACAGGACACAGCAATACAAGTAAGTACCGACTCATTTCCAACGCATTGAGTGAAGGGGATGGCAATGACTATGAAAAACAGGTGACTGATAGAGTAAGGAACCAGTACCAGACTGGGACAGCGTAGAGCCTCAGCAGGCAATACTCAGCTGTGGCCAAATATGGAGAACTGAATTGAAGAGTGACCATTAAAATGTCGGTACTTTTGGTGAACTGGGAAGAACAGAAAGGATTCATTGCATTATGGCCATTTCGTTATGTAGATGAGAAAGACTGAAAGGGCAAAAGAGTGGCTTTTTCAGAAAGCCAGAAAAGAGCTTACCTAGTTGCATGGCCAGATCCAGACTGCCAGAAAATTCTGCAGGAAGACTTGTTATCATTTATCTTTCATAGGCAATGGTATATTTTGAGGCTATTGCACAGTAATAAGCTACATAAAACCTGCCAAACTCACATCAGATAATGTCTCAAAGACCATATGGCTGTGGGTCTTTTTGGCTAGCAGTGTGGGCAGGGGAGTGATGTGAGCTTGTGTGGCTCCTGGCTGGGGCTTTTCAGTGGACTCCAATTTACAAATCGTGGTGCAGAACAGCAGCACTTTAATTACGTTTAGTTATGGTAAAAAACTTAGCAGCTGTATTGAAAGGAAAGATTGAATTCTTCTGCAAAACAAAATATTAATCCTCTCCCCTGACACCTCTGACTGTTGCTAATGTTGCCTTGCATATTAAAAATACATGATCCTATCCTGCTCTCAACATAAAAACATCTCAACCAAAAGAACTATTTTGCTAGCTTCCTGACCTGTCAGCCAGCACAGAGCCCTGTTTGCAAATCACAGGGCTGTGACTGAAGATGAAAAATGCCCTGAGCTGGTAGGTAGGGCTTTGAAAGTGGCTGGTCACCACTGCGTGAGGGAGAAGACATCCAGAGAGACAAGGCTTGGAGATGTAGGCTATTAAAACGGTGTGGCTCTTTGCTGCGGAAAGGTCGGCATGCAGAAGACAATGTTGTGAAGAAGCATGCAGTGGTGTCACTTAATTGCTGGCATCAGTTTGATACTGCTGTGAGTACCAGCACTAAGGAAATAATAAAAGGCAAAGGGGATGAGGTTCTGTCAGAAAATAATGAATACAGTAATGAGAGAAGGAAGCACAAAAGGGCCGTAATAGAGAGGGCTATGCAAACACACACAGAGTCACGAGCATGACAAACGCACCAGCTGAGCTGAGGGCTTCGCGATGACATCAGACGCCACAGTGTTTTGCCAGCTTTGGTCATAGTTTCATTTTGAGTATTTTCTTCTTTCAACACTTGAATAAACTAGGTTGTTCTGCAGATCTAATGAAACCCGCTTTCCTGTGGATTAGGCAATTAGTCCTACCTCCTTACAACTTTCCTCTGCTCCTTACTCCAGTGGTCTCTGACCTCACTTTACTTCCAATTCCCTCATCTGCCCTCCCACACCACAGTACCTCCAGCTTCTTCTTATCTCCTCCTTCATCCTGCTCAGCAAAATCAGCATATATTTGCAGCCGGGCTGGAGCTGCACTTGGTACTGCCGAGCTGATGGCAACCAAACCAAAGGACAGCTGAACCCATGCAGAAACATTTTCTTCATTGGTGGCAAAAGTTAGTGTCGCTGTCAGACACCCAGACACTTTTCCTAACATTGGAGAGGGAATTTGGCTACCTCTGAGACCTGTATCCATGAGGATTCCTGTCAAGGTGCTGGAATAAGACATCGAATAAGACACAGTTAGAATGAGACATAGACCTTACTAGTCCTGTATGTCAAACTCAAAGGAAATTTGGGAAAAAAAGGATTCGGATGTGAGGAAATGCTAGCAAATGACTCTATGTGGGAAAGAAGTCTATTGGTCTATGTACTGTGTTATCCAAATGCGCATCTTCAGAGTCCCAATTAGCTGTTATTTCCCATTTCACCATGTCTTCTTTGGAGTGGCTCTTGAGCCTGTCATTTGCAGTGGTTTTACTCCAGCTGCAAACATTGTCTTTCTCACAGATAAGATTTGCATTTCTCTCATCCTTCCCCCACAAGGAAATCAAAGCATTTAAAAACCCATAATGGCTGAAGTTATACTGCTCTGTCATGATAAATATTATTTATCCCTGCTACCCAGAAAGGGAAGCTTGGCCTGGCTAGGTTGAGTGATTCACCCAAATTCCAACTCAGAGGAGAGAACTCCTTCTCTGGCCATTCAACGGGGAAGTCCTACAAAAGTTCATTTGAAATTTATTTTGAAATGGGAGAAATCTGGACACATCTCATCTGGTTGTGCCTAAAAAAATTAGGAAGGGAATTGTGTGAGATGAGGTAGAAACTAGCAAAGAACTCCCAGCTCTGTGGCTAAGGATCTGAGGACTAATGGTTTCCACTGTGTGTTTCTGGAGGCATGTGTATGCACACACACACCAGCACACAGACACACACACACACACATCCACACCCATTTGAGAAGACATACAGGCACCCGAAATAAAGTGTGTTAACAACAGTCCTGTAAAAGAGGCAAGGTAGGTAGTGTACTCTTTGTCAATTCCTAAAAGACTAAGAAAAAGAAAGGATGACAGAGATTTGCCCATAAGAAGAAGCCAGAGCTAGGAGAGGATTTAGCAGTTCAGCAAATGCCAGTCTCCCACAATGGTAGCTGCATGCATTTGGCAGGTTACATGGAAAATGGAAAACAAATCTTAGTCTGGCCAAGAGTGAGTGTGAAAAAAACAAGTTGTTCTGACAGATAATTCCCCTTTACATATGCTTATCCAAAAAGCTTATCTGTACTGTATCTGTGACATTCAACTCTGCTTAGTCTATACACATTTTTAAAATTTCTATGATTCAGTCAAGTGAGAACAAACTTGGTAAGAACTGATAAAGCATTAATGGCCAGATTTTCTACTCTGATAGGCCACACTGATGTGTTTCTACCATCTGTACAAGCTTCATCCTCCCCCTCCACACAGAAGTATGTTAAGTGACGATTAGCATAAAAGCAGCTGCAAATGCTTACTGTAGGGTAATTCATTAATATCCAGTTTGGCTAAATCACAGAGATTCCCTTTTCTCCCTCCTCACAGTACTTATGCTGTTTCCCTTGTTGCTGCATTAACATACATTGCTGAAAGTAGAACTGATGTGAACTCTGCTGGCAGAGCACTCAGGAATCCATATTCCCCCTCACACTCAAACAAACCAGTGTTCACGGTAATAATTCATCACTTATAAAAAGCCTAAGTTACGAACAGAAAATCTTTGAATATATGCCAACTGTTACTGTTGGTTTCTTGTTCCAAATTACCATAATGCAGATGAGCTCCAGGGCTCCAGGAACCCGAAAGCTGACAGTCGTATACTGTAGCAACAGCTTTCTAGCCAGTGAGTTCCTCATCTGGATATACTTTCTGAGGTCTCTGCTAAAAGTGAAAAGTGCCCTAGAGATTATGGAGTGGATGTATTCCATCCTGTGTGGATGCCCAGCTTGTACCTAAATTTTAGGTGCCTTTAGCTGTCCTCCTACAGTAAGTGCTTAGCTTCCCTAGAGGTCCACAGAGAGGCATCGGTGGTTTTTAAGTCATCCAGAGCTTCCCCCATCCTGTTCACTAAAGTTTAGGCACCTAAGTTGGGTAGACACAAACCCTTCCACAGGGGATGACAAGATCTAAAAGCACCATGGCAAGGTGTTTGCAATACCTAGAACCTCTTCTGCAAGACATCCACTTCCAGAAGGTCGCTGTCTAGAGTAAGTCCTTCAGCTTGCTTCTGTACAGCAGCGCAAGGACATTGGTAGGAAAACCCTGCCTCTTCTGAAGGCAACAGCAAGTTTTCCAGAGGTGCCCCTGTCGTGGTTTAATCCCAGCTGGCAACTAAGCATCACCCAGCTGCTCGCTCACTCCCGCCCCGGTGGGGTGGGGGAGAGAATCAGAATAGTAAAGGTGAGAAAACCCGTGAGTTGAGATAAAGGCAGTTTAATAGGTAAAGCAAAAGCCGCACAGGCGAGCAAAGCAAAACTACTTCCCGTCGGCAGGCATGTGTTCAGCCATCTCCAGGAAAGCAGGGCTCCGTCACGGGCAGAGTGACCGAATAGTGAAGAGTAGAGTCTTATCTACTTGGGAAGACAAACACAATCACTCAGAATGTCCCCCCCACTTCCTCCTTCTTCCCCCAGCTTTGTATGCTGAGCATGATGACATATGGTGTGGAATATCCCTCTGGTCAGTTGGGGTCAGCTGGCCCGGCTGTGTCCCCTCCCAACTTTTTGTGCACCCCCAGCCTCCTCGCTGGTGGGGTGGGGAGAGAAGCAGCAAAGACTCTGTGCAAGCACTGCTCAGCAGTAACTAAAACATCCCTGTATTATCAGCACTGTTTCCAGCACAAATCCAAACCATAGCCCCATACTAGCTACTGTAAAGAAAATTAACTCTATCCCAGCCAAAACCAGCACAGCCCCTTACAGCCATTGCCAGCACCCCAACCCTGTATGGAAACTGAGGGTGAGGACTTTGGCAGCAGCAAATGGATGATACATAATGCTCATGTGCATGGAATGGGTTGGGGGCTGATCCAAATCCCGCTCAACTCAAGTCAATGAGCAGAAAATCAGACAACACCAAAACAGCCTGACCAAAATAAGCACTTCTCATATTTTTTTCAGAAGACACAGGTGGATTTTGGTTTAACAAAACTCATTAAAATGTAATGGAGAAAAACACATCCATCAGTAAACCAGTCACACTCAACCTCTGCGCCTCCTTGTCTGCTAGGCAACATAAACTCATGTGTAGACAGCTATTAGCATCCAGCGACACACAAGAGGAGCAGCAGCTGCGCAGTCGCTAGGTCCAGAATCCAAGTTCAAGGTGATTCAAGTGGAGCGACATACCCTGTACATCCATGGTAGAGCTAAACAAAAATCTTCAGTTACACTGAAATGTAACTCTCTCTGGTTACTCAGAGAGCAATAATTACGGCAAACATCATCAGTCTTACTTTTGGGGGAGTGGGGGGAAAAAGGAGGGAGAAAGACTTGGCCTGACTTAGCAGAAGCAGTACCACGCCATCAGCTAGCAGCCTGCTTCCCTGGTGTCTGCACTATTTAACTAAGTTGTGTTGGGCAGATATATGGTTTTGGACCCAAGAAGGGGATCGTCACAAGCCAACATGCTATGCCAGGACCCATGTGAGTCATGAGGAAATGTGAAGAGGCATCCTTCGGGCCTCTGATACTTTTCAAGCGTTTGGGTACCTGACTTCTTCTGGGGTTGTGTGCCTAAGCCAAAATACACAACATAGCAAAGAGGGCTTCCCCAGCCCTCACTTACTGGAGCTGAAGATCACATGCTTAATCTGTCAAAATGAATGTGAACCAAAACATCCATTGGCAGAATTGCGTCCTAATCACTGCCTTGCTAGCTCCTGCTGATGCTGTTTTGCTTTGTATGAAATAATTACTGTTTCTGGAGCAGGGTTGTGGAGCATGTGCATGTTGGGTGGAGTGCACTCTCAATAGCAGAGTTGTAGGACCCTAGAGAAATCCTTTCCAAGGTCTGCTATCCCTGGTGAAGCTTGTGTCCTCTAAGCAGCCTCTCTTGTGGAGTTTCGTTGCCTGATATTTCCAGAGTACATGTGTCAGTGACAAGAAAAGTCAAGTCAGGGTTGACTCCCCGCTTGCAAATGCTCCAGCAGTGCCCCTGCAGCCTTGTGATTGCCTCGGAGGCTGTCTGCACGTGTGGCAAGAATGGTCAGTGTTAGCAATGAATAAAGCATTGATGTGTCACATCTGAGCAGTTTCCATATTGACCCATTTCTGATGTCATTTTCTTCTTCTCTTTTAAAGGGAAAAGTGATGTAGAGCCAAAGAGTCCAGAGAAAAGCGCAACACATACATCGTAAGTCACTTTTGCGTTTAAGATTGGAGAAGGCAGCTGTGTTTTTATCAGATTTGTTGGGCAAAATAGAATTTGTTTTCATTAAGATAAAGCACTTTCATGGATGCTTTTCTTAAAAAGGCTTTTGACTTTCTAAAAACTTAAAAAGACTTTAAAAGGCTAATGACTAAACATTAATTATTCCTAGAACTTTTGCATGCTAGTAAGTCAGAGATCTTTGCAAGTGAAATGACTCTACATCAAGCTGAAATGATAGGAGATGATTTTTGTGGGTGTGCGAGGCTGGCCTTTACAACCTGACTTCAACATTACCTTAATGCTGCTGGAATTTGTCACACTTGCTAAAAAACATCATGTCACATATGCCTTTGATGTACTGATGTAATTTTAAAAGACTGCAGTCTGCAGCTTCACCTTTGAATTACTTGAAATCCAATTACAGCTATCTCTGGTCTCTCACGATTTTGTTGATGTTTTTGAATTAACAAAAGAAGTCGAGAAATAGATAGGAACGGGCACTTGTAATATATCAGTGTTCACCTTCACTCTGGTGCAACAATAGAACCTTTTACCATTTTTAACTCTAGTATACAAAGGACTGAACTATTTTGCCAACATAAACCAGTCTATGAAACAGATGGGCTGCAAGTTAAAAAAAATAAATAAATAGCATCAGTCTCCCATACTGAGCTAGATAAGTGAATTCCGTTTATAACTACCAGGCAGGAGCACTATGAATTTCTGCAAAACCATTCACCTTTTTAATCCCATTTGAGGGAGGGAAGTTCTTGTAGCAGTCAGTCATGTGAATTTTAGAGTGCATCCTGCCCATAATTTATGTTTTCTGATTCCTGTTATTTAAATTCAGAGCATTATATCATGTAAATCTCGCAAGATGTCACCATTTGTTACATGGCCAAAAGTAGTCACAGAAGGAGGTACAATAACAGTGATTTATTGTGGGATGTTTTGATTTCTGCTGCAAATACACATTAAAAATCCTCTGGAAATGAATCTAGAAAAAGATTTAACACGGTGTAAGAGATGGCTTGCCCTGCAGATTGTGCTGTGGAATGTAATTACAGTATGTGAGCATATTTAGCCAAACTTATTAAATAAATTAAGCATTAGCAGCCTTATGCCTTCTGATAATATGATTGCTGGGAATGGTTAATAGAACAATTCCAATAATTATCATTTTTAAAAATAATATGGCAATAAAGACCGAAAGAAGAAGGGTTTTAATGCCATCTGGAGGTATTTTGGAGAAATGAACACATTTATTTTTGCTGATATTTAGCAATATGTAAAACATAAGCCGTCCTCCAAAGTGGTTTTTCTATTAGATGTTATTTTATTCATGAGGAATGTTCTCTCCTTTCTTCTCCTTCATCAGATTAAAATCCCGTAAGATCTCTGAACCCAGAATAGGGATATCTCTGAACCCAGAATATGCCTTCAGGGATACGCCCCAATATGTTTATGGTTTTGGTTTGAGACTACATACTGCGTCACATGGTGTGCTGCATTAGATACAGCAGACTTCAGAATCTGGTTAGGTGTGAAAAGTTCCTTGCCTAATTAGAGATCTTAGTACAACCTTCTGAAACTGTGCTGTCTACTAGATATAGTATACTTGTAATGCTTATCTTTAAATTGTTACTATATGCTAAGGCTACCGCACAGCAGATATTCTTCCCAGAGCAATTTTTAGAAGTAGAAACGACTGGTTACCACCGATAAATGACTGTGTTCAAGAAGCAGAGGCCCCTCTAGTTAGAGAAATTATTTGTGTGGAAAAGGAGGCAGGAGAGAAAGGAGGACATGAGAGGAAGGGAACCAGCAAGTGCTGCGTCAAAAGAGGAGGAAGAAAATGAGAGGGGTGCAGCTAAGAATGAGGAAAAGGAACGGCAAATGCCAAATTTTCAGAAAGAGGTACAAAACAGAGAGCAGTGGAAGAGAAAACCTGAGGTCAAACACTGGAAATGAGAAAGAAGGGAGAGCGATACGAGCAAAAGCTATTAGTAAACTAAAATGTATGTGTTATTGAATAGGGGGCTGGATACCTGAGTGTTACAGTGAAGTAAATTAACTCATGATGTGTAGGTGCACACTCATGTCCCAGTTCTCCTTCTGCTACCTTCAGTTGGTCTTCCCTGAGTTTCTTCTCATTTCCACCTTCTTCTAGGACAGACTTTTATCCCTGGTTCTCAGGCAGTCATGAATACAGATTTTCTTCTTCTGGGGATGTAGCAGCTCGCACCTGTGCACAATCAGAAGGACCCGCAGTGCACACGCACACATGGATGTGTGAGCGCATGTACCTGGGTCCGTCTACAGTGATGGACGTACCCTTCCCCTGCATACACGGAGAAGACCATGCCGTTGCACAGCTGGCCGAGAGCGCCGGCAGTGCCCAGACCTGCAGCTGGGAGCTGGCAGGGGTGTGCAAGGGGAGAGGTGTGCGAGGGGGCACAAATGATGCTAGGGGTCCCCATGAGTAAAAAAACCTGCACCTGCTTGCGAGGTGTCGCTCCCTTGAGGGTGTTGAAGGAGTCCGGTTGGCATCTCCCGGCAGGGGTGCTGAAAAGGAGCGACATTGATGTAGGAGAGGTGACACGTTCGGGCCTGACCAGGAGAAACTGTGGATTCGTTTCACTGTGAATCAGTGTTTCCTTGTGAAAATGGAACAAACAGCAACAAAAAAACCCCACAAAGCAAGTCATGTTGGCCTAGATAAAAATAACAGAAAAGATGGGGAGGAGCAAATTAATGTTTCTTTCTTGCAAATGTCTTTTTTATTTTCCTCAGGCATCTTACAAGCCACACACTCAAGCCAAGCTTATATGACTCAATGGCAGTTAATTCATCCTTGGTGCAGATTTACTACCTCCATCCAAACATTATTTATGCAGCTTCAAAGGACAGGTTGATTACCCTCCTGAATCAGGCAGTGAGGCGCTTGTGAACGGAGCATTTACATGAAGTCTCCCCTCAAGACATTCCTCCTGCCTTGTCCACTGGGCTCCAGGTCCTCAAAAACAGATATTACCCTGTGACTTGGAGCCCCGGGGCCGAAGGTGCTACCCGTAACCTCTGAGACTATAGAAACCTGGAGTGCAGGGTGCGTGGTAGTCTGTTCGGAGGCGTTTGGGTACGGTAAATGTATCATTCTGAATAGCATTATGCATAGGGGTTTTTTCCTCTATGCATTAACTCCCTAGATAGACTCGGTATGACATAGCTCTCCACTGATAATAATATTAAACATTAAGAAACTGGTATGCATTAGATGATACACATTAATTGATGCAGCATCCTAACGAGGCAGATAAATAAGGGCAGTTATTACAATGCTAGAGATAACTGAGATGGATGTAGGAGAATGAGAATGATGCAAAAGCAGGGAAGAAGTCTGAGCAGAGCTGTATCCTTTTGCACAGTATTCCTATGGCCTTCACCGCCTTGGCATGCACAATAATCACCTGAGCTGGCACTGAAGAATTGCAATAAAAGGTGCAAACAATACAAAGGTGTTAAGCTGTCTGGAGTCTTCCCCAGTTGATTCATGTTGCTTGTAATTGAATGCTTTTAAAGCCACAAGAATTCTGGATTTGAAGGGGTTTTTTTGTTGTTGTACTCTTAATATATATAGCTCTCTATGGGTCATCTGGTTACAGCTTTGCTGAGCATTTCTAAACTTTTAGGACTGTTCAGAAATATCCAGCAATGTTTTGTTCTTTTGGTTTTGTGATTAAAGGTTCAATTTTCAATGGTCAGAAAACTTTCACAGATTTTGTTAAAAACACCTAATTTTTATTAAAATCTTTTCTCCCCCTGGTTTTACCAGCTATAGTCTGAAGGGCTGCGTTAAGGAGTCAGGGAGGGATGAAGAAAGAGTGTTCTGTTGTTCTTTAATATTTTTAGATACAGGATTTTAGTCTTTCTTTGGCAAAAACTGGATCCTTTCAGTAAACCTAGGAACGTTGCAATTAAAACTTTTAATTTTATAAAACTTCTGTGCAAGGAAAAGTGATTCCAACGTGTTTCAGAGGACCTTGCGGTGCCATAGAAACTCCTCCCCGAGCCGGAGGTCTGCGATCTTCCATCCTCCCGCATGCAAAATATGACAGTAATTCAAAAATGGCACAAATACACAAAGCGCTCAGCAAGACTCCCGCTCTTGGGATGACTTTCGATGTACTGTCTGTTGTGATGTTCTTCAGTACCTTTGTGTTTGTAAATGATTTCCAGTTCAGACTGCCCAAGGTTAATCACGCCTGACTGTGATTCACTGCCATGCATTTACCTCGACATTTCTAGTGCACTTACTTAATGATATCAGGGCTAGCAACTAGATACCTCGGTGCTGTCTCTTTATTATCCCTCCCACAATTGTTTTCGTGCTGAGCTGCTCCAGATTTTTCCCTCCCTTTTTATAAGAGAATTAACCAAGATTGAGGGAGGCTTTTATAATTTATGGCAGTTATGCAAGTTTTGTCCTTTGCTAATACTCTCTGAGAATCGCAGCGATCTTGGTGTGTGTGTTTGCTCGTTTGCTTTTGCCAGGCAGAAACAGATGTTGGCTCTGTTCCTTCCCTGCACCGGTCCCCAGCATCACTTGGAGAATAGTCCGCTCAGGGGGATCTTCATTAACAGTACTAAATTCAGCAGCTTCCAAGCTGCCCATTTGCACACATTAGTGCTACGGTCTCTTGCCTGTCTGGCAGCTGCTCATCATTCTCATCACCCTGATTCTCCTTGAGGAAGGAAATAGGAAACGGGTACTCGGAGCAACATCACTGTTGTTCTTGCTTGATGTGACCTCTGTCTGTATTGGCACGAGCGTCACCTGTTGGTTTCTTGCCTTTTCTTCCTCTCTTCTGTCTTGCCTCTTGTATCTTCAGAGTGATTCACAGACACTCACATTCAACAGCCAAAAACCCCTGCTGGTTTCCCCTTCCCCAGATGGGAAGACTGAGGCAGAGGGGTTACAAGGTGCCTCCAGAGAACAGAGAGAACCAGTCTCAAATACAGGACATCATCTTGAGCAAGTGCTGCCAATGCACCGTCCAGCTTTTAGCCCCAGGGAGCTTGGCCTCTCACATCTGGCTGACGTGTGGTCTTGACCTTAAGTCTCTCAGGTAACAGCTGCAACCTGATTGAGCAATGGAGTTGGAAGAGGAGCCTTAATCCCACCTCTTTTCACCGAAAGGCCTGGTGCAAGTTATTTAAAGTTAGCCTTCACTTTCCTCCATCTAAAATAATAATTAGACCGCCATGAAGACTATCTCGCCAATATTTGTACAAAGTGATGAAATATGTAATGTTCTGTAAAAATGGCTAAGGATTACTCACCCAGAACAGTAAAGGAAATGAGCGGTAGTTTAAGTTTTTAAAGACAGACTTGGGTAGTAAGTGGTAAGTGTCCCGAGGAGTGCAAGGTGTAGGGAGAAGGGGAGAGCAGGAGCTGCTGCCCCTCCCAGGCACCCGAAGACGGGGTGAGCATGGGCAGCCCCTGCTCTGTCACCACTCCCCCATCCTCCCCCCAGAGTTTCAATCCTGAGACAGGGGTCACCCAGTTTAAATTAGAAGGATTTGGCTTTTGTCTCGCTGAACCAGAGGGAGGGATGGC
Source organism: Fregata magnificens (assembly GCA_013389945.1). Lineage (NCBI taxonomy): Eukaryota > Metazoa > Chordata > Aves > Suliformes > Fregatidae > Fregata > Fregata magnificens. The sequence continues at coordinate 157,312 of WAAD01019018.1, read as the reverse complement.
AAATAGGGAAGGGGCAAAGCATGCAAGCTGCAGAGGAAAAATCCCCCCCAGTGGTACATCTTCGATAACCTTCTGTTTGTTTGCCAAAAGGACCATGGTGGGTCAAGTCAATTGAACCAGAAAATAGCTAACAGATGGGTCTGGAGGACAACGGAAAGGGTGAAATCCATGCAGCTGTGGAAGTGGTTCCAAGAAAAGGGCTGCCCAAACTTTTATGGGGTGTAATCCATTTTTAGCTTTCAGATTAAGATACCAGGGCAACTACCCAAACAGTCTTCCACAGCTCAAGTTGTGAGCATTTTAGACGGCAAGGACATCTGCAGCAGACACATTGGCCAATGATTTGGTGACACGTCTTTTAGTAACTCCACGGCCTCTACTGAGGGCCGTCATGAGCATATCAACCTGCTCATGGGCCACAGATGACCCTCATCTGCTGAGATACACAATTTCCAAGGGGTGGTAGACAATATGAAATGACATACTTTAAGTTAATTTTTGATATGTATTGTTTCTGAAAACACCAGTGCATCAATCGTTTTTAATGTACGTCTGTGATGTTTCCGAGAGAAGTCTTGCAGTCCATGCTAAAAAAAAAAAAAAAAAAAAAAAAAAAAACCTTACTATGATGAATGAAGGCAGTGTTTTTCAGAGCAATGGAGGTCTTGAAAACTGTAGAAGTGAAAGTCTGGTGTTTATCTATGAACCAAGTTGCTGGCAGAAGAAGAAGGCTGGCTTCATTGCACTATTCCACCTGTTTACTTGAGCCTCGACTTGCAGAGCTAACTCCTAATGCTGCCAGACTCTCACTCTGCTCAGCCAGTCCAGCAAGAACAGCTAGAATTTTAAAACACACTCCTCAGCTCTCAAATTCCCATGAAAAAGTTCTTTTTTCTGCCCTCTCCCCTAAAGAATTACCCTCAGTCCATGCACAGAGCATTTCTCTGTGTTTTAAGTATATAGACCATTAAAAAATACAATTCCACCAGAACTTCCCGCTCCAAGAAACAAAGTGATTTCACCTGTGGGATGCATCAGAGCCACCGCGGTATTGTCACAATGCTGATGTGAACCTTGCCTGCCAATTCCTAACCTTTTCTAAGCACAGATTTTTTGAATTTGCAATGTACAATGCTAGTGACAGTTCACAAAAACTATTGTAAGTTGATACCAACAAACCTATTTTCTTCAAATGCTGTAAAGACATTTTCTTGGAAGGCATTTGCTCGCACAGCTCTTGACTGAATCGTCTTTGAGGTTTAGCAAAGTTAACAAGGAAGAACAAATTGGTATTATTGGTGATTTTTTTTGCCATGTAAAAATTAGACACATAGCAGTCGAAGACGATACAAGTAAAAAATCTTTAAATAGCATATAAAGTTATATAAAAAAATCTCAAAACACGATGTCCATGAAAGCAGATGAGATGGGGCTTATTTGTTTGGTTTAGAAAGAAAACACCCGGAAGCCCAATCTGACCTTAATTGCAGCTGTGGTTTTCCTGGGACAAATTTTAGCTTCTGTTGAGTTCGAGTCAGACAAAAAAAAGCTTTATCTGAGACGTCAGCAGGACCGAGGATAGATGAATGCTGAATAAGAGCACTACTGAGGTCTGGGGAAGTTTTGTGATTGACTTACATGGGGTGAGATAGGACCTTTGCTGTCCTATTTTTAAATGCGAGCTCTCTCTTTTACCAGATATAGCCAATAGCTTGAGATAACCGCCCTTATCGCTGCAGGGCTCAGCACAGTTTTATTTATAAAGTCCCCTTGATCCAGGCCTTCTTGTTTAGCACCTTCACCTTTACTATCTACCTGTACTCTGCACACGGGAGAGAAAAATAATTAGCCATGGGAAGCTGCCCTCGTTTTGATGCCACCCTTGGCTCAAAGCTGAAGGGGAAAGTGGTTTAATGCAAGAGAAACCCTCGCTTCAAAACAACAGCTTTTGTCCCGTTGGAAAACTTACTATGGTGCTGGGCATTATTTCTAATTTTATACCAAGTCAAAAATGCTTCTGTAATACTGGTGTTCATTTAACGTCACTTAGAATAAAGCTGACCAATTTAACTGGCTAAAATATCGTCACGCTTGAAGAAATGTTTTCCGGTATTGCACCAAAATTGTATTATTTTTCTCTTAGGCACTGTTTTCCTTGGACTTTGTCATTTGTAAGGGACTAACTGGGAATTTTGAGTGTATTATATATTCGCTCTGAGTACGGTGGTTAAAGAGGGGTTGCCAGGAAAATCAGGAGATGCGAATACCTGGGAAGAAGTCTATTTCATCAGAAATGCCGCCAGGAAGGCAGACACCATCAACCCGCTCCGTATTTTTTCTCTAAAGAAAATGATAAATGGAAGCTCGGCGTCTCGCACGTTGGAGTCGCGATGTGCATGGTGGTGTTTTTGCTGGGCTAAAATTCCTGGTTGCCGGGGTAACACATTTTGGAAATCCTCTACCCTGGGCGAAAGCCGCTGCAACTTGAAACCCACCGGGGCTGATGCTTGGCGGGGGGCACCACCACTGCTGGGTGCGGGGGGCTGCTGGCTTCGCCGAGGGATTTTAGGCAGGGAAACAAAATAAAACGGGTCCAAAAGAAGAGAAAGGTGATTGGGAGCGTTTGATATTTCCAGGCTCTCATAACCTGATTTTTTTCCCACACCATCACCATGTCCCATCAGCCAAAGGGCGGGGGGTTGCCTCGTCCCGGGGCTGAATCGCTGGGTGATGGAAAGGCGAGAGGTGTGTGTGCGCCTGAAGGGTGGGGAGAGGAGGAGGGCGAGAGAGAGAGAAAGAGAGATACAGGGTTCTGGCCACCTGCCAAGAAAAATAACTAACATTTTGCAGAAGAGAAATCCTAAGACTGAGGTCATAGTATGGAAAAAGTCTGTTTCACAGACTCTTGAGCCTGAATACAGGCCAAGTTTTTGGGTTGGTTTTTTTGGGGTTTTTTTTTTTTCAGATGCAGGCATCCTATTAACATTTGAACACTAAAGCTCGTCCAGGAATGGAAAGATTTTGGAATTTGAAGTGCCTTAGTTTTCTACTTTGTTGGTACACAGATATATTTTTTTAATTACAAGAAAGTGAGGCTTTGAATGAGAAGCTCCCTCATTTTGCTTTTAACTTATTTTACAACTATGAAGACCAAATTAAGAGAATCTAAAGAAATGCCTGTTTTTTCCACAGAGTGACCAACTCAAAAAAAAAGAGACTTTTCAAGCTTGGTGGACAACTTTTTATTTGCCATGCAAAATACAAAGAGATACTGAAACCTGAAATGATGATGAATTTTCCTGTGTGGAAAAGTCCTACTGTTCAGCCATGAATAACTATGATTTTTTTAAACCTTTATAGTAGCAAGCTGACAGTTTCATGACAAATTACTTTTCGTACCTAACTAAACAAATTATTGAAGTTCTTCTGCCTTAATCTCTGGATTTGGATTAAATGTCAGAGTGTGGATATTTTTTAACTGGGGAAAAAAAATAACTCTTTGGATTTGTTAGGATGTTATTGCAAGCAAGTTTTCTGGTCTTTGATTTGCTAAGCTACAACTGGAGTCTGCCTTCCTCAGGGTAAGAATATTTCCACATTATCATTTCACCTGCGGTATTTTAAGAGGGAGAATGTTATATCTCGGTGTGTATCTCGGCTTCGTGGATTCTTTTCTTTGTTTAGCATGCAGACGAGTTTCATCTCCCAAAAGAGATGTGGAATATATTTATTGGCAATTTAGAATTGATGATAGATTTGACAAGCAAGCAGGGTGACACACCGAAGCTATCAAAGCTGGAGATGAATCAGGACAAAGGTTTGGATGAGGTATATTGTTCCTGAGATTCAAAAGGGTTGTACTTACAGATCATTCCAAAATCAAGGCAACTGTACCACTGACTTACAAAGATAAAAGCTAAGTTTTTCCAAGAACAAAAAACATGGTTTGATTGGCCCACAGACCTTTTATGGCAAAATAGTGCAATTACAGCTGGCATTTCTGCATGCTGATTTTTATTAGTTTTGTACGATATTGTGTTAGGATTCATTTGTGCTGATTCCCCCTTTCATGGCATAAACTGTAAGCAATTGTAGGTAGAGAGAAGGAATCTCTTGACGTATTTCTTCAGAGATACACTCCAGGAGGTACGATAGGTCAAGGTATACTAAATTAAAACAGAACCCATCTGTTACCTGATAAGCATGTGGACTTACTATGTATTTAATTGTATTAGAATTTAGTGCAATTATGGGTGACAATCCTGTACATTCACCATCAGCTTTCCAACTATCAAAGCAAAGCAGACAAATCAGCACGAATAATCTCTTAAAAGTATTTAATAGCATGATTCAGACAAAGGATGAGCAAACTACCCTTTTGTACCTTGTTTGATGACCAATTTTTGTGCCATTTATAATGGCTGAAGTTTCGGGGGGTGGAGGGGGCCTTCTGTCCTGAAGTCCCCTAGGGAGATGAGGCAGGCAACCCAGACATGCGACCTGCCTTGACGTAGTTCAGACGGAGGCCCAGTACAGCAAAGAGCGAGGAAAAGGTCTGGTTGGGAACCCCAGAACATCACAGAAAGTAACCTCAAAACTAATTTGTCATCAGTCTGGTCTGTACTGTTTTTAACTGTTGGACTTAAGAAAAAATTCATGTGGCTGCTCATGTAAAATCCACGTTTTCCCTATAAGTTATGCAATAAATGTAATATGAGACACAAACTTTAATACTCGCAATCACTGTAAGCAACAGCAGTTTCTGTAGACTTCTGTGGAAGAAAGAATGAAGGCTTTTGCCACAAACTGTTAAAAAACCCTGGGCTCTTCCTCTGTCAGAGTAAGGTTTTGATCTCGCAAATAATTATAGACAAGCATGATGCTTTCCAGCAAGACTTCTTTCAGCGTTATTCTTTGAAAGACCAAGAGTTCCTGTGGGTACCTAGACTCGTGTTTATGCTGTGCTGCCCATCTCCAGTTCAGTTAAAAAGCATTTCCCCATGAGCTGCATGCTTTACTGTGAGCAGTCTCAGTAAAGCAGGGTGACTTGCATGTGTCAAAAAAGTGGCCTGCTACAGAGTGACTGCACATGGAAAGACCAAGGGAAAAAAAAGAGGAACCTGTGTTTGTCAGGGCGGAGGTCTGCTGCTTCTCCCCATCCCTCACAGCTGCCACTAGCACGCTGACCATCACATCCCGCGGCGCAGTAATCCCAGCGCGGCTCCGGTGAACAAGCGGTCCAGCACCGAGGCCAGGAGACAGACGGTCACTCCGGAGGAGCGTCCTTTCCTCCTCTGAAGAGCTTTATTTTTTCAGGCTTTGTATTCAAGAGAAAGAAAGCTCTCCCTGAGCCTTTCCCGTAGGTTTCATTGCCGTCTAAGAGTGGTTAGCTGATACAACTCTTCAGCAAGCGTGCTAACGTAAGGAGCCATGCAGCACCCACAGCAGCCTCCTGTGATTGATGCTGCGTAGCCAGAAGACAGGAACCAAATTTCCAGCTCTGAAGCCTGGGAGACAGTGGAATAAAGAGAGAAAGGGGAAGATTAGAGGTATAGTAACAGAAGACTTGTCAGCCAGATAGGAGTTTCATTATTACATGCAACACATAAGACTAAACAAATACAAAGACATATATAATACATAAACAATGAGAGGCAGGCACAAAGCTGGATGGTGAAGGTTAGATTGGTAGAAGGACCTAAAATATCGATATTATTCCCAACTTGCATATATTTCCTTAAGACCACAGTAGGTGGATAACTTAATAACCATCATCTCCAGGCATTATGGAAAGATTATAAAAAGCAACAAGCCTCCTTTTAAAATAATTTTGATTTATTTTTATCTAGCAGAAGTGGCCAAGTACATCTTTAGCATGATCCCATTTGGCTCAATGACGTTGCAGAGCTATGAATTCACTATGAGAGGAACAACTCTTTCTGTGCCCTGAAGAACATAAAAGCCTTGGTGCCTAACTGGAAAGCAAATGCCTCTTGCTGAAGCCGCTTATGTTTTTCTACTTGAGAAAAATTAAAATCTCATCTTATTTCTTTGCATGCACTTGTCATCCATTCAGAGTTTTATCCAGATAAATCTCTGGTTCTTTTCAAATAACATCTTCCGTATGAGTTGCATTAACTTTAAAGACTCACCAAGAACAGAGCGGTCCAGGCTGACACTCTTGGTTTCCAACAGAGAAGCAACTGCATGAATCTTATCCTACAATTCTGCAGCTCAGTTAATTAAGTTTTTGATGTCCTAAGAAGCTGCTGCCTCCCAAAACCAAGGAGAGGGAGCCGCCAGGCCTCGTTCCCATCTTTGGCCACCAGACACAGTGACGTTTGGAGACTTTCCACCCATCACACCATGTTACACAACTCTTCCCCTCTCCCCAGCCCACAGAGTTGGTGAAATTAAATAGCATGAAAAATTAACCCCACTGTTGTTGGAATGCAGCTGGGTAATGTGTGGCCTCATTTGCTGCTACAGGAGAACATGTGTTTGCTGCTTTGGTAGCAGGGGCTCTGTGGACGGGGCAGAGGGGAGCCCAGCAGCACAAACCCTGGGGAGCACCTCTGCAGCCCCACATCCCCACCCGCTCTCCGGGTATCCTCAGGCACTCAGACCCTATACACAGGATGATTTCTGATTTCTCTTTCACTGTCTTGTTACTTGCTGTCCATCCCATGCCATCCACCACCCCTTCTGCTTTTCTTTCCTTCCTTTTTCTTTCTTGCTGCACCCTTTCTGCTGCTCTCCTACCATCCCATCCCTGGTTTTGTCAGGTTCATCACCTGCAGCCTCACTTCTCCTTGCTTTTCACCTCTGCTGGCCCTCCCCTTCTCCACTTCTGCCCCACAAAACATGTCCCCATGTCTCCTGAAAAACAGAAAAGAAATAAAGAGATATATGTAACAAGGGACACACAAATATACCCACAGTGGCTCGGATTCCTGGATTAGTGCATATGCCTCATCGCCTGCTGTTTTCTCTTCTGTCCCTTGATTCCTCCATCATGTCATCTTTGCTTCATGGTAAATCACTGGGCTGAAGACTAACTTTTAACTCCTTTGTCAGGTGCCCAGGTACTGCCCCGATCTTCCTTTGGGCACATAGTTTTCCATTACTTCTCTTTTAAGAATCACAAATATATATAGAGAGACATTAATATGGAGAAAAGTTTTACTTAGCTACAAAATGCTTTCCTTTTATAACTTTTAGCATGATTGGCAGATAGGTTTATTTAATCAAATTGCCTTTTCTGTCAGTGTATTTAATGAGGGAGTTCTTTTTTTTGATTGCATAGGAAATGTGGAAGCATTTGAGAATTTCTGATGTGCTATTTACTCATCCATTATGTTGGGAATCAGTTTAATTTCAATGTCAGCAGTGGAATTAATAATCATAACAGTTATCTGTCACAGAATTATGTATTTGGGGATTTGCTCAGCAAACCAGGATATATCCCCCACCCTTTCACCAGAGAAGGAAGTTTTAAAAAATAAGTCAAATTTGAACGTGTTTTTGTTTTGATTATCCCTTCCAGGCTGATGGTAAAGGCACATATTTTCAGACTTTAATTCAATGTTGAGTCACCGCTATGAAATCCTTTACTAGCGTAAATTATCCCTACTTTTTTTCCCCACTTATTTCGCTCTGAGTTTCTCAAACACTTCCATCAAGGATGGCTCCCCCATTAAAGTGCACCCTTCCTTCCTGAAAAAAAAAAGACAGTCCTAGCTTTCCAGAGATAATGCAAAATCCCCTTTCGGCAGTTGTGTTAATTTGGGCTGACTTCATTCTATTTTTGGTGTTGCACTTCACCATTGGACGAACAGGCTTCTCATGTGAGAGCAGGGGAGCGCCTGAGCGGACAGACGGATGACTGCGATGGAGGCAGACGGGGCCCAAATCTGGTTCTGCTCCCTTCAGGTTTCCTTCGGTTCTGTGGTTATGTGCAGCCCCACATAAGTGAATAACTGATAAATGAATAAAACCTTTCAGACGATACATTTGATAAGTACCAAGACTTTTTATATGACTCCGAAGTAAGGGCAGTAACTGTTAAATGAATTGCTTTTTAAATAAAACACATAAGAGAAATTTTTAAATCCTTCATTGTTCCTTAAAATGTTTTAGTGCCTCATTAATTCTTGATTAGCCTGGTTGTTAAGAGGCCATTATTATGTGGTAATAAGGTGTAGGAAATTACCTCTAGGACTATAGTCATGTCTCACAGACCTGCTATAGTTAGTACCTCATCAGGTGCTGAGACCAAGTGCCCATGGTACAAATTAGGGGTTCGCTGCTTGCTGGTGCGGCTTGTGGCGGTTGTCTTGTGTGATGGGGTGTTTGCTGGGATGATGTGAGTCCTCTGGTGCAAAAGAAGTGGAGAAGACACGACAAAACATAACCATTTCAGCAGCCTCCTGAGGGCTTCCCGGTCTTGCCTTTGGCAGAGCACAGAAACTGCTATAAAACAGTGGAATAAAATTACTTTGCAATTACATTAATTTAAGTAGTTTCAAATATGCCTGAAGCTCACGCAGATGAAAGTCCACTCTTTGCTGTATGATTTGTTAGGCAGAAAGTGTCATAGGAGATTTGGTGCCAGTCCAGCAGAATATCCCCAAACTAACGACCTCCTCAGGTCATTAGTATTTCTTTTGAACACACAACCCCCCTCAAAGCCTGCTACAAACGTTGGTAAAGCTAATCATTATTACCCTTTTACAAATAGGAAAATGAGCCTTAGGGGCTATTTTTATTATGATTTGATGCAACATTAATCAGCGTTCTGAAGAAGAGACATACTTGAATGTCCCAGGCTGCATATATTTATTTTTCAGTGTGTATAATCCTTTTTTTTCCCCTAAATCTCTTTGAGGTTGATGGTCTAATGCTCACAGTATGCAGCTCCCATTCATTACCTATACAGGGAGCTAATGCAATACGGCAGCATCACCCTCTTTGAAAAGCACCAAAGATGCTAATAATTAAAAACACAGAGTGTGCTCTCGCTAGTACTTTCCTCCTTATACCTTCACGGGTTTCAATCTTCACGCAGCAGATGAGGCACAGTCCTCAGAGGACGGAAAGCAGCTTGGCGCCAGCGTGGCTGCTGTCACTCTGCCAGCGTGCAGGGGTGACGCCCCGCGGGGTGTGCCAGCCCCTGCTCGACTACCTCTTCTTGCTCTTGGGTTTCGGAGGGCGTTCACACCTCAGGAGCGGTGTTGGAGCAAAGCTGCGGGAGAGTCCCGCTCCCAAGAGGCTCGTGTTGTGCCTGAACCCCCAAAACAGGGCTGTGGCCTGGGTTTCAGTCCTAAATATCCATGTTTGTTGTTAAATAGCTAGGCACTCACTTCAGTGAGCTTTCACCCAGGCCTTCAACCTTTTCAAGCCCCCGGTGTGGTTGCCGCTTGCTCTTCGGGCCATGTGTGACTGTGTCCCTTGCCCCAGCCCCGAGCACCACCCCAGCACCCTGGCATTCCTCGGGGATGGACCCTGAGCTGCAAGTGGCTGGAGAAGAGCACCTGCCGCTCATTCCCATTTAGCCCTTTGTCAGCCTCAGAGCCGGGGCTGCGGGGAAAAGTCTCCGTACTTGGTATTTCTGCTGCTTCAGAAGCCGAAGTAGCCCCAAGACCCGTGCAGGGTGGCTGCTGCAAGTTGTGGGCACCGCTCCCCCTCATCCCCAAGCCACTGGACCCCAGAGCAGCCCAGAGGGCACGGGCACCCCTCCAAGCCAGTTTGCACCCACCCCTTCTCGGTATGACAAAGGACACCCCTCGGCAGGGCCCTCGGCTTTGGCTGATTTTGGGTGTGCCTGCCTGCCTGCCCAGTCGCAGAGCCGTACCCCTGCTGAGCCGGGGGCAGACCCAGTCCCCCGCAAGGAGTGCCATGCCAGCGGCGTACCCTCTGCCCAGCTGACAGGCGGTCGGGCACCATCACCCCAGCTGTGGTTGGCATCCCACACATAGCCCCAGTGGTCCCAAGCAGGGGTGCAGAAGGCATCTATCTGCTGCTGCTTCATACGTCTGCTGAAATGTATTTTTTAATATCTCGTGACAATAATTAGCAGCGAATTATCATGACTTTTACAAGGATGGGGGAAAAACTCCACCAAAAACCAAGTATTTAAAGGGCACTTCTGAGTGCAGTTTCAGATCTCATGAGAACAAATGGAAGGAGCAATTACAGCCCAAACCAAAGACTGTTAGGAGTTCATAACTACATGAGCGTAGCAGTAAAGAACATCAAGAGTTAACAGTCCCAGCGTGACACAAGTTTATTTAATCCTGCTCTAAACAAGCAATATAACAAATCCTTGTTAGGAATGAGAGATCTCTCACATGTAGCTTAAAGTAATCAAATTTTGGTTTAAAATACCAAAATAGGTCAAATGTTATGGGTTCTTCTGGAAAAATTCAAATCATCTGGTCCAATTTCATTTTTTATTTGTAACATTTTACAGATGAATAAATGCGTTCTTTACGTAAAACCCGCTTGCCCCGTTTCAGGCGGGAGTGCGTATTTGCCAGAGAATTACAGACTCTTAAATATTGACATACTCTGCTCCAATAGCTCTGCTGTGCTCTGATAGAAGAGATATTGTTGTACATAGAAAGATACTCTTTCGGCACCTCTTCACCTTCCCACCTTGTCTTCGGCCTTCTTTCACTTAAAATTTCCTCCTAGCGCAGGCTCCAAAAGTGAAGTAGAGGCTGAACAGCGTAAGATGTTTGGCCACGGGTACGTCTGAGGCAATGCCGATGTGTTCTCAGTTGGGACCTGGAGTTTCTTTCCCCGGTTCTGCATCTGATTGAATGGTGTGACTTTGGAAAAAAACAGTGAATCTTTTTGCCTCAGTTTCCTCTTTCCAATTGAATGAGAATAATCACGGGTTTCTTTACTTTTGACCTCATAGGGTGTTGGGAAATGTACCTATGCAGAAATCTCTCACCAGAAAATAGTGTGATTGATAGAATACAGCCCGATAATAAATTGGTACCTGCCTTGATAGGCTGGGTCCTATTTCATACTAGTTAATAATCCTGGTAATAAGGAGAGTAAGTCCTTGTGCTTTGGTGTTCAGCTAGAAGGAAGAATTGGAGAAAGTATCAATAAGAAAATTCTGGCAGACCTTTTGTTCACTCCTGATTCTTCCCTGACACAGCTTTAAATTGCATAAAGACTTCAAGCCCGAGACATTTATAACAGTATGTAGTGAGGGCTGTTTGCTGCATCTTTTGAACAGTAAAAACTCTTCTGCTGTTAGTGTGAGGATAATAGTACACTGAAAAATACAGAATGATTTCTTTAGACTAATAAAGACTCTGCTGGAGATAGTCTAAAGGTTTATAGAACTTCTGGAAAGTTATTTACATATTTCAAAGGTCTTTATTGTCAGTCTCCTACATTTTTCCCTATTTTGTTCAGTATTTTCATCAGCTGTCTGATGAAATATTTAGTGCCTGATAAACCGTGTGCAATTGAAGTATTTTCTCTTATCAGTAAAAAATCATTTGCCTTCAATATAGTAATATAGTGGGCTAAGTTAATTGCTGAGGAAACTGGTTTTACTAAAGTGACACTGATGATGAAACTAACCCAATATATTTAGTTTAGGAGATCCACTTTTGACCGTTAACATTGTTACTATTAAATTGAATTCTTTAGAAATCAAGTCTCATCCCATGTATATATGACTTTTTAGATATATATTGTATAATATAGACACAATATTTGCTTACAAATGATTTGCATTTGTACTAAAGTAATAAGTTATTATCTGTAGGATTTATTCTTACTTAAATATCAAACAGATAATTACCCACAGCTCTGTCAATATTAAGTCCTGCATATTTTATTTCCACACTCAAAAGTACTTCTGAAATAATAATGATTGTTTTGATTGGACTCGATCTGACATCAAATAACAACAAGTTAAATTATACTTAATGCTATTTTTTCAAAAGTGGAGTCTGTAGGTAGAATTGTAGAATACAGTTCCTCGGAACTCAGTATCTGATAATCATAAATTTCAAACATACAAACCAACCAACTAGCCAGTTGTATAATGGAGCAGATTTGAGCAAGTGGTCTTAATTCCAATCTGATTTTGTAAAAAAAAAAACCAAACAAAAACGCAAATCCTTGAATTTCAGTCATGTAACAATCTGAGAATCCATTTCCTGCATGCTGGGTTCATACCAACAGTGGCTTATAACACTGCTACCGTACAGAAGTTTGCTCCTGTGCATGGCAGTCTGGCAGCTGATGACAGAAAAAAATATTTCACAGAAAGCTTCAATTAACAGCCAATGAGTGGGAAAAAATGAAAGAAGCCAGTATGTTTTGTGGATGCAGATGAAACTCAAACCAAGGCTAGTTTTAGTACTTTGCAAACTGAATTAAATTCAATTCTGAATCAGTGTGGGTAACTGATATTTTGTTTGATACAATAAAAAATCATATGGGTCAACTGAAAAAAAAAATAGTTGCGTTCATTTTCTCAGCAAAATGGAAAACATACATTCAGAGCTAATCATTTCATTTTGCTTACCTCACTCCGGAAAGCGCTTGGGCAGCCTTATTACAGCACTAGATACAAGCGTATTTCAAAATAATGTTTTTGAAAGAAGAAAATGAAAGCATAGCATTTCAGAAATGTTGAAATTAATCATTTTACATAGAAATTAAACTGTTTCAGTTATTTAGGGAAAAGCATTTCTCAAATCTAGCAATTGACAAGCATTTTGGCCAGTCCTCACACTTTTCTTGATGGCTGAACTATTTGTCAGAGAATTCCCCTCAGCTCTAAATCCCTCACACAAGACTTTAGTTAGAGCCTCGTCCACGCTCAAGCCTTTGTGAAAAATGATTGTCGACATTTTTCTCAAGATGACTCAACACTTCCAAAGATTTAGGACGGCAGAAAGCATTATCAGACATCATTTAGACTTCCAGATTATTATTTTTTACAAGACGGTTGCAGTAGTTAGCAGCTGGGTGGTAGAATTTGGCAATCAGAATACAATTGTGTCTAATTCATTTTTATACACTACTCCTATTAGTTAAAAAAAGGATATTTCTTTGGAAGTGACATTATGGCCCTGACATATGATTTTTGAATATGACTTTTTCTCAGAAACTGCCAGCATGGTACTGCCAGCATGCCAAGCTGGTGTCCAGGAGAAAATTTAAGAGCAGTGATAAAATGAAAGGGGAAAATAGAAGCTCTTCTTGCAAACAGGGGTTTGTAATAGATATTCTGGCACCATATGAATGATGAGGGATGGAAAATTCATAACGGTGTGTGGAAGTGCAACACACATTCTGTGCGTAGAAGACTGACCTATAACTCATAAGATAGTGTGTGTCGAGTGAGTTATGAGAGTTGTTCCCCAGTGTATATTTAAAAAGAGACATTAGAAAGGAGATATAGCGTGGTTTACTATTTGAGAGTTAACTTCATAATTTTGTCCAAAAAGTGTTTTTAAAGAAAAAATATGCACCTTTTTTTTTTTTTTTATTATATATATATATTGCTGTCCAGGTGGTGTATTTCTGCACAGCACATGCAGGATCTGAATGCTGGGAGTAAAGCCCTTCCCCTCTCTGAAGGAGCAGCCCTCAGCTGATTATTTCTGCTGTTGCAAAGTCCGAAGGAGATTATTTCTAAGAAAGAGGAATTTCCCATTTTGACTTCTAGAAGGGGTTATCTTGTAGTGAAACGAGCAGGCCAGAAGTGCTTGGTGCCATCAGACCCCAGGGCAGCTGAGGGTCTGTGCCAGGAAGCCCATGGACAATCCAAGTGCACACCTCAACCGGAGCTGCAAAATGCAATTTGAATTAACGGGATCCCACGCGAGCAACCATCCCTTCAGTGCAGCTCCATGTGAAGCAAAGGAACTGTCTGACCACTTCAGATTGCACGTTTCTCTCCCCCCAGCAGTGAAGTTCATGGCCACGTGCTCGCCCCAGGTGCCAACGCCTGCCTCCAGCTCCCCCAACCCTGCAGCACCTCTGCCCTGAGCCCTGGCGCTGCCTGAGCAGCCCCTTCCCTCCCTCAGCCCATCCGCAGGAAAACTTGACAACTCCACCTCTATTTTGGTGGCACTGCTATCAATTCAGAGATGTCTGCCTTGTTGGGATTATCATCTTCTCCCCTTTCAGCATCTTGTGATCACAACAAAAGCAGAGAGGAGAAAAGAATACTATCACTAATGCACCATCTCCTAATAAGTTTGTGAGCGTGTTGAGCTTAGTAAAAATGTTGGAAATGCCCTGGCCATGGAGGTAGCCCCTTGGGGAGCAGTGCTACCCCTTTCTCTGAGCTGAGCACACAGGATGCAGGTCTCCATAATGAGCAGTGACCCATTTGCCCACAGGGCAGAATGCTGCCTGGCGTTTTGGGCAAGAGCTTTGGTTTCCTTTTGTAGTCTGCCTCACAAGGAAAAATAAGCATTTTTCCCTATGCCTAGCTTTGCTGCAAATGAAAGGCACTGAGAAACCTGCTCATGGGAGAGGTTTAAGCCCATTCCTGCAGAAATTTGAGGGCTGGAAATTTTGACAAAAATCACAACAGCCCCTACATACATACACAGAACTCTCTACAGCTCACTCCTCAATATCAAGTGATGGCACATCAACCTGGCCATACATGAGCTTTCAGGTCTTTCTGCCCCTTGCTTCTTTTTTTTTTTTCCCCTCTTGACACACACCGAATTAATTATTTGACAATATATTCTGACATTGCATTATTTCAACAATAGCGGAATGTAATGATATGTAATTAGGAGCCGGAATGTAATAGTGGTATGAAGATGATTTTGGCAATGAGATTTTTTTAATTAAAATTTCATTACTGCAAAAGGGTTGTGCTATTGCCCTTTCCAGTGTGTGATCAACAGTGTCCGTGAGTGAAAGGGATGACCCCTGGGGATGGATAGCGCGGTTTGCTGCCCTTTGCACCCCGGTCGGGGATTCTCCCAAGGCGCTGCTCTTCTGTACCATGAGAACCTATGAGGGCACGATGTATTTTAAAGTCTCTATAAAGTGCTGATTTTACAGAGAAACTCCTTCCACTTCTGCATGGGGGCGTCTGTGAAGCCTCTGGGGTTGTGAGGAGTCTGTTGCACCACGGACCTGTCAATTTTCTGTATTTTATCCTCGCAGCCCGTATCTTTAAATGAAATTGTATGCCCCCTTTCACAGTAGCCGACTGGGTTCTTGTCTGTTTATTTGCTTGTTTTAATCATTTTTTCTCCATCTAGTCAAATAAACCTGTAAATTCAGTGTGTACGCTATGGAACCTCATCCAAAACTATACTGTCTCCTTCCTGACAGGGCTGACAGAGAGTATAATCACTTGTATTGTCCAGAGTACTGTTTACATAAAGGAGCAATAAATACCTGTTGAAATTTTTACTGGAGGCCTCCCAGATGGATGGTTCATTTATTATTACAGACAGAGTTTCATTTACTTAGTTATTAAAAGAAGCAGGCCGCTACAGCCCATTTATAACTATATTAAAACTAAATGAAGCTATAAGTATTGCAGACGGGACTGAGTAAAATACGTATAGTGGCTTTCCAGGAAACGGCTAGGAAAAGTATTTAAAAGGAAATGCTGAAAACTTTGGGGGTCCTGGTGTGTCTTTCACAGCCATGCTTCTACTGGCTGGAGCTCCGGAGGTTATGGAGGAGGTATAGTTCCCATATGTTCCTGTCCTGCTGCTCAGTGCCATATATATATATTCTGCAGTAGCCTCTCTGTATCTGCCTGTTAGCCATGTGCCATTGGGAGGGACCAAATTCGCCTCTTCCTCCCCTCCTCTAGCCTTTATTGACATGAAAAGCTCCAGCCGGGGATATCAAATAATCTTGTTCTTTAGCCCAGAGCCAGAATATCATCGAATATCAACTTCAGTTACAGGAGGGGACAGAGCTGCTCCATCTGTAAAGCAAAGCCAGATGCATCAGGTGGATACCAGAGGTCTTAGTTTCAAAGGTATCACCAGAGGTCCAGCGCAGCCGGCCATGAAATTAAAATAAAGGTTGTGGATGGTGTTTGTGGCAGTTTTTGAGCACTGAGGGCATTTCACCAGACATACTCACCCCTGCTTTGAATAAAGATAAATGGGTCACTGGGTGGGAAGCACAGTTCCCCGAGCCTGGGAACTCGGTCATGATTTTATTATATCCAAGCTAGACAAATAAAGGACAGTCCCAACAAGGAAAGGCTGGTGTCCCAAAGTGGAAGAAATTGTTGCCCAGAAATTGGTGGGGTAAAACAACCTAGAAACACGGAAGTTTGGAATTTTTTAAGCAGAGCTTGTTAGGTTAGCAAAAGGCTGCATTTCCACAATCAAGGAAAAACTCAAGTTTGCTGAAAGCTAGCTCAGCTTCAGCGGAGAAGTAAAAGTAGCAATTAGAAATGAAAAAGCAATCTGTGCATTAGAGATGAAATATCAAATACATGTAACATGAAAGGGGAAGATAACAATCAATCTAAAAGAGAAATTATATAATACTGAAGATGGATAAAAGGAGTGGAGGATACCAGAGGAAAGTTCAAAGACAAAGAGTATGAAGGTTTTCTTAAGGTACATAAAGAACAACAACAATAAAGAAATTCTAGCAATAGCCCCTTATTAGCTGGAAATATTAAAGCTGTTAATAATATTAGAGTCCATAAATATTTTTTTATATGAGAAAAAGCAGGGTGCCTAGTAGACAGGCAGGAAGCTGTACAGTGTCTAGAGAGAATAAATTATTTAAAATCAGTTACCCTAGATACAAGTATCCGTAAGCCTCAGATCTTCCATGCTACTATATAGCCATGAAGGCCACTGACTAGCAAAATCTAAGGGTCATTTGTGATGTACCTTGAAACGTGGGGTAAACCCCAGGAGACAGCTAATGCTGTGCAATATGCCAAAAGGCCAAGGAAAAAAGTTTAAGTTTTAAGGACAGGTCGCCTGGCACCTCCTACTGCACACAAAGTTTGGGGGGAGCCCAGACAGGGTTCCTTTAATACCACTAAGGAACTGAAAGATAAGAGGATAATTATTTGCGTTCAATGTTTTACTTTTAAGGAAAGAAATATAAGTTCTTATCAACCAAAGCTGATTTCATTCTGTGAGGAGCTGGCAACTAGAACGTGGTAGGAAATTATATTCACCGATGGTAAAACTTTGTGGAGGATGACAGAGAAAGAAACAGTGAGGATGGAGCAGGTTATCAAATAGGCTGAATAATTTAATAATTTGGCCTCACTTAAACAAAGGAGGCTTGAAAGAAACGAACATGAAGTTGTATATCCCAGAACAAGGAATGTCCTTTTGACTCCGTTTTTAAGTGGGGACTCTACCCTGGGAAGCTGCAACTCGGAAAAAACTTGAGAGATGGAGGTGAGCAGGCAGCTGGGAGTCAGTGTCAGCAAGATGCCCGGCACAGAGAGACTGCGTGAGCCTCTGCTGTGAAGGCCAGGGCCCAGGGGATCACACAGGGACACGGAGCTGCCGCTTTCCCCATCGCTTTGATGATACAAGACACTTCCCATTTCGGCGCAGCAAAGTTTGAGAACCTCTAGCCTACACGATCTCATTTCCCTTGCCCTACCAGTGAGACAGGGATAAACACCACCACAGCCTCAGGTATGAACGTTGCTAAATGAACGGTCAGCATTATACAGATGACTGCAGTCATCTGCAAGGGAGCATGGGAATAAAAATGTGTGGGATGATGACTCCAGCACGAGGACAGATGCTTATAATGCCGGGGATTAGGCAGAAAGAGGCTATTTGTAAGGAGATAATCACCGAGTACAAAATCAGATGCTGCGCCTTCAGCGGGGAGACTTGGCAGTGGCAGTTCTGTCTCACATTAAATTTCCCAAGATTTCTGCCACAACGGCTGGCACACAAGGCGGTAGCGCAGTTCATGCACTCTTATTTCATTTCGCATTTGAAATGAATATTTTGTAGATGGCAGCATCAGCAATTGCTAGGAAATCAGAGGGAGAGAGTTAGTAAATAACTGCTAATCACACCCAGAGAGCCTCAGGGGAGCAGGGGCAGGGAGGCAAGAAATGGATTGGAAAATTGCGAGCGGCGCATTCAAAACTTTTGTTCCCCAAATGTGTTTCCTTCTGTCACACAGAGCATGATTAACCATGAAACTTTGGTAAGTCCTCAGAGTGATTGGACTACTTAGGCAGGTGCTTAGGTGTGAGCTGCCCATACGTCGCTCATCACTCTTCCCTCTCTCTGAGTATTCATGCATTCTTAGGTGGCTTCCTTGCTCGGGGAGTGGGCTCACACGAGTTCATTTCCCCACTTTTCTGAAGAATTTATCCCATTTTTAAGGAGGTACTCCGGGTCCTTCTGCCTAAACATCATTCTCGGGAACCGCTGTGGACTGTGGGGCACTTTCTTGCCACCCTGCCAAGGAGTTAGAAAGTTCAGGGTATGATTCAACTGCATTTGTTCTCCTTTTCTTTAAAGGGGGGAAACATCACCAGGGCAAACACAGTCACTCACTGGGGCAGCTGCTGCAGAGGAAACCTTATTTCAACTTCTGCTTATAGGAGAGAGTGATGGCTGTATCACTCTGAGAGGACTGCCTTGCATTTCTAATGAGACCCTCAGTGTAATGGGAATTTAGCAGAGCATTTAGCAGGTTTAAATGGTTTTGGAGAGCGGTGTAGACCAGCCTAGATGGATTCAAGCCAAGGACCGAAAACTTTTCTTTCAGAGCATCTATTTTTTATTGGAATTGCTAATTCTATTTCTATAGACTGAGTCCGTTTTTCAGGCATTTAAATTCTACACTCTGGAATTAAATTTCACATTGATATATATGCTTCATTCCAGCATTAAGTACATTAATATTTCACCAGCCTGATTTTACTGGCCGTCTCCCTCTGTTTTTAATTAGATTTGACGGTATTCTATATAATCGTGTTTTCCTACGTGTTTCTGTGTAGCAGAACTTGCACAAACTGTTTGTTGAGGGGTTTTTACAACTTAAACATCATATATTCCGAGTGAATTTTAGATGCTACAAGCAGTGCTTTCAGAGGTCTTACAAGCCTGCTGAAAGCTCTATTACAGCATTTATAAAATATCCTCTTGATCTAGTTGTTTACCTCAATCCATAAGCTTTTGACTTTATTTTGTATAAAACACGAATAAATACTACACTTTTCAGATAAAATAAATGCATGAGCTTTTTTAAAGTGAAACATCTGCATCAGTTATAGCACTAAAGTGAAAAATAATTTCAGCAATCAGAATCTAATTAATTAAAAATTACTACTGTATAAAAACAGCTACTCCTATATTTAGGATTAGTAAACAAAGCTATGTGAAATACCTGCTTTGGCTGTAGGTAAGTAGCAAATATAACTGGCCATCTGTTATCTGCAAGTAACCAAGGTAATAGCAACAACATTAGTTGCCCTTTTTTTTTTCTTTTTTTTTTAAGGGAAGGAAAAGCATTCATCTGTTTCTTATGAATTCTCTGTACTTCTTACCAGGCATATTTTTCCTTGCATTTCTCTTTTAGAAAGCAACCAAAGACAGCCAGAAACCAAAGGTACATTTGTCTTATTGGAGCTTAAGTCATATTAACTACGTGAGCACACGTTGTTGAAATAATCCCAGTAACATAAGGGCACAGTCTGGATAGGAACGGATAGGAACGGCAGATTCCCACCTGGCGTTCTTTCTCATTTTGCTAGGAATAAGAGTTAAAGGTCTTGCACAGTGTTGTGCCTCCAGGAAGGTTTTGTTTTGTTTTTCTGCAACGTGAAGCAATACTTTTCTTCTCCTGTATCAGTGCATCAGTTGTGACTTTAAACATCTGGAGCCAGTCTGAGGGCCTTCTAGCATACTGCTACTTAGAATAATGTCTGTTTTCTTTCTGGGTTTCTGGTACTATTGAAACTAATGTCCAGTTCTTGAAAGGTCGCTATGCATTTATGGGAAAGAAAATAACATATCAATATTGTGCATTAAAAAATAAGATAATTTTCCAAAAACAGTCTCAGTCACATGAAACATTGTCGTGGCATAAACTTGAATGAGCACTTAGTTATCTGATTTTCATATTTCATCACAACTCTTTGCTTTGTGGGGTTCCTCTTCAGCTAAAATCAAAGTATTTTTCCACTACTGAAGTTTCTTTCCTACATAATGAGCAGAAATCACAAAAGTCCGTAATAAACATGGTATTCTGATTGAGATGCTGCCTAGCATTAAAATGGAACAATATACTTGATCAGAATAACACATTCATGAGATCTTTCCCAAATTGCAAAGATGGTGACTTCTGAATTTATTTAAATGACAGTTGCAACATACATATATTTGTGCCCTGGGCTTGCAAACCATTGGCATGTTCTCTCCTAAAGCATTAGTGTTAATGATTTAATTACTATCAGTATTTTTCCTTTCCCATCTCGGTTTTTTTTTTTGTTCTAATTATCAAAATTATCATGAAGACCATATCTCATATAGTAGCTTAGACCACCAGAAGGACACAAGGAGGGTTTTGCCCCTCCTTTTCATAACCTCTCTTGAAAATCTCCAGGGCCTCTTCTCTTGTCCTTTGATTTACGTGCCAAAAGGGAATATCTCTAATCACAAAACAAAACCACAGAGGCATTTTTTGAGAGTTTTATGCCTCAATAAGTAATTTGCAGGGGGGAAGGAAAGAATTCATTAGGCCAAGGAATGTGACACGTATCAGAGGTTAAAGTAAAATGCAAGTTGTGATGCCTGCTGCTTCTTTCGTCTGCACCAGCACATGCAAAGGATAATTCCTGAGTGGGGCCGTGTCTTCACCCTGGAAGATATCCTCCTAAGCAAGGCTACACTGGAAGGGTCTCAGACTGGCTCCAGACATTAAAAGTTGCAACTGATTCCCAACTGGCTGTTGAAGACCGCCTCCCCCAGACACCGCACCAGCGACATCTCCTTCCCCAGAAGCTCCTTCTCCTCCAGCTCTTTCAAACCCAAAAATCTTGACCTGCGCCCTGGCTTTACCCTCACACTTGAAACTTGATGTTACTTCCCGGACTCTGGCTGGGGCTGAAGATAATCCTTGCTTGGGATTTGACTTTCCAGCAACAAAAAATCAGGAAAAAAGACAGACAAACAAAACAGTGAAGCTGCAAGTCTCGACTTGACCATTCCCTTTGAGCAAGGTGGTTTCTGGGCACCCTGCGATGGCCTCCCATCCCAAACCCCAGGTACTTTTGACCAGGAGCATCTCCTGGCTCTTTGACATGCTGGGATGAGCAGGAGTCCCACAGCGTCACTCTGCAGTGCCCCACATGGTCACCCCACCCTGGTAGCCTACTGAACCAAGGCAGTGAGCAGCCCCCAGATCATAGAATCATAGAATCATAGAACCATTAAGGTTGGAAAAGACCTCTAAGATCATCAAGTCCAACCATCAACTAACACCACCATGACTCCTAAACTAGGCCCTGGAGTGCCACGTCTACACCTTTTTTGAACGCCTCCAGGGTTGACGACTCCACCACCTCTCTGGGCAGCCTGTTCCAATGCCTAACCACTCTTTCAGTAAAGAAATTCTTCCTGATGCCCAGTCTAAACCTCCCCTGATGCAACTTGAGGCCATTCCCTCTCGTCCTATTGCTAGTTTCTTGGGAGAAGAGTCCAGCACCCGCTTCACTACAACCTCCCTTCAGGTAGTTGTAGAGAGCGATAAGGTCTCCCCTCAGCCTCCTCTTCTCCAGA
>WAAD01019018.1:76183-134792 GCA_013389945.1 Fregata magnificens | reverse complement strand
CGTCACATTGGCTAGCTTCCAGTCATCCGGGACCTCCCCCGTTGACCAGGACTGCTGATAAATGATGGAGAGTGGCTTGGCAAGCTCCTCCGCCAGCTCCCTCAGCACTCTCGGGTGGATCCCATTCGGCCCCATAGACTTGTGAGCGTCCAGGTGGCGCAGCAGGTCACTGACCGCTTCCTCCTGGACTGTGGGGGGTTTATTCTGCTCACGGTCCCTGTCTTCCACCTCAGGGGGCTGAATACCCTGGGGATAACTGGTCTTACTATTAAAGACTGAGGCAAAGAAGGCATTAAGTACCTCAGCCTTTTCATCGTCCTTGGTGACAATGTTCCCCCCCGCATCCACCAGAGGAGGGAGATTCTCCCTGGCTCTCTTTTTGCTGCTAATGTACTTGTAAAAACAGATAAAACAGGTCAGGCTTTCTGATAACCTATGTAGGAGATCTGGACACGCAGTCGCATTGAAATTGGCAGATGTTGGATATCGATGCCCTCTAGAAGACTTCTTGTCTATCTTCCATTGCATGTAAGTAACCCCTCAGCCCCCTCCTTTCTCACCGTAACTGAGTGGCCCAGCACCCCAGGCTGCAACCCCTTACCTGGTTACTGGAGAAAGAAACCAGCTCACTTGCTGAGGCATTTCTCAATATCCCAAACTCATCCTCATTTCCTTTCATTATGTCTCTACCTGTCACGTTCTTTGCGGAGAAAGGAACAAATGCGTTAATTAGAGTGCAGTGAGCGCTCCCGCCTGAGCCTCCCACTCCTCGCTGCCTCTGCAACCTCACAGAGATTTCACTAAAAATGTGTAATTAGGTTCTGCAAAATGACTTCCTGACCGTATGTGCTCTTTTCAAGTGCAGAAGCCCTAAGTGGTGGTGTGTGTTTTTCAGAGCTGCTTCAAGTACCACTTCATTTTTCTAGCTTTTATTTACAAAGTTGTATTTACTTATCTTTTTACCAGTGCCTGAGCACATCAAAGCCAAATCCATTTCAAGAAATCTTAAAGCCCATGAACGATGTCACTTACTGGCCTGGATTTTGCGTATTATGAAAAAGGTGTTATAGCAAATAGCTATAGATAGGCTGTGTTGAAAAGGCTGTGTTTGCACGTGAGCTTGTATGTGTTTGTCTGTCTGTCCTTGTACTAGTTTGCCAGAATACGTGAAGAAATTCCATCTCAAGCAGGGGTTGATTTAAACATGATCTGAAGTGCTCTGCTAATATAGGGTGTACCAAAGTTCATTCTGTGCTGAATCTGTGCCAAAGTGCTTTTCAGATAAATTACAGATTAATGTAATGCCTCTTGTGAGCTTAAAGTATTTTTCTTCTCTTCAGTTCTCCCCCTCTTCAAGTGGGGTCTGCTGATCCAGTTATGGACTTTTTGTTTTAACTGTCGTCGCTGTCATGGTGGAAATGAGTTGTTGAGGAGAAGCGTTCCTCAAAAGCATCCAGACTCAAAATTGATCTAGCTTCCTTAAGATGCTTACTGCAAACTGGAGTCCCTATAACACAAATACCTCCTCCTCACCCAGAGTGTGCTTCAGCCTGGGCTGTGAGAGCTGCCTGCTGTCCAAGGAGCCTCCCTCTCCAGGACTGCTGGCAGGTGAAGCTGAAGTTGCCAGTGACAGCGTGTCCTGCTCTGACTGTAGCTTTGTAGATCAGGGCTGAGGGCCTCACCTGACAGTGAAAGCAGTCTGGGAACCAGTGAAGGCTTTTAGGCATGGAGGTTATACCTGCACAGCTCCTGCCTTTACAAGGTAGACCTCTACATTGACAAGCTGCCTTAACCTGATACATCCTTGTGACAAATAGATGGATCAGGCGGGCCAGATCCCACTTTAGGGAAAAAAAGCAAGCAAGCATTTTATGATGACCTGTTTTTTCCTATCCCCAGCATTAGGAGATTGTTTGTATGCTGACAGTGGTTCCAAAAGGGGCCACGAGGCCCGGGCAGGCAGTGCTTTTCTTGGAGAGCAGCGCTTCTGAAATGAGAAACAGACAGGGAAAATAAAGACGGGCTAAAACATACAAGCAAGGAGAGGTTGATGGGCCAGCGCTGTGGTTTCTTGTTCCTTTTGGGTGGATGGTTCCTGCCTGCACTCCTGGTGCCTCACCTTAGCTCCACTCACACCTCCACACAACCTGAAAGCTTTGAAGCATCAGAGTTGCTTCTAATCACAGACTCGCAATACACATTTTTTTTAATGTTGATACAAAAAGCCAGGACACTAATAAATACATAGAGCTACCTAGAACATTTCATTATACGCTTTTGATTTTCCAACTTCCATTTAGGAGAAGAGCTAAATTGCTAAATCTTAAATAATGTACTTAACTACCACCTCACTAGCAGAAATTTGTGCACTCAAACTCAAGGGAGAGCAGGCAGTGACACCCTGGGTGCTCTGCTTTTCAGACAATAAGCACATCTCTCTCTGGTTAACTCACTATCAGTGCAGATTTTGTCACATTTAATTGCATAGTGCCCAATCCCAGATTGGGAAGCTTTCTATTTTCAAGCACCATTTTCTCAGGGATGCCCTAAAGAGATCTAACTAAAAAAAATGAGCAATTATAAGATTGTTTGGATCTTTGTAACTGGTGGGATCCAAAGCCAATGTGGATCTTGCAACGTTTACAGGAAGCTTTGCCTCTCTGACATATTTTAGCTCCTAGGAGCTATATCCTGTGTCATTCATACCTGTTCCATTTGCCCAGTTCTCAGCAGGGCTTGTTAGTTTGGCTGGTGGCTGCATCGATATGGCCACCGGAATTTTTGCTGACTCGAGAGATGGCAAAGCGAGCTTTTTCCTGCCTGTGGAAATATTTCTGGATAAAACACGGGCAAGTCTTGCTGTGAGATTGTCAAGTCCCTCTAACTCAATGGGTGTCCTATATGTTTGAGGTGTCTGCATTGCAATGAGATCTTGCTGAATTTGATATGTTGGTTTTACAGAGGAAAAATCTTGGCACAAGTAGAAGGAAATGTGGGAAAAAAGCAAGACAAGAGTCTTTAAGAGATTAACTAGTGGGAGTTTCTGCTCTGACCCCCTGTGTTCCCCGAGAGGTGCTGTGATGGCAGCAGGGACTGTATGTATAGTGAGGAGCTGAGAAGACGGTGGTTAGGCTCGGTGCTCTTTTAAGACACGGCACACCATGTCGCCCATGTCAGAGTCGCGCTTTTCAGGCACACTCTTGGAAGATTTAGGCACAAGTACGAGGAGGTGGTTTGAAATTACTACGTATGTCTTCTTGAGAGATTTACACGCCGGGGACCACCCACATCACAGGATGTGTTTGAATTGCTCACCAAGCTTTCTTCTGGAATCGAGATGAAATTACAGATTCTCTTTTCCCATAACGCAAGAAAAATTAGCAACTTTCTGAATAATTATTGTTGTTGTTATTATTAATATTATTATTACAGAGGCTTTTTCTAAAAATAGGTCCTATTCTTGAAGACCTTTCAAGCACTGGGGGAAACCTTTGCACCACTTCAACTCCTCCTAACTGCTGGTTACTTAACCCTAGCTTGTAAAAAAATTCATGGAGGTAAAAATAAACTCCTCTTCTTTGTGAGCCAGTTTAAGCAAGCTGAGAAAGGATATGGGAAGGGAGGATGAAATCCCCATTAGAAAAGACGCATTATTTTCTATGTTTATATGACAGTAAAATCCTTGTGGATACTCTTGTGCACTGAGACAATATATTTTAGTTTTAATTGTTTCAGTCAATGTCAATTTTACATCAAACATGCAATAAAGTAAAAATGGCCTTTGGGAAACATCACTGGATCTTATTTTGTGCTGCAGTACTGCCAGTGTAAATATCTACTTCTGTTTTGTAAGCTCAAAGCCAAATGGAGCAAAATTTTCCTTTCAGAGAGACTACTGACCTGTCAGCATCAAAAAATTTATTTTTAGCATATAAAAATTGTTTGTCAGTGATTGTAATAACAAGAATCTTTGCAAAATCCGTTATTACTCTAGTAAACATTTTCCCTTAGGCAGTAATAGTAGGAAATAAATTATGAAGTTAGTTGATAGCAACTGGATAAGAAAAAATTATAAAGTGTCACATCTACAGAGTTACTGGGATAAAATATATTTTCTTCCTGTTTAAATTATTAAATGTTTACAGTAGCTCAGAGAAAACATCAGATCTAAAGCATTTTGGTAAATTATAATTTATTCTACTGCTTGCTTTCCAGAATGCTAGAAGATGACCTCAAGTTAAGCAGCGACGAAGAAGAGAATGACCAGGTAAGAACCAGACAACCAACATGTCACTTGTAGCATGTTTCATGTCGAGACTGAGCTACTGCAAATATTTTGCTAATGCTTTTTCAAAACATACATAAAGGTTATCAAAATACATAGCAGTACTATAACTAGAGTAACAGATGTTGCTGCTCGGAGCCAGCCCACGTGTGCTAACTGCTGGATTCATGGGCAACGGTCTGCAGTGCTCTTGATTTATTACCTTGATGCAACCCAGAAGGTTTTTGTATCAGTCTCCTTCTGATTTGATTTTGTTTTGTTTTAAAGAGCTGCCAAGGAGGGGAGAAACAGGAATTCTGGATTAAGAGTTCAGGCCAAACCTTGCAATCATGAGCTGGCCCCAGGGATTAGCCACTGGACTGCTTACCTCTTACCTGCCTAGAGCCTCGCCGGCATTGCCCCAGCCCTCATCTCTCTTCTGAGCATTTTCGGTCCTGTCTCTGCATGGCCCATGCATGCTAAGAAACCGAAGGACAGCTGAGAGAAAGCCTCGGCTGTGTGCTTGGTTCACTCCATAACA
Source organism: Fregata magnificens (assembly GCA_013389945.1). Classification (NCBI taxonomy): domain Eukaryota; kingdom Metazoa; phylum Chordata; class Aves; order Suliformes; family Fregatidae; genus Fregata; species Fregata magnificens. The sequence goes on along the minus strand of WAAD01019018.1, from coordinate 129,987 downwards.
CAGCAATTAGTGCACTTGCCTGGGTTTTAACGACCCCAAACTACCTGAGTGGGAGTAGATACATCATCCAGAGTTTTCCATGTGTCAGGAGAGCTGGGTTTTCTTGGCAATGGGAGGTTTCTCCCAATTTTTCCTTAAAACATTGCTGTGTTTTGTCTAAATAATTAAGTACTCACTAGAACAGGGCTGGATCTTGACTTTCCCATGCCCAGCTGAGTGCCTCATTGCCAAGCAATGCTATGCTACGCTCTCTCCTTCTCAGTATACTGGCATGGGTCATTTGGTTGGGGATGAGAGGGCAAGAGCGACTTCTCTTCCTTCTTGCACTAAAATGCATGTCCTGTGCCTTCACCGGAGCATATGAGGGCTGTCCCTGGTTGCATATCACAGATGGTTCCAGACCTGGATATAACATGGGTTTCAAATGTGATTATTTCAGTCAAGGGTAACTGGAGCTATCTAGACTTCTGAAATTCAGGATCTTAGACAAATAATTCTAGCTGTGTAGGCATGAAGCTCTTCCAGGGTTTTCTTTAACTCTTGTTATTAGAAGTTTCTATTTTACAATATATTCCAAACAACAGGTAAATCAAAACCTTTTAATATTTATACTAAACCATTATTTCATCTATTTTGAGCAAAGCTGCTTGGTGTTAAGAAGATTCAGCACACAAATTCAATTATTTACATATTTATACAATTTCCTTTTGTTTAATGTATTTCATCCTGAAACACTTCACATTTAATTACTCTTCCTGCTTGTCTAGATAGTTTAAAATACAGAGCATAGACAGCGTAGGGCAAAGTAAAGTGAGGGACAGAAGGGATGTCTGAAGAATAACAATAGCACACCAAGAAGCCGTGGTGCTTGCAGCGAGGGGCTGGGTGGTAGGGGAGGGGGAGCCAGTGGTCAGGAGAGATGGCTTCTCCTTTGGCTAGGAAGGGAGATGGGATCCTGCGTAATGGATGTCAGCATGGAACAGGCTGGCAGAGCTAGAGAGCTGAAATTCTGGTTTGCTTCATAGCCAGCAGAAAAGGACACGTGAAAGTGTTTATGGTGCAGGAGATAAAAGAACATTAGTAGGTTTAGGAGGAGAGGGGATCGTGGAAAAGTACTGCCGTTTGGGCGTGCACACATGGTACCTCCGGTTTAGCGCTACCACTTACAACTATTAACATCTTTCATGCCCTTGGATTGCTCAGTGTTATGTGTGCTACACAAGGTCTTTGCTCAGTAACCAGAGCTTTAAGACACAGCTGATGCAGCCTGTCTTTCGCCTCAGTGCTCGAACAAGCTCTGCAGAGCCAGGACAGAGTTTGCCACCCGCGCGGCAAAGAGCAGAGCTGAGATCCCAGCACTCACTTCTAATTGTCACGGGCTGTAGCATGAGCAACCTTCGGCAATTACTTTGTGACTTGGTCCCCTTTCCTAGTCACATTTTCTTCTAACTTGACTGTACAGATAAAAATCTCCTGGAGGCACAGGCTGGCTCCTGCTATATGAAATGCTTTGCAGAACCTCAGCTGAGACCTGCAGGTTTGCCTAATGGAACAATCCTAAATAAATATGCCTGCCTTCCATCTACCTAGCAGGAAATTGGCCCAAAAAAACCAGTAACACAGACCCCCTCTGCCAATAAATGCCCAGATTACCACATGGATCTGTGTCTAAATGTCAGCGCAAGAACCCATTTTCTTTTACTTCCTAATTCTGAGCCTCTTTAACCTCAGATCTCCTCCTGAGCTCAGGAAGAGGAAAGAAAGAAATCAAAGTTGAAGGGGTAGGAACAGTACATGAGTGATTCCCAGATATTCCTTACACAGTTAATTAACGTTTGAGCACTCAGACTCATTTAAGTAGTCCAATTTCTTAAAGAGCTGAAGGTGAGCTGTACAAGAACCGGGAAGCTTTTCATTTTGCTAATTTCTGAACAGGAAAGTTTAGGGGAAAGACTTTGAAAACTTCGGAGGAGGTATTCTGTTTGCATCTGAAATCGCCAAGCAGTAAAAAGAAAGTTTCTGAAGCAGTGCAAAGCGGGACCGGTGCTGTCCTGCACTCCCAGGGCTGGTATTTGGAGGGCTGTACCTGACCCAGGGAATGTGGGCCATGGATGAGGGAGGCCAAATGCAAGACAGAGACATGATTAAGAGCTTCAGGACCAGCAGTGGGCAAGGTATTCCCAACCCTTCCCTCTGCATCAGCAATTAAGGTAGCGAGATTCACAGACCCAGGAGAGGCAAAAGAGGCTGGGTTTGAGCTGAGTGTGTGTGCACCCACAGTAATTACATTATCCACACATATTAGTCTCTTAATTTTAATTACATAAATGTATTTTTCCTCTTTAATGATCATAGTTTATCCATTTAAACTGATCATTTTAATTTTACAGGCAGTGATCATAGGATCTAATATGCAGAGGGAAAATTTCCTGTTGGCATATTTTACATCACACAGATTGAAGAAAATATACTTTTTAATCCCCAATCAATATCTGAAGAGCATGCAATTAAGAGATACCAAGGTAGTTAACATAAATCTGCAAGTTAAAGAGCCAATTCATTTTGATTTATAACACATAGAGTAATAATTTCATCATCGTCTCTCCCAGAAAGCATCTGAAGCTTTGTAGCATGAAGATGTCAAAATTGTACTTAAGATTGTTCGGAGTACTGAATTGTAGTGCTTATTGCCTTTTGGTTCCTTGAAGTGTGGCATAGCACATGAAACAGTCCCCATTATAATACCCTGCTCTTCTCTGTAGAGGTCACTGGATAACTTAAATCAGTCTTGGGTGAAATATTAAAAGGAGATTGTCAATTGTAATATGAACAATTCTCTTTTTTCGCCCTACTTGTCCTTTTACAATATGAAAATTTTGTAATAGAAACTAGTTCCTTTAAGGCAAAAAAGATCCCTGGCATCATTTGTGCAATTCATGTCAATCAATAGCCAAATAAATTAACTGACTGGTACGCATACATGGAATAATAATCTAACATATTTTTGCTACCCAAGTCTGCTTCCTTGTATGCATTTTTTCTGCGCGGGATCAGGTTGGTTGCCACTGAAGTTTTGTGGCTGTGAAAATTTATTACCCACAGAGTCAATCTGCATTCTGGCTGCCAAGTCTGAATAAATAGAGTCATTGTGCTTGTCTGGAATATGTAACCAAAGTTCATCCAGTCAGCTTGACTTTCACATCCCATGGGATTCATAAAAGCCAACACCCTGGTATGTGCTCTTGATTCCTGCCAAAATTTTGTAAAATTGTATAAACAGAAGTTGAAGAAGCAATCAGAACACACTCCCAGGGACATGGCTCCACACTCCAGCCCCTGCTGTATCTCGAAAGGAAAGACTCAACTTTAGTACTTTTTTTCTTTTTTTTTTAAGTAATCATATGACTATCCCCCTGTGACAGCAGGTAAATGCCAGGGCTGAAGACACCCCCTGCGCACAGTGCACAGGGAGGCAGTGAGCAATCTGCTCGGGTTCATTAATGTTGCTCACGTGCCCTGCACCAAAGGAAGAGGGAAGGCAGCACTTGCCTGCAAGTGGCTGCCCTCCTTAAGAAGGGACGGGGACAGGCTGGCCCTGCAGGGTCTGAGCGGTGTGAGCGAAACGGCAAGCCAAGACAAACAGAAAGCCATGTCCCTTCACAGGAGACCTCGGGGGAAGAGCAGCCTCAAGAAAGTTCACCAGAAACAGCTTCAGCGCAGTAAAATAAAAGTCTTGGCAGCTTGGTCTGGCTCACCACCCAGAACCCCACAGGGCGAAGGCAGCCCACCCAGCCCGGCACTTTCCTAGGGGCCCGGGGCTGCCCCTCACCCATGGCAGCCTGGGGACAGCCAGGGTGGGCTGCTGGCCCTGGGGGACCTGTCCATGCTCCAGCATCATCCTGGCCGTGGCTGAGCCAGAAAATTTGATGCTACTTCGAGTTACAGCCACAGCTCCGGTGGGGACATATGTGCCTACATTTCCTCCCCATCATGTATGTGCTGAGGGATGCCAGGGCTCAGCGCTGGAAATGCATCTTTCTGGCAGGACTGTCTGCAGCACAGGCATTTAGGACCAGCCAAACCCAGCCTGTCATTTGAACAGGACAAAAGTCCATCTACGTGGTTAATGACAATTGGTGTGGCCGTGTCCCTACATAAATAACATTAGGAAATGATTTATTTTTTCAAGTCGTAAAATCATGTTTCATTTCTTTAATGGTAGCCAGAAACAAATGAGCAAGAATGTATGTAAAGATGATCTTTTTAATAATGTGTAGGACTTTTCCCTCTCACTTCTGGATATGGACTGACAATCAACAAAAAGATGAAAATGATCCTGAAATGAACAGTTATGCATCCACCTTCTTCCAGAAGCAATATTTTTTAGTAGAGTCTTTATGAGCACTACTTCTGCGTATGAAATGTAGTATTCCAGCTAATTTGAAGCCATCTGTAATGAATTTTTAAACAAATTGAAAATGGGGCAAAGCAACTACAAGCTTTCTTTCCATAAGACCTCCTCCGTAAGACGGCACTTTCTGAAGTCGAAGATCAGCCGAGCAGAGCGCAGAGTCAGGTACATCTAGGGAAAAGAGTTATATTGGGCAAATTATAACATGCCACTGCATAGCCCTGTTCATCATTAGAACTATTTTTAGGCAGTGATAATTGTGTTCACATATGCCATGTCCGAACATTTTAACCACATTAAGTCATTTTAGTGTTGTGCTCCTTTTTATTCACCTCTTCATCAGTGCAATATTTGATGCTTGATCAGAAGGGAAAATGAGTGAAAAAGGAGATGAGAACACTCAGCCCTGGGAAAAAAAGCACAGAGCCTGCATCATCACTGCAAATGAATTTCTCTCTAAAAAAATGCCCTGATAAACTTGGGAAAAAAAAAATCTTCCTGATGAGAAGTTTCTCACTCCACTGAGCACAGGAAACTTTCATGAACGTGCGACTCTGACTGCAACCAAAACTGCACAAAGCAGAGATAAGCAAAAGTGGAAAAATTAAGTTTTGGGTTAAGGAATGGCGGGAACCTCAGGTGGTTTTGTACTTAATCCAAATGCTCTGCTCAGCCCTCTGTCACTATTACATGAGTGTGTTCTTAGACTGGAGGAATAGCCACTGTAACAGCCTTACTTGACTCGGGTAAGTCCATTATTTCCTGTGTATTAGAGAAGCAATCCTTTTGGTATCCAACTTAACTAAAATCCAGAGTAAGATTTAAGCCAGCTGAGCCAAGCTTTTTTTGTGGTTTGCCAGCTCTGATTTTAAAATCTCTGTGACATCTAAATTTGCACTTCCACAAGGCATGACAAGAAGACCAAGATTGCCTCACTGAAACTGTCAGATGAAACAAAATAAGAGCTCAGTCTTGTCCTGCCAAACTTGGCTCACATCACTGCCTATCTTACAAAATCAGATTCAATGTCTGTCATGCACTGGCAGGCAGGATCAAGCTCTAAATTTGAATGCCACCACCATGAATGACAGTGAAAAAGGTTAGAGATCAGCTTGGCTCTTGGACGTGCACAAAATTTGGGGAAATTCAAACACGGCACTCTGATCTCTGTGCTTTTCAGTAGCAAACCTCTAAAAATAGACTGGAAAATAAACTTAAAATACAAGGGCATCTTCCTTGTCTCTTCATGTGGATGCTGTGACTAAGCTAAGTTTTAGCTCTAGGAAATCTCCAAAGCCTGCCCTTTTCCACTGGTATCACATTTTCCCAAGTCAAACAGTTTCTCTCTCTATCTACTGTAACTTCCTTAACCCCATCTTCTTGAAATCTTTGGTTAGCTTTTTTCCCCTTGTGAACTGGAATTACTGTGCAAACGTCTATTTTGACTGGCGTGGGAACATATCCCCGTGCAATCAATTCAGCAGCATTGGCTAATTTGGGGCGTAAAGAAGGATCAGGACCCACATCTCCAGGCTGGCTTTCCCTTGTCCCTGTTTCTCGTGAGCCCTTCAGCCCATGCACCGTTTCTCCTGCTGCAGAGAGCCCTCGCTGAAGCCAGCCACCGTGCCTGAGCCTTCGCCCTGCTCAAGCGTGGCCACAAAGCTTCTGCTTGCCCTCAGGCAAATTCATTCCAGCGTGCCTGTAAGAGAACGGTTAAGTAACCAGCAGTCACAAATAATTTAGAGCACAAATTAGTGTCGTTCGTAATATTGCAGCTATTACAAGCTGTAAGAGGAGAACATACCCCCGACACATTCAGGAGCTCAAAGGGCACATGCTAGCTTATCCCGCTCCATTATTTTTATGTCGCTGTACCTGTCTACCCGTCTCAACTTGTGTGTTTTTAGTATCAGCCCAGGTTTTCCCTGTGCAAGGGAAGCAGAAGGCTTGTGTCTCTCTCACACACACGTCCATGCACACACACCAACACAGCCTCCCAGACTCTCTAGGAGCTGCCTGTTGCTCTCTGCAAGGCAGAAGTCCAAGCTCATTTCACTCCCCTGGCCATTCAGCTCAGGCTAGGGTGGTGTCAGCATGAGGAGCTGTGTGAAGGAGATGCGGTGCACAGAGATGGATGACAGCAGAAGCAGAGAAAGAGGCAGCTGAGAGCACGTCAGAAAACAAAAGGAACATGAAAAGGGGAAGGGATTAAGGGAATAAAAAAGAAATGAATGAAGAAAATAAATTGGGGAAAAAAGGACATTATAAAAAGAGTAGCAGCTGTATTAGAACATAATGAGAAATAAGCAAAAGGAGTCAGCAGCCAATCCATCGAAACTAGAATTTAAGAAAAAGGGACTGGGGAACCATTGCTACAATTTCTCCTGCACCTAGGATGAAATCTCTCTCCTCTGAAGTCAGCAGGAGCTTAGCCACTGATTTCAATCAACTTAGGATGTTATCCCCCATCTTCTTTTTTATTTCCTAGCACAATCCAAGCAGATACTTGGGTAGTAGCAAATGCATCATAGTCGATTCACATAGCACCTCCCTGGGCAGAGCTACCACCATTTTGGGAATTCAGACTTGTATTTCCCCTATTTTCACATATATGGACTTTTAGAAAAATTCTACTTTAATTTCTGAGCTTTCAGACTTCCCAGTAAATCTTGTAAAGCCTGTGGCACACCACCAACATGGTTTGCCTGTGATATCCTAAGTGTAAGCAACACTTCAACCAAGTTACCTTTTCGTGGATAAGGAGAGTACTTCTGTGGAGACAGAGGAGGTTTTCCAAGGTGAACGCTGCTCCGCTTGCAATGACTGAGACCTTCCTCCAGTGTCACTGAAAATTAACCATTTTATTAATGTAAAGTACCAAGGACTTTCCTTCTGCTCATCTCCACTGAAAAAGATAAAAGTTAACTCACCTGCACTGAAACCCTGCGTGGTTGTTGGGGCCAGACTGCAGGAGAAATCTGAACAGATGCAGGACAGAAGACGCAACATTTAGAGATATATAAAATTCTCTGTATGGTTAATACCCATGCTGATTATACAGTAATTTGAAGATCCAAATCACTTAACAAGTATTAACTACTTAATACAAAGCCCCTGAGAGGTATTTAGGTAGAGCTAAGCAAGAATTATTATCTCTGTAGAATTGACAAGGAGACTGAGACTGAGATGTGGCTTGTTTGAAGCCACATGGCAAGTCAGCTGCAAAGCCAGGATTAGCACTTGGGTCTTTCACTCCCAGGTGCCATGTTCAAGTCACTAGACTGTGCTACCCCTGAAGATTAATAAGGGTTAATGGGCAAAGCAGAGGAGAAAGAACAATGTACGCCAGAAATATACCAATAAAACTCCAGGGTCAAAAATGAATACTGAGGTGTTGAAAGGCCTGGAGAAATCATGAAATCCAGAAGGGGTTTTGTAGTTTCTTAAAAGATGTGGCTCTGATGATAACCAACTCCAAAAGGGGAAGGAAGGGAGACCCTTTTAAGTCCTACAGCCTGTAAATCTTAAACAGGTATCAACTAGACAGTGAAAATCACATTCACACAGTTATATTGCAAATTTACAGAGAAACACTCAAGCTGCAGTTTACAAGTGATTTTAAATCCCTCAGAAATCCACACTGGAAAGCAATCCTCAAACAAAGCCCCTAGGAACAGCGAGGAGTACAGAATAATGCAGTGAAAGAAGACACATTAGGAATCACTTATGATAAATTGCCTGACCTGAGCTCGTCAGGCAACTTCTTGTGGCCACAAGACACTCACGGGCATTTAAACAGGGCAAGTCTGCAGGTGCGAGAGGGTTTCATTACCTCTGTTTTGAGCCCTGATGAGAGCATCATTGCAACACTCTGCAGCTCTGCACTCTTCAAGGAGAATGCCAAAAACTGAAGAGGGTTTCAAGACGAGGGAGAAGGATGCCTAACACCTTCGGAAAACACGCCTTGGAGTGAAAGATATCCGCACAATGAACTGAGCTTGTCTAAAGCAGGGCTGGTGGCTGGCTTGATCGCAGTCTATAAACACCTGCTCAGGGAGCAGAGCTGTGAGGCTGGAAGGCAGCTTCATCTCACAGGCAAAGGTATAACTTCCAGCGCAAGAAGGTGCCTATAAACAGAGTTAGACTAAACTCACATCTTAACGTGGAAGGTGAAAAACCGTGCATGTGGTTGGACTGAGGTGGGTTCACCATAAGAGGATTATCAAGAAGTTTTCCTCTAGGTCCGCAATGGCTCCCAGATCTGCAGCAGGAAAAAAGCTCTGGAGAGTCCTGTGGCCCAAGTTATGGCATGCAGTCAGGTTGTGCCCTTCACAAAATTTTCTTCCTGGATTCACTAGTTTAGGAATAAACTGCATTTAAGCTAAAAACAAACAAAACCTTAGGAAATTAAAACAGAATCAACATGGAAGACGTATGAAGAGTGAAACACGAAAGAAGACAGATATAAAAGTATTTGTTCTGGTCTGGTTCCCAAATGGCAGTATATAGTAATGACATCTTTCCTTAACCCTGGCTGGGAAAAAGTGCATCTACAGCTCACTAACTGCAGTCCAATACGGGGCGACATCCAGCAGTCTGGGTGGTTGCTAATATGGGAGACGCTCACTTAGAGCATAAATGGTTCGCTGCGCAGTTGCAGGACAACACCTACCACCCGAGGAAGACAAACAAGATGCTCTGGAAGCAATGCAATTTACTCATGCACAGGTAGTACGTATTGTTACACCATCACTTGAAGAAATGGTTCAAATTCCCACCTTGTGTACACCTGCACCATCTCAGTGAAGTCTCTGGTATAACTGGTGTAACTCCATACAATTGCTGTAACTGAGCTCTCTTGTGGTAACAGTGATTAATCCACAGGACAGGAAAAATGGAAAACAAAATGTCTGAATCTGCCAACGGTCAATTTATTGGCTTTTATTTGCCAAAGCGTGCCATCGGTGAGGTATAGGAAAATGTATCCACAGTCAGCCTGCAGTGCCTCCAAGACAGTCTTCCAAGCCCAACAGAACATTCTGCAGTAGTTCTCATTTGCTTCTTATCCAAAAATGCCTGCAAGCCCATCAGTTTATGAAGCAATTCGGCTCCAACCAGATTAAAAAAGAAAAGAAAATAAAATAAATAAAAAAAAAAGGAGGGATTTCTAGGGACCACTCTTAACACTCCTGTATCTCCAGCTCAATAGCTGTATTCAACCCGTTCTGCTCACTGCTCAGTCCCAATTACAATGCAAGTATTTAATTTCCTCTTTGATTTCCCTTCAACAACAGATTGCAACTTGTGACACTTCAAGTAATTTTGGTAGCTCATTTAACACACACTGAAACCTGAATATCTGCTGATTATGTTCCCAAGCTCTGGCTCATTGCAATAAAGGACGGAGAAAGGAGATGCAATTTCTGGAGACTGAGAACCTGAACATGATTTCTGCTGGCTGAAAACTTGTTTTGTCCCAGTACTCTTGGGGTACAGCTAGAACCTTTCACGAATGATTAATGAACTATAGGCAGATCAATGAAAGTCTGCCCTAAATGTATCTATAACCAACTCAGGTGGGGGACAAAGAAGTCTAACCAGCCAGTATGCTGTAATTTACAACTCTTGATGTAGTGAAAAGGAGTAATTAATCTCATTTACCGTGGCTGGTTTCTCAAGCCCAAGTACCTGAGTCACCGAAGTGATTTTTTTTTTTCCCTTCCCTGCTTCCTACTCAGCATTAAAGTTATTATGTATGTGGTGGGTTGGCCTCCAATATCCATGTTCATATCAAGGAGAACCTTCCTCCACCAGTAACCCCACTGATTCAAAGAATTGACAATTCAGGATTATACTCATTACTGGTGAACACATCGAAGTACAACTCAATCACTCATCAACAGAATATTAAGCTTCCCATAAAGCACTTTTTAGTGGTAAGTCTTGGAGATCTTTACGTTCTGTCAGCAATATCAAACTTCAAAATTATTTCTTATCCCTAATTTCTATAACCAGCATAGCTGCTTACTTCCAGAAATAATAAAGGCTGTAGAACATATTCTCATTTTTCTTGATGGATGATGAGTTGGCCTCAGTAAAGTTGTTAACGATGTAAAATAAAATGCAAATTAAATAGCACAATCAAAATCAAGCTATTAAAAAAGTAGTCATGCAGGCAGTATATGATACTAAGTACCACCCTTTTGCTTACATTGTTACATAGATAATACCAACATATTAGAAACATAATAAATCACAGAAAGCTGTTTCTCTAGCCGGGAGTTTCTCAAACTATGGGTCATGACCCTCCATGGGGATTCATGAATGATTTTGAATGGGGTCACAAAAAACCTGTTAGCGAGAAGCAAGGGCAGATATTTCCCCCTAAGTTGAGCAGCCCAATCCTCTAGCAGGGGGAACAAGAGAGCAGACTGTAATTAGTGGCTGCAGGTATTTATACTTGCTAGGGAACTGCTAACTACTTTTAATTACAACAGCTCACTTTCTCCAGGAGAGGGGAGCAATATAGGCTAGAATTAAAATTGCCAGATAGTTGCTAACTGCCTTTCATTGCAGGCAATAGATCTGTTTCTCCAGGGAGGAAGAATAAACTTGCAACTGGATCTTATTCCCCCATCGTTTAGAAATGGGGCCGTTACCAACTCAGGGGGTCACACAAATATGCAATCAAACACGGTTGTATTTTCAAACCATGTAAGAAAGAAATCAATAGTCTCATTTATAGAATATGCGACCACCAAGCAAAGAGTGAGGTGCCCCATGCAATCTGCATTGCATCCTGGTGAAGAGGGACGTTTATTACAGGACTTAAATTGAGAAGCTAATTGAAAAAGTAGAATGACCTCACTGAAAAGCACTTGTACGTTTCTCTCTGCTGCCCTGCCTCTCATCTGAACCCACTTTCTCGCCCAGAATGGATCACCTTTTCAAAGCTGTCAACGACTGGATGTACGAAGATGGAAACTGAAGACTGGCACGTGAGGCTGCAGTCCCACACCACATGGACTGACTTGGCTAGCACTGATGAGAGTCCTCTCCTCTTCCCTCCTGAGGGCAGCTTTCATCAAGACTGGAAGAGAAAGTATCCAGCTCTTCCGCCTATCTCGAAATTAGGGATTTTAGGGAAATACAAGAGTGATATGCACCCCACATCCCCGTGTTAGGGGCTTTTAGTGTCACCAAAGTCCATGTTTGCTTTCTTGAGGTCTCTGTAAGGTACATGAGGCCTGTGGCTACGGAGCAGCCTGTCTCCTTCAGTGCCCTCTGGCTATTGCAGCCACCACGTACCTTGCTCCAGGAGTCCTCTGCAGCTCCCCAGAAGGGAGTGAGAGCAATGTCAGGTGAAAGCAACCTCACTGGCAGACATGCCCTTATCTCAGCAGCGAGGGTTTCCGCTGCACGCTGCACCCACAGTCCCGTTCCCATTCTCACACTGCACCCCGTGATGTGACACCCTCTCCCTGGGGAAGCAGCTCAGAGAAGAGATCTAGTGTGCAACTAACCTGGGGAAAAAGAAAAAGTAAAAAGGATGGAAAAATGTTATTTTTCAGCTGGATCAGTTTTCCAACCTGTTCCGTTGCACAACCGCATGAGCACCTGTGGTGGCCTGAGCCAAGAGTGGGAAACATTGAAAGTGGCTTAAACAGCACTGCCACGTAGTGGCTGCTTGTGAGGGAAAGACCAGCCCTGGCTGCTGGTGGGAGAGAAGAAGGAGAAGTGACCCGAATGGTGTCTTGGCCATGGAAAAGGGCTCTGATAGCGAGAGGAGGCTCCTGAGTTTTGCAGACAAAGGCACGACACGGCGCAGAGGTCAGCATCGAAGCTGGCCAGCTTGAAACTCAAAATGGACATAGCTTCCTGCTAGTGACGGTGATTAGACGTGGGAGGAGACGAACTTGCATTGGCCCAGGGCATTAAAGAAGAGATTAAGCCATAAGACCGACATTTTGGGTCTCTCCTGCATTTGTGTACAAGAAGTGGGATGAAACTGTCGTAACGAGCCCCTTGCAGAGGAGAGGGTAAAAATGGTGCCAGCCCGCTGAACTGGAGAGTGGCTGCTGCCATGAAGGCCTGCCCTGTACCCAGTGGCCTGGATGGCGCGGACAGGGTTGTATCCAAAGTGCGCACAAATAGGATGACCTACTGGAGACAGTGAAAAATACCAGACTCCCCATATTATTTTCTTAACACTAAAACCAGCATGTTCATGCCATGGGCACACTCGCACTGCAGAAAGTCAATGCTAAGGAAAACCCCTCCTGCGAGCCATGCCAGCCACAGGGGATGCGGCATAGCCTTTGTCTCCTGACAATATGGTATGTGATACACATCAAACTACTTCTCCCCAGGGAACCCAGGAGCCCCAAGTTATTCCAGAAAGTTCCCTGAGCAGAAATCCTGCTTCCAAAATCAAGTAGAAACCCTTCCCAAAGCATTTCTGTGCTCCTGTCAGATCTGCAGAGATCCACCCAAGGGATCTTTTCACACCTTTCTGTGAAATGCTCCATAACTGCAACTGCAAGTCAGGTTTTATGAAGTTTTTATTTGCAGCCTGTCAGCAGCATTTTGACTAACCAGAAGGGCTACCTCCATGCTCTCTGGTGCCGAGCAGGATGCCTGCAAGCCATGCGGCTTGTTCAGGGGTAGGGATGCAGCCCCAAGAAGGCTGAGAAGCCAGGGGGAATGGTTTCAAAAACATATTTATTGATGACTAAAAAGAGAAAATGAACGTTTAATTCCCTACCCCTTGACTCTCCGTACTGCTTAGGTTTGTGTCCCCTTCTGTGCCAGGTGAGGCACAGCCTGGACAGGTATGGCTGGGAAGGGGACGCTCTGGGCAGCTCCAAGTAGAATGGAGGCTTTAAAGTAGATTTTCAAAACATTATGGATTTCATCTTTGCTTAGCAGCTGGTTACTGTGCCGAAGCCACGAATCACACCACTTGAAGTGATTGAAGGAGGGGAAAGAATAATAATAATAAAGTGGCAAACTAGCTCAGGGATAGGCTTGGGAGTCCTATTAAACTTGAGAGGCTATGATTTCTATTCCCAGAACTGCTGGTTAACACAAGAACAAGCACCATGCTTCCCCACCCCATCCAAAGAGTTGTACTAGGCAGAAACTGAGGAGCAAACCAGCAACAGGTCAATCCTGTACTGTGTAGTCAAAAGTTGCCAGCAGATTAACATGGCAGCGCTCATGAAAAGTCTGCAGCAGCTCTGGCAAGCTTTGCAAAATTTATAATTATAGCTACGGGCTTCATCGCAAAAGGAACCAAATATGTGATGTTTGTTTCTGTGGAAGAATGGGAGGAGACTAATGGTAAAGGAGAGGGAGTGGGAGTGCGGAAGCGGGGAGAGGGGAAGGCAGAGAACCAAGCCCTGCCGAGTTTTCAGGGACCCGCAGAAAAAATCGTCTAAATAGAGTAGTTCAGCCCTCAAATACCGTGCGGTGCTTTGACAATCTTCTGGTTTATGGCGTACTTAACAAAGTGTTCTTACATTTACTAGGCTGGAATGTCCATTTGACTATAGACTCTGCTACTTTGCTCGTACTTTAACATTTTGGACACGTGACAAAAATGTGTGTAATGCATTTTTTAAAGTGTTGATTGTGCTCGTAATTTTCAAGTCAGAATATAAAATAAACATCTCTGCCCTTTCTTCCAGCAGGCAGCACAGAGATCTGGTCTCCGCGTTCTATCTGACAGGTACATTTTGTCATTTTTATGAACTATAAATTGCTTTATGAAACGTTGAGCCCTATTTATTGTGGCATATAACTCATAATCGGATTTTGTCCCCAAAGTATCTGTGAACTGGAATGTTAAACATTTTGCATGCTTGGATTTGTCATGCATGTGTAGAGGTTATTACTGCAAAAATCACAGTCGTCTTGTATTTCATACAGAGTATGCAGTATGCAGAATCCCTTGTTGTGATACCAAACGAGAGATAAGAAACTTACTGGAGAAGGCATGAATGATGCAGTAAATTCTGAGCTTTAGAGTTTGCTGAGATATATCTGAGCTCATTTTTCAGCAATAAGTACTTCATTTATTCCGAGATGTTCTCTTCTGACTTTTTCCAAATCCTTTCCCTGGGAATTACTCTTCTTTTGATGAGATTCTCTGTATGTTTTATGCACAAAAACAATGCCCTTTTTTACCCCTTAAGTTTTGAGGGATTGGTATTTTGGAGGAATTTAATTCATTTTTTCAGTTCTTCTGGAACTGCAGCAGTGCTCCAGGCAGATAAGCAGGGGACCAAATCCTTAGACAGTGTTCAGGTTTTACCCAGCTCTTTTTTCAAGCAAAAATCCATTAACTTCAATGGGAAAGTTGCCCGAGCGCGGAATTCAGGATTTGGGCCATAGTAAATGTTATAGTTGGGCCGTAGGTCTGCACAGGTATTTACCTTAAATGACTTTTATGAAAGAGGATTGATTGAAATATAAGGTAGCTTTCTAAGACGGTCCTGATTTCTTTTCCAGTTTTGGGAACGGGGGGAGGGAAGGGGGAGGAGAGACTGTACATTTTAGTGCCTGTGAAAAAGAACTAGCAGATTTACATTTATCCACAAATGAGGTACTGTGTCATGCAGGCTGACACAGAGTAAATTTCCCCATGCCTTGTTGGCAGCCCCCTCTGCTCCGTCTGGCCCCCCGCCCCCCGCCTCCCTGGGAATAAGCGGTAATTGACTCTGGAAGCCAGCTCAGGCCAGGATTTCTCCAGAGCAGCGCCTGTCACTTAGGCTGAATTATATGTTGTGCATGGATGAATAACATTTCTCTCTGCTTGGAGGCTAAGACCGCCAAAATTATCGACCTTCCCCCCCCAAGTTTACAAACACCATTTTGTTTAGAATTTCCCCCCCCAAGGAAAAAAAATCCCCAATGAAATGGGGATGCGGGTGAAATCGCTGGTGCGGTTGTGGGGCACACAAGTATTTGCTGTAACTGGGATGAATGCAAAAGGAAAGAGGAGTCAGAGTCAGCAGTACGCCCCCCTCCCTGGAGGTGTGCAGGCTCGCCCCCGAGGCAAAGCAGCTTTTGCACTTGGTGGGGGCAATATGGTGACCAAAGAAAATGTGGGGGGTTTTTCTCAGCATCCTTCTCCTGGGCTGAATGAGGAACATTCCTGCAGAAGTGCCCCTGGAGGCAGTTAACAAGCCCCAAACCCCTCACTGCACTTTCTGCCTCCCCTAGAAAGAAAAGTGGCGGTGATGGATAGATGGTCCCTATGGGGTGGTAAGGGAGCTGGGCGCAGGCTGCCCTCGTCCTCAGGGCAAAGGGGCTGAAATGTTGCCTGTGGCACCTCAGATTTAGTATTTATGATCAGATATTCCCCTCTCTGCCCCTAAAAGCATGCCTGGAGACTATAGCTTTCCCACCTGCTCTGCAAACATTCGGCCATCAGGGCACCCTCCTCCCCTCCCTCTGGAGGGGGTGCTGGGAAGGCTGCGGGTGCACCCTGTGGGGGTGCCTCCCTGCCACCCATAGCCTCACTGCAGCGAGCAAACGGGAGGGCAGGGGGCCAAAAACGCACACTGCGATGGCAGTTTCTGTCTGGTCTTGGCTAAAGCGAGGATGCCTATGATATTGCTGCTCATTACTTGTGTGCCAGTAGCAACTAAGAGCTCCCGGTCACACACCAGCACTTCGCAGCGCCAAGGGAGATGGCAGCTTAAATAAAGCTCTCGCTAATTTCGCCCCTTATTTTTTTGGAAAAATATTCTCCAGCAGTTCCTGTTTCAGTTTTCGCTTTCAGGTTCTGTTAAAAAGNGGGGGGGGGGAAGAGAGTATTTAAACCTGTAGCCATTGATTTCTTTAGTGTATTGCACTCAGTCTTGTTTTCAGAATGACACGGTAACCCTCAGCAGATTTATGTGCAAACACAAAGATTAGTGACCCAGAAGCTTGACTGCAACAGCTTTTCTGCTTCCAGAAGACAGGTTGCTCTGCACATGCACCGACTATTTTGTCAGGAAAGATGCACTGGCCCCATTAGCTTTTCATTCTCTCATGAAAAACCCTCAGTGTTTATACAGCACAGCTTGGTTTTAATTTTATTGTGCTTTTCAGTAAAGTGGTCTAACTATATAAATTGCTCAGTTTCTGGGGCAGAGAAGAGCAAGAGCTTAACTCATATACCTTAATGGTATAGTGCTAGCGTATCTTCAATTGTCTGACTCTCATATCTACTGCCTGAATAGCTTTCAAATGAAGAAAAATGCCTGTAACTAAAATATTCAGCGTGTTCCGTTGTTATTTAACAGTAAGCAGTGCGGGTAAGCCAGGTTTTAAACCTGCTTAATCCCACCGAGCTAAATAGATTTTATTATTGACTCCCATGGTCCCAGAACTCTGACCTTAAGGCTGAAGTTAAAAGCTAATTTTTTGCAGCCTGTTCCACTAACCCAGAAGCACTTGCTTGCTGGATACATTTGCAAGGGAGAATGTCCAGCTGTAAATTACAGCTGTTTGTAATCATACCCAAACACAACACTCATTATTATTCTTTTGTTCTTTTTAGGCTGAAAAGCCCACCATGAGGGAGACCGCACAGTACTTAATCCACACATTAAATTTACTCACAGCTCATATTCATGTGCAAGATAAGATTTTCCATGAAGTAAAGATTTACAGTGGTCCTAGGGCATTTTTATTCCCCTAGCTGCTTTTATTTCTCTGTGCTGTAGTATAGGCCAAGTGGGTCTGCCTAAGAGTTTTGAATGCTTAGAGGAAAGTGTTGTACCACTGCTGAATTTCCTCTCTCATAATAGGGGAAAGATAGCTCATTCACTGTGGTGCTTGGGTGGTACTTATGAGACATTCTTAATTCACAGTTGTGGTCTGTTACACTTTCTGTGTACTTACGCTGCAGGACGCAGGCAGACCCTGCTAGCTGTGCCCGCACAAACCTCAGCGCAGGCATGTAGGGCAGAGGGAGAGCTGAACCCGCTCAGCTCAGCAGTGCTGGCAAGCCTGCCCATCCCAGCTGATAAGTCCTGTAAAGAGTCCAACTCACGAGCTTACGCTTAGCACCTGGTTAATATATACGTGTCATCCAGACCCGAACTGTTAAGTACAGGCTATGATAAACCTTTTCATTTTACCACCTTGGGCTGTTGATAGGCAAGACGTCTCAACACTATCATCCATTTGGCAGTGTAGACAAGCCCCGTTCATGATGGTTGGTGAGTTACACAGCCTGTCTGAGCTTCGGTCTGCCTTCCTGTCGGGTGGAAGGAATAGTACTTTGCATTTCCGTGTAACCATGCCTTGTCTGTCCGTGTTTGATCACAGTTAGGACATTGAACTGCAGGTTGTGCCAGGCATTAGCTGGTTTACCCTATTGGGTCTGGCCAGCTGCACTTAAGATCCTGAAGGGCAAGCAAATGCTCCCTGTTGTCCTCTGGAGCAGTGAAGGGTTTGCGGAGCTGAGCGGCAAATGGTACGAAGCAGCAGAGCCCCACATCGGTGCGGGGAGAGACGTTCTCAAGCAGAGTTGTTGCTGCACCACCTCTTGTGGGTGCGTGCACGCATTTAGCACTCAGCTGCAAGGAAAATTGAACAGAAAAGGTTGACCTGGGACAATCCAGTCCATTCTCCTGATATTGTAAGCAGCCACAGGATTGAGGATCCAGTGGGATCTGTAGCATGGCTCTTCTCCTTCAGACAAAGCCACGTTGAGATACACCATTTGGGTTAGGAGGCCTGGGGAGGCACTGTCTGTAAAGTATTAAGGCAACAATAAGAGGCAATTTAGACTTTTAATAGATCACTTAAAGCAGGGAAGGCAGCTGTCCAAGCAGCCTTAAAATTTTCAGTGGTCGGAGCCAAAGATTTCTTGTTCTCAAGTATCTGCTTGAGCTGTGATTAAGTGAAGCAGTTAAACTTGTGATACCCCAAAGAAAGTAAATAATCCAGCGGCAGCTAGCAAAAATACTCATGTGCTTCATGTCACTCACATACTTATGTTTGTGTTGGACTGAGTTTTTCGATAACATCGCCTTTCACACCATGAGACCTTCTCCGCATGAGAAGCTACGTGGTCAGCTTATCAGTGGAGTGACTCAGCTAGCTGGCTGGCTGGCCGGAAAGGTTTCATGTGACAGGTCTGGGTAATCAGTGACAGCCGAGGGGAAGCCTTGGCTCGGGACAGCTGATCTGGGTCCCAGCAGAGAATGGCGGAACTGAGATCATGGGCTCCGCAGGAGGCAAAGGTTGACCGGAGAAGAGTGTACACGCACAGTGTTCACTGCCACAGAAACAAACACACGGATCTCACAGTGTTAGCACATTGCTTAAACTTTCTGGATTATCTTTGCGAGAAAAAAGACAGTGCCTCCTGCAGGGGATATGGATTTATCATTTATGCCTGACATGAAAGCTTGGCTGTTTGGAAATGCTGGTGTCCCACAGTTGCAGCCCTACCACACGGTACAGGGTAGCAAAGGGCAACTGCTGCTACGTTTTGTGGCAGAAATGGTCTAGAGTTTCTCAGCCCTCCTAGTTAGAGAACTTGAAGGAGGAAGAGTAATGATATGTATTGTATAGAGGACACTATTTCCAGTATTGGACACTGTTGTGAATTAGTGAAAAGGGGCTTTAAAAGAGCCTGTGTGGAAGGCTTGGAGTGAAAAGAAATAGCTATCTCTGTAAAACTGGGACTCCATTTCCCTTTATTTAACTTGTGAGCAAGACCTGTAGCACTCATCTGTTTGCTATTGGATGTTTTCCCATACCTTGACTGTTGCTGGTGTTTGTTTAGAGTTGTTCTACCATAGCACCGGAGACGTGATTTGGATGTATTGCAACACTGCGTGAGAAGGTGCAGCAGAGTTGTCCCAGGGAATTTTAGCAATTTTGAGCCCGAGCTAGCTATACTAAATACTTAAATTCCTTTGGCATTTGGAGAAAGAAAAAGAAAAGTTAAGATGTGTTTTTTCTTCAAGGAAGTGATAGCGTTTTGCTATCATGACAGCCAAACATTTCCCACCTCCCTATGGGCAACCCCATGCATTCTCAATAGCTCCCTAAAAATACCTGAAGGGAGATGATCCGTTCTAGGTCTGACTAGTAATTTCTCATGTCTTTTCTTTGGCTTGCCAGGTTTTTTAAGAATCAGTGTGTGGATAATTACAGAATTAATGTGGGGGGAAAAAGAGACACGGTGCAGGTCTGGGGTCTTTCACATGTTAGTAAGGAGAAAGCAGGTCCTGTTGCTGGCTGGCAGCATGAAGAATATGCAAAGTGCTATTGGGAAGAAGAGTGTATATGTGTGCAGCATATGAAGTGCCTCAGCATATGATTAACCTCACTGGGTATGTAGTAAATAGCAGATAACTGTGATCAAAAAAGTATTCATGTGATTTATCAAACTGAGCAACTGTGCATTTTGCAGTGAAGCAGGAGGTCAATCCTGAAATCTAGGGCAAGTAGAGCAATAGGAAATTGCAGGGACTAAGAAGTTAATCATACCGTTGGACTGCTTCCATCTGGTTTTGAAAGACAGAGTCAGTACAGTGCTAGCGAGGACGCTTCACGGCAACAGATCAGGAATTAATTTTTTCAGCACATCTTCAGCTATCATTTGCAGTAACACAGGCTTATAAAAATGTAATTTAATTTCTTGGGAATAAATCACATAGGCCAAGAAGTGTGAGAGTGTTTTTTTAATGTGTGTATCTGAGGCCAAAAAAAAAAAAAAAGAGTGAGAGTAGGAGAAACAGCAAAAATCCAAGAGGAAACAAACATTAACGATATGAAACCTGGAAGGCATAAATGGCTGTCCGGTTAAATTGTGCAGGTAATTGTCTTTGAAAAATCAGTTTGCAGTTGGGAAACTTCTACATTTTTATGACCCTTGGAGGCATAATCTTGTCTAACCTGTCTGCCCATCTTCATCAGCGCGGGTCGAAGGAGCACTGACTTAAAGTATTGTTGAATTGATGCTCTGAACACCACTCCCACATATCGTGAGTACATAGCTATGGGCAGTGAATTTGTTAATGAATTCTGTTTTCCTTATTATTGATATTACTTACAGTATTTCAATGAGACTTAAACATTATGCTCCCTTTGGGCAATGACAGTCCCCCTAAGCAATGAACATGTTGTAAAACAAAGGGGATTTTAACCTTGATAGTAACTCTGGTAGCTGAAACTTGCTTTATTGGAAGAGGGAGGAGGACAGTTAGTTGATAGCATTATGCCTTTCTTTCTTCAGCAGTGGGATAAGAGAATAGAGAGACCTGTACTATGAATGATGTATTGTGCTATTTTTAGTGCTATGCTGCAAAAGTGAAATCTTATAAATACATTTGTATCTATTCCCTGGCAGTCTGGAGGTTTACACAGCACCAATAGCAGGAAACAGGGGACCACACTGTTCCCACAAATCACCATGCTTTCAGTACCACCTTATTTTAAGAAAAGCTGAAAATTCATAGCAAGCAGCGGCACCTCAGCCTGGTCCAGTTACAGGACGTTAGCTTAGGACTTTTGACCCTTGTGTGTTTGTGAATCATATCCTAGCTGTAGCTCAGGGAGTCTCCAAAGTGGGTACAGCAACGCAAAGGAGAAATTTCAGCTCCCTTTCAGTGAGGCAGTAGTCCGTGCAGCAGATGGAAGGACATCCCCCCCTTCAAGCTTTAATTGCTCAGTAATCAGCCAGGCACAACAGGGTGTTCTGGCATCAGCTCCGTGGATGACACGCTCGCTCCAGTCAGTTTTTCCTGCCTCTTGCAAAGGTGGTTTAGAATTCCTAGCTGAACTTCTGGATTTGCCTTTGTCACTGGTAAGGCTATCTGCCTACTGCCCTCTGTATTTTTTAGTTTTAGTTTCAAGAGCATTTTCTCCTTGCTCTTGGTTTTGTTTTGACCCTGGCAACAACGGAGGCAAAAAGGAAAGGGGAGCTCTGGTTGGCTTGGGGGAGAGCAGGCATGTTCTGCAGGAGGCCAGACCCACGACAGAGCTGTGCTTGTAACCAGGGTGGGCAAGGGACTCCTCAGTACAGCATCTTCATGTGGCCCCAGTGGGGACAACACATGGTCTGTACCTTGGCTGGCCCTTTGCTCTTTGAGGGGTGAAGAGGACACTACACAGAAGCAGAACTGTGGCCAGTTTCTTTGCAGGCAAAAAAAAAGATGAGTATGTACAAAGAAAGAGGTGCCCTGTGATTTCCCCATGGGGATTAGCGTGTGGTTGAATCAGGCCTGAGATGCTCCCGCAAGGAGATCACATTGTCATGGGCTGAGGTACTTTGTTCCCTCACGCGGTCTCATCCAGGTGTCTCCTCCTTTTTTTCCTTGACTGCCTCAATTTTGATGTAGGTTGCAGGAAAACTTTTATCCTTTCCTCTCTCCTTGCCTTGGAGAAGAGTTGGACTTATTCTGCCACTGCGGAAGGGTTCACACTGTTCTAGGTTTCTTGCATTTCAGTGAAATAAAATGTAAGTGTGATCTTTGAACAGTCTGGGTTTCCTCCCAGAGAAAAACTGGAATATTTGTGAAATCTGACAGAGCTCTTAGGATGGATGAGCAGTTTCCCACTTAGCTGTTTCACATATGCTGGTGTGAAGGTACAGCAGCAGTCCGGTAGAGTCCTATAGCTCGGTGTGATCCACCAAATCTCATACAAATGCTTTACCTTGAAAAATATCACAGCTGAAATGTTTCAGGCATGTTTGGTAGCACCTCTAGAGAAGCCCTTGGCTAAGAAAGCCTTGGGAAAGACTCACATCCAGAACTTTCTGAGAAAAGGATCAGTTTCACAAAACTATTTTTGTCTCCTCCCAGACTCTTATTCCTTTGGCAATGCTTTCATATTCCTCCCTTATCAGAAAGAATCAGTGCATGCTGGGTGATACATGCAGGCCATCTCATGGCTACCCAAAATTTTGGGCCAAAAAAATACCATCGAAGTCTCCTGAGGACCACTGTCTGTACTTGTAACCAAATTTCTATTGAAAAGTCTGTGAAGGGGATACTCTTCCACAGCCCCGTTACAGACCCCCATCGGTCTTACTCCCAGAATCCTGGAGATCCTAGTGGCTGCAAAAGCCTCTTCCCATCCAAGGAATTGTTTCTTTTCTTCCTCCTAAAAAGAAAAAAAAAAAACCCCAAAACTAAAACCGACCAAACAAAAAACCCCAACTCCTTTCTTTCTGTGCAGTGCATTGAAATCTAGATACTGAAGCAAGGCCATATTCAGAGAACTTCTATGCCCTGCAGAGCTTCCAAAGTCGGGACTTGACCCCTCATTCCTGATATACCCAGAAGCCAAATTAAAATTGTTGGGAGTTTTGGCGAGCAAAGCATGTTATATCTAGCTGTAGGGCTTGAGCTGGTTAAAGAGGAATATTTTTTCCATGCATGTGAAAAGTCTTTCATGCAGACATCAGGAGAAGGAGGTATGTTTATACACTTTTCAGCCAATGCTGACAAATTGGCTTTACATGCAAACCTTTGGTTTACACAAGTATTTTGTGGCAGCAGGGAGCATTTTTTCATGGTAAATGTGAAAAGTAAATAGAAAAATGACAAGTTTCTGGTTTAGTTTGATTGAGAGATTTTTTTTTCTGCAGGAAATGGAAGCTTAAATCATGTAATTGTTTTTAACATTTTGAGTCAATCCTTACTTTACACTGACTCCAGACTTTGAATTCTGTTTTAAACTTCAGTGACCAGATTTTCACTGGTACAAAATGAAATAGCTTCACTGATTTCAGTAGCATTATCCCAGCTTTCACCCACCAAGGATTTGACCTTAGTGCTTTGGAAATATTTCCAGCTTTTAAAAATTACAACCCTGCCTATTTTCACTTCCAAAGGTTGCACAAGTGAATTATTTTAAAGGAACGCACCTGGCATGCGGTTCAGACATCAGGATCCAGTTATGGTTCCACTTCAACTCAGCCTGACTATCTACCAGATCCCCCAACACCCTCACTGGCAACCTGATGAGTAGGGCTGCAGGGAAGGTATTCGGGCTCCTGGACCACTGGAGCTTTTTTGATGCACACCAAGACCCCGAAATCTCAAATGGCTCAGTTTCCGAAGTTGCAAGGTTTTCTTGCTCAGTCAGCATTTCCAGGAGGTCTATCTGGTGACATTTTCTTTACAAATGATCAGAACAAACACTTTCTGCTTTATTTTTCATTATTATTGCTTTCTTTTGGGGTTCTGTTTCATGGGAAAATTCAGAATTGGAGAGCTTTGTTCCAAACTGGAATAGCATGAAATTTCAAAATCCTCCTCAAAATGGAAGACCTTCCTTCTCTCAAGGACTCTATTTATAGCAGGCTGCTCTTTTTGCAGTCAGAGAGGGGCCAGATCATATTATGACTGTGTGCTCTCATGTGTTTTTAACTTAGATGTAAAATTAGGTCTGGCTTGAAACTAAGTGTAAAGAGTCTAAGTTCAGACATTACATTTTTATAACCTGAAAATGATATCATTTTGAAAGGCAGAAATAAATAGAAATTACTTAAATTAAATTAGGTATTTTTCCATGGGGTATGATTTAAATGAGACACATGCTATGTTTAATATAGTTTGCAATCTTCTAGCATTTTAGCAAAAAAGAAATTTATTTATTTTAAAGGTAGGTATTTTATACCCAATGAAATTTACTTTGCATACCAGTGTATCTTCTGTATTAGATTGCTATAAAGATTTTAAAGGTCTTTTTCATTCTTGACTCAGGCGTATAACTTTTCTTCATGCTGAGGGACTGCCTCTCACACACACATTCACACAGGAGAGAATAGGCCCTTCTCTGTGGAAGTCTAGCAGCCAAATAATACACAAATAGCTCTCACTTATTATTTACTGGCACAATCAAGCATAACTGCTCTAAATGAACAAACAGTTTGTCAAATAAAAAAATAGGGGAGCGGGGTTAAAGAATCCCATTATTCTGATTTAAACAACAGATAAAATTCACCCCAGAAAAGTCATAGAGACCTGCCAAGTAAATTTCTTGTTTTGCAGTTATCCTTTAAGACACTTTAATATGTTTTTGCGAGGATCTGCTCTGGCCCCGGTGTCGCGCGTACCCGGGGAGGTCTGTGTTGTTTCATACCCGGGCAGGTGATGGCTGCTGGCGGTGCAGGCGCTGGCGAGGGGGCAGCTAGAGCCTGGCTCCCAGCAGCTCTGTGGGACTTCGCTTGACATTCCCATCTTCTTTTTCCTTCCTTCCTACAGCTTCTTTAGAGAGAAAAGAGAAAAACAGACAAAGAGCCTCTATCACAGGCATCTTCCCCCACTTGGTCCCAGATATCCCCGATTTTGGGTCTCCATGTTTCCCAGGGAGACCTTGTCTCAGAGCCTCTGTTGCCGCTTGCCATCTTGCTTGCCCAATCTGCCCTTTCCTCATTCTTCAAAACCACCCTGACCCGACCAGGGTGCCTGGAGCCCTCCGTGGGACGCCCATCTCCCACCAGTCTCCTCCAGCTGCCCCGAATCTCAGGGCCACACAGCAGAAGACAAGTCCCGCTGGCTTGCAGTGTCATGAGTGAAGCCTGGCAGAGGTTACCCAAGCACCACCCGCTGCCGAAAGGTTGACGTGGCCCTCATTATTGGAAGGGGACAACCTCTCTTCCTTCTGTGCAGGAGAAACAGCCATGGTGGGGGGCCAGCCCATTGCCTTGTTTTGCAGCCCCATGGACACCTGCGTATGCCTTTTGCTGGCACATGGTGGGATGTAGCCCAGCCAGGCATCGATGGGGGGCCAGCGCTGCTACCCACGCAGCCAGGTCTGCCCCTCGGCTGCTGGCCCCACAGTGGGACAGCCACACCATCCGCCGGACACAGGGGATTTCTGCCTGCACCTTGAGTCC
Organism: Fregata magnificens; assembly: GCA_013389945.1. Lineage (NCBI taxonomy): Eukaryota > Metazoa > Chordata > Aves > Suliformes > Fregatidae > Fregata > Fregata magnificens. Next base: position 104,710 of record WAAD01019018.1, on the reverse strand, counting down.
ATTCAGTTCCCCGCAATAACCATCACTCTTCCCTGCTAATAATGCCCTCAAATACTGATTTCCTGAAGCCACTTCTTTTAAGGTCATGATGTCCCTTTTTCTAAAACTTTATAAGCTTGATACTGACCATGTGAAATTAGAGTAGGTTTGTAAATATTTGTATCTTCAGTATTAGTCCTTTGATAGCAGACACTAGGACAATATTTCCCACATTAAAAGGGCTCCTGGGGAGGGTTTAGGAACTCTGGCCAGGCAAAAATAGTTGCCTGAAGGAAGAGGAAAAACCTTGGAGAATTACCAGACTCTTTTTTTAAATTTTGAGACAAATGGACTTTTCAAACTTTGCCCTGAAAAGAGATCTGGTCATGACCTACTATAAATCTCATATGGCCATTTAAAACCTCACAGTGCTCTGGTTAAACAGCATCGCACCAGACAAAACCTCCAGGGCATGGGGACATTGCTGCGGTTTTTCCCTTTCAAGCTTGTATATTGTCCCCATAACATATTGCCAGTGTTCACAGGACCAAATGAGACTGTGGCCTTTCTTTAATGTACTCAGAGCTCTTGTGTCGAGAGCCTGTGAGGTCAACAGGAAAACATGGAATGAAATCTCGACTGAGTGTCGGTCTTTCCCAGGCTTCCTGGCAATTTCCAACTTCTCACTCTATTGTTTTCACTTAATAAGATAGAGCTTGTCCTCTGCTCAATAAAAAAAAAAAAAAAATAGCTAAAAGAGCTAAGACTCAGAAAATGAGCAGTTTTGTGAAAGCCTGGCAGATTCCCAGTCTGCTGAACCTAATAAGAAGCACACTCATTTTTCCAGTTTGAAACTTTTTGGTGCAAACCCCTCATGCAAACACCTCCTGGGACTTGCAGGAGGAGGTACGGGGTACAGAGTGCTGGGCTTCTGGCATGACAGCTGTAGCCTACATTTTTGAAATGGGCATGCTGAAAGGTGGAGCTCTCAGAAGAACCTAATTTGGGGCTCCTCCAGCTGTTGGATCACCCTCATCTTTCCTCCTCCTCCTGCAGCTGGAGGGATTCACAGCACAGCGTACCTCCCTGTTTAAGCTGAAGAGGAAAACAACAACTGCGAAGTCGGTTGTGCAAACCCAGAGAACAGTTTAAGAAGACGGTAAAACCTAAACACTCCTCTGAGATTATCATTCTCTAATTGATACAGAGATGTACTGTGACCTCTGGTTCAACTTCTCTTTTTATACCATTTTCCATATTAGCATGTTATCTGCTTGTCAGGTGCCACCAAATTTTAACCTCAGACTGCTGATATTTTCTGAGTATTGTGTAAAAATATATGTATTTTCCTAAATAATTATAAGGGATTTAATGCTGGTGAAAAGCACCAGGTTGACACCTGATTATCCAGGAATTTCTCCCTTGTGTTGCAAGGATATCTGCCCCGCTCCTGCAGCCATGCATTATCCCCATGCATATTCTTCATCCATGCAGACAAAGGGCACTGTTAAAGCAGACAAGTGCCTTAGCATTCAATGTAGTTAGCTAATCTGAGCCAACACCACATTATTTTCTAAGAAATGTGGTTTATTCTTTTCTTCCATTTGGTCAAAACATAGCATTAACCATTTATTAGTATTACAAGAGCCATGACAAATTTCTGTCATTGGCCACTGTACATTGCTGCCCTCCTCTGCATATGTAAGGTCTCCCAGGTTGACTAGACCAGACGACTACCGCAGAGTTGCCCTACCCAAATTATTAGGGCTGGTTTTATGGCCAAAAGTCTGATATCACTATGGAGCAGCAGTAAATTGGAGATCCATTTTGAATTGTTCATACGTCGGTAATTTACCATGTCAGCCTTTTAAATACATTACAGCAAACTCTATGAATACACTCTCTGGTTAAATGAGGGAATGTATGGCAAATGATTCCCACGGCCCCACATGGAGAAGACATACTACAGTGTCACAACACACTCCTTGGCTGCTTTGGAGTTGAGCTCCACAGGGATATCATGCACCAGTGTTCAGCTGTTGGATCGGGAGGTTAGCTTGAACGGACCGGTAACTGCAAACACCATAACTGCGTGGACCCGCCAGTCACTTCTCCAGTTAATCCAAGAGCTGTAAGGATGAAGAAGTGGTGAAACATGTCTGTAGTCTGGCCAATGGGAAAAGGGAGATCATGGAGGGAAGGTAAAATCTGGAAGGAGAAAAGATGAGCCTCTGTTAAGTTAAGAAATTCTGCACTACTTTTTATTAAGGCCATACTGTGCCTGAAAGAATAGATTTTATGATGCTGTTTTCAGGTTGTGATAGGCTGCAGTTTGATTGAGTCAAAGCTCAGCTTGTGTGAATGTTTAGGGCGCTCAAATGCACTTTCTGCACCTGTGCTGAAAAAGTAATTATCCCCAAAAGTCGCACTTTTCTTTTCTTTCAGAAGTGACACCCAGCTCACATGGCAACTGCAATTCTAAAATTAGCAACATATGTTTCCAAAGCTGAGATGTAAACAGGGTTTGCTTAGTTAGGAAACGATTGCCTTAGGTTTGTCTTGCACCTGGTAAAGAGCTTGTTAAAGGTAGCATTGCAATCTTGAGTGGGGTTTTGTAGTTTAATTGCTAACTAAGACAGCATTTTAATAGCTTTGTTTTAATCTTGATACCATCTTGTGGGGGGTAGAGTTATTTATTCGGTTGCAGGGCCACATGGCTGGGAAGTATCTTATTTAAGTTACATACATCTTTGGTTGACATGACTCATGTTCCAGTTGGACTGAATAAGCCAGCCCTATATACTGAAAATAAGCAAACAAATGGAAAACACATCACCATATTAGCAGAACCACAACAAGCTAATTAACAATGGACAAAACAGTCATCAAATCAAAGTCACAATCAAGACCCAAACCAATGAATCAGAGCTTTGAGTTATCAAACGCATTCAATGCAGAAGGTAATCAGCTTTAAATTAGAAGCTTGACATGAGATGGAACTACATCCAGTTAGTTTTGCATCAGGAAAAACTGAAGAGAAGCCAGTTCGTGTTTCGACCAAACTCCTCACAAACGTTCAAGTCAACGCAAGGCATCGAGTAAGGCAATCAAAGTCTGACTATATTCTTCAGTCCTTGCCAGTGGTGCATGGAGGACTGGTGCTGTTACGGTTCAGCCCAGGGAACCCATGAGAGCAAACTCATTAGTGATGCATAGTTTAGCATTTCCTTCTCATGTCACGTGATTATTATGTATGATTGGTCTTCTGCTCTTATCCTCTCCTGGCCATCAAACTGGAATCAGAGGTCACTCTAAAAATCATATGCTGTTGCAGCTTTTAAATTATTGATGCAACATTTACGAAAGTACTTTTTGAAGAATTACTAGGTAAGAACTATGAATAACTTTTGGAATAATTCACCAGCAGTAAATGACAGATTTAAGAATCTGGCATTTTCTGCTAGGCTTGGAAACAATTAATAGAGACCTTTTTCCCTTTTTCTTTTTTTGGCCAAACACCTATGCAATCATGCACATGTGAAATTAAGAGGGATCCTTCCGTTAAAGGAAAATAAAGTGTTTGGACTTGTGCTTTCCTCCTGAGGATCTTTATTTCACATGGTTGCTGGTTGCCAGCAAAACACAGCAGAAGCTTAGGCCAATGTAATGACAGAGCTTAAAACTGGCATCTCCTGCTTGGTGATCCAGAGACGCGGCAATGCTTCTTACAGCCCCGTCCTTTTTCCTGCTTCCTTCACTCCATAGATGGAGCCTGCTTTCCTGGATGTGGTCAATACAGCCCGGTATCTAGTTTGTAGGCCACTGCTGAATATACCCATGGCCTTGCAGGCAGGAACTACAGGCTGAGGTGTGACACACCAGTCTCCTGCACGGTCCATGTCCCAGCGACTAATGACAACCTTCCCCTGCAGGGAAAGCACTTAAAACCTACACTCAGCAGGAGACACCTCCTCAGGACGAGCTAATAACCTTGTCAGCACATAGCGTTTCCATGCCTTTTCTAATAATAGTCACTTCTTTACCCTAAGTTAGGAAGCTAATATGAATCTGTTCACAGCTTGCCCTGATGACTTTTAATCTAAGGCCACAGCTGGCCTTTGCACTTTTTATCAGAGGAATTCCAATAATCGTTAAACGAAGTTTTCTCAGGCCTACTTCAAATCTGGGCCAATGTGTCTCACAGCCCTTATTCTTGTGCCACACACTTGCCATGGTGTTTCATCCCGTAAAACCTGTGATGGCAACCTGAATAATTAGTTGCTGTGTTTGTAGGGCATCGGACCTATACTTATTTCCAGTTAGCTATACTGCTTTTCTTTGTATCTAGACTCATGCTGTCTAAGCCTGGAGAGCACGGAGCAAGTCTGCAAAGTTTTAGTCCATGAGATCATCCCAGTAATTTGTTACTGCAGGCGCTGTCTGTCTAACTTTATTTCCCCATGTTAAATAATTGCGATATTGTTTCTTTAAAACCCTTGACAACAAAAATCAAAACAACCATAAATAATCCACAGACATATGGAATTGTTTTGAGAAAGAAAGTAAATTGCTGAGACTCCTTAAAAATGGAAATCTACCAAGGAAACCCCAGCAGTCTCTTTGACAATCTGCTCTAAAACTTTTCACTTGCTTTGATGTTGTTTGTAATTTATGCTCCTCAGAGGCTCTTAGATGAAGGAAATCATCTATTTTAATAATGGGAAACCTTCTTCTGGCCACCCGAGATGGGAATTCCTGCTCTATTTCCTGTGCCTCTCTGACAGGGCCAAAAGGGGAAGGAGTGCTTAAAAATTGCATGGCTGTTAGTGATCAGAGCCGTGGCATCACCTACCATTCCAAAACGACTGCCCAAATGTTACTTATCTCTCACTGATGAGGTTACATTTTTAGGAAAGCTGTCTTTTTAAGCTCACTCTCCACAGTAGTGTTATTTCTGTATTAGTAATTCATAAGCATAGGTTATGTGGTGACGATTATAGTACAAAAGCAATTATTGAAACAGTCCCTTTAATTCAAAATTATTTTAATTACTAGTGATACCTGTCCTTTTTTTTTTCTCATTTCTGTGCTAAGTCTCTTCATGATTCAAAAATTGCCACTAGGCTATCACCTTTGGTAATTGCCGTTCTCTGAGCTGAGTGAACAAAGGAAAAATTAAACTGGAGCGTATCAGGCAGGGAGAATAGAAAATATATGTTCCTGCAGGAAAGCTACTCTCCTCCTAATTACCCTGCAATTGCCAGGTTCAAAATCTAATTTATGAGCAGCATAGATAGAATGGCCACGTTAGTCCATTATTTCATGATGATCTTTTCTACTCTTGATTTCAGAAAGGAAGGATTTTGCAGCTCTCGGTGCATTGGCATTGTCAGCAGCTGCTCTGGGCAGTGATGCTACACAGCTTGAGAGATACTACCAAAAATATGTGAAGCAGTCTCCTAACAGCAAGGCTTTATAGAAGGAGTGAGGTGCTGTAAAGTACAGTTAAATAAATAAACTATGACCTGATGGGCTGCCTTAGACACTGCTGACCACATTCAGAAACAGATGCAGAAATGTTTGAAGGAGAAGGAAGTCTTCCAGCCTGAGGCTGCTGCTGCTGCACCTTCCACCTGCTGTAAAATACACCAAATGCAGCAAACAGACTAATAACACCCCCAGAGTCCATTTTACTCTGACAAGCACAGAGTAGCCTGCAAAAGGATGGAGCAGTGGTTAAAGCTGCCAACATGTGATATGCAGCTGGCACATAGTTTCAGCTGTAATGTTGGTGCCCGAGGCCAAGTCTACACTTCAGTCAAGTTGGGGCAATGACTTATGTAGCCATCTGAGTGAGCTTGAAACATACAACGGAGGGACACTCACGGCCAAATGGAGCTCAGGAACAATTCAGTGCCCATGTAGTTATCCAGCTTCTTGGGTGGGCTTCACACCCCTCTGAGCTTTGTGTTCCCACAGAGCACCATAATTTGTGGTACTTGAGCTAGTCTCACAGGGTGACAGGATGGCTGAGGCCAGAAGGCACTTCTGGGGTTCATCCAGTCCAACCCCTGCTCGGAGCAGGGCCAGCTAAAGCAGTTGCTGAGGGCCGTGTCCACTTGGGTCTTGAATATTTCCCAGGATGGAGACTTCACAGCATCTCTGGGCAACCTGTTCCAGTGTTTGACCATCCTCACAGCAAAAGAATTTTTTTGTTATGTTTAAAGGGAACTTCCTGTATTTCAGTTTGTGCCCATTGCATCTTGTCCTGTCACTGGGCACCACTGAGAAGAGCCTGGCTCTGTCTTCTTTACACCCTCCAATCTGGTATTCATCCCTCCCAGTTCTCTCAGCCTCTCCTCATGTGAAAGATACTCCAATCCCCTACTCACCTTCATGGCGCTTTGCTGGAGTTGCTCCACATCTCTCATACTGGGGACCCCAGGCGTGTCTCACCAGGACTGAGTAGAGAGGAAGGATCACCTCCCTCCACCTGCTGGCAACATTCTTCCTACTGCAGCTTAGGGTGCTCTTGGCTGCCTTTGCCGCGAGGGAGCATTGCTAGCTCATGGTAAACTTGGTGTCCATCAGGACCCTCAGGGCCTTGTCTGCAAAGCTGCTTTCCAGAGAGTTGATCCCCATTGCTTACACTGGTGCATGGAGTCTCGCCCGAGTCTTCCCAAGCCCGGGCCACAGAAGTCCAAAAATTATGTCTAGTGTTGCAGGGAGGCAACAGATCTTCTGGGCAGAAAATCTGCATCAGTTACCTACTGTACATGTTTCAGTCACCAGCCCCACAGACCACAAAAAAACTGGCTCTGCAAGCTTCCTCTCCTTCCCACCACCTATAATTCTCCTCCATCCTCTTTTTTGCCTGCCTTATGTCCTAATTCTTCATCCACAGTTTTTTTCACCATTGAAACCTTTCCAGTTAAGAGACATGAATGCTTATGTTTAAGCTACCATTGTGTTTTGTGGTCAACATCCCTATAAAGCTAATTTTGGTAGGAAAGTTTATACCTTTTATTGGTTCTGGTTGTCTGCAGACCCAGGAAGATAGCAATGCTTTGTTTTACATTTGGGCTGCTTTGGAAAGATTTCTTCACAACTGTGAGGTGACAAAGTTAAGATGGGATTCAGGTACCTTAACACAGGCATCTAAAGTCACTTGAGAAGCCCTAAGATGTGTAAGACATCTTTAGGGCCTGACAGGTTCATATAGCAAAGGCAGCTAAAGACTGCTGAGGTAGAGCACAGGCACTGGATGGTGGCATAGAGGCAAATAAACGTTATATCTATCCATTTAAAAAAAAAAAAAAGGCAAGGTAATGCAAGGGGAAAAGGGGAGGATAAGGGGAAAAGGGAGAGGCAAGGGGAAAGCAAAAAGGTGAAAGAGGAAAGGCCAAGCGCAAAGGCAAAGGGGAAAACTATCTTGCTGATTCTGGATGTGACGTGCAAGCCCCGGAGTCAACTGTCTGAAAGTTCAGTGCCTCTGAGCTGTACACAAAGCCCATCAATATCTTTCCTTGTTGCAATCTAATTCCATAAGCAAGCACTTGCCCCTTCCCGGAGAAAGCATTTGGTTATATTGCTTGGGAGTTTCACTCCTAAGTATTCTCTTTCAGTTCCCTACACAGAATGCGAACAGAGTGCTCTTAGGAATGGGACATGCCTGCCCTTCTTCTGAGGTTTTGTTTTTTCTTTGCCCCTGAGGAATTGGCTATTTTTAATGACTTTTATGATTAATAAAACTGTCTGAAGGCCTGCTGGGGTCCTCAAGGTAGTTATCAACAAAGTCATCTAGCCCTTACCCCTAGTGTCTAAGCTAATGGCAAAGACCCAACACTTGATCTTTCTCCCCAAGCTGAGGCTTGTCTAGCAGGGTTTAGTGTCATGTCAGGGTGGTAAAAAAATCCCAAAGAGTTTCTTTCTTGCTGCACTGACTATGGAAAACCATACTCTCCTGGAAACCTCTCTGTCCATCTCATCTTCTCTGCAGAGCTCTTGTGCAGCATCTTCCACTTTCCCCCAGCTGTTTCCCAGCTGCAGGCAGGTGACCTGATACACTTTTAAAGAAATACTGAATGTATATCCTCACAGTTGGGCACTGAACTCCTAGCAGCAACACATGTTGACTCCTACACCTTTAACAGTCTCCCTGCTGGATCACACTGCTAGATGTAAATTCATGCTCTGAAGAGGCCCACCACTTCACGCAGCACATCCTAGACCATGTGGGACCGCAGGCAGGCAGAGGGGTGTTGAGATGAGATACTGTGGTAAGACCAGAGTGCCAGAAGGGGACTATTAGCCTGGGGGCAGAGAGAGGAAGAAGGCAGCAACAGCTTGTTGTGCCACCGAGAGGGAGAAGCAGCACTCATGAGCAATATTTCTCCCTGTTCCCGAGCCCTCTCCCCACTGTCATGTGTGTATTTCCTTCCTGCCTCCCTGGGAGAGGCAGGGAGAACAAAAGATACATCGAAGAATAGGCAAAGGCACCTAGGCATGCCTTAGTGGCAACCTAATATCATAAGAAACCTAAGAAGATGCATGGCAGTTAATGAACAGCAAAACATATGAGATATGGATTGAAAGGTATATTGGAAGATATAAGTTTAACTACATCAGGACACAGCATGGTGTAAGACCGATTTTTTTTATTAAAATGTCATACAGTTCTAGTGCTTTTCCTACTAGTTGGTAGCACATTTCACAGAAATAAAGGATTGATAACATCCTGCAGGAAGGTGCAGCTGGGGAGCCACTGAGTCCAGACACATTGGTACCATGTTCTAGATTAATAAAGCAAATAAAATTATATTTGCTTTGTAATTTATTTCTGCCTCTCCTCATCATCTGTGTGTGCACAAACAAACCTCAAGTTCACTTTCCAGGGATGACATCTAACAAAAGGATGCAATTCACATTTGATTTTTCCTTTGAATTGTAAAGGGCAATTTATATAATCCTTTCTTAACATAGATTTATATATTTGTGCTTATCATACTTATTCATTGTTTTTTGCAGGCCACCTTAATACATTATAAATGAGGAAGGAACAGCAAAGGTTACTAGTAGGGGCTGCTCTCTCTTTTAAAATCCTTCATCAAGTACCTGCACACTGTGTTGCTGGGTTACAGTGGGTCAGATCCTGATACCCTCACTAGACAGACCATTCCTGCTCTTCATGAGCACTTCTGGGTACTCCAAGCTGTAAAGTGCGATGCCACTAAGCCAGAATAAGAGGTCAAGAATCTGAGCCTGGTCCAAATGGGAGAAGTTTTTTTCCCGGTGGCTCAGATCCCTGAAAACCTAAGGCTGCACCACAGGCAAATATTCAACATCTGAAAACTGGTTTTAAACATCCTTTATTTTGAGCTAGTATGTCAATAATAGGTAAACAGCATATCCCGGGCAACTCTTTCTAAAAACATATTAAAATAGTTTTGCATGTTGCTGGAAAACAGGCTGTACTTACATCAGAAAGGAGAACAGAAGAACCTTTTACAAGTCTTCAAATAATTTCAAACTAATTAGCTTTTAACATCCTCTCTGCTACAATTCTGGGCTTTATTAGCTGTTCTGCTTGCCATTCCTGAGTCTGCCTAATGTCTTCTGTAGAACAACTATGCATTTTTTCCAGGCATTTGTCATTTCTTGAAACATATAAAAGAGAGCACTTGGATTCAACTAACAGACCATCTAAATGCTACTCTGCATAGGGAGTGATATATGCTGACAAGGAGTAGAAGTCAAATTTTCTTTATATGGTTCTTTATGGTGAGCAAACCTACTTAAAACAAGCTCCTTCTTAAGGCAGCATATTGATTAGAGCTGACGGGCCAAAAAGACCTTTGGGAGACAACAGAATATGGCTTGAGTCAAAGAGTAACACTAAAGCTGGCAGCAGCAACATTAAGAGTCAGTAAAACCTGAGAGAGTTTGTCTCGCACTGAAATTTATTGCACCCATTTGGACAGCCATTATGGTAGTTAGTAATTTTATCTGCACAAGTTCATCTGTATTTGGACTCTCAGAGCTTAGCGAGAGGTCTTGCAAGACAGAACCATACCCAGGGCCCTGCTGACTGAGGCAAAAGACTGCCGTGCTGCAGCGAGGTACAACTGTGTCTGAAAATTATAAAAGGCTGTCCGTTTAGATGGCCAGCCACAACATGAGTTATGTTAACAGTAGCTCTAAAATAAGCTGATGGTAGACCAAAGCAGATGAGGATTTTCCTTATGGGCACTGCAGTGGTTGTCTTCTGTGGCTTGATGAAGCTGTCACTCACAAGCAAAAATCGCTTTTTTCTTGGACAGAAGTACAATTATACTTCATGCTTTAGGAAATAAATGAGACAAGAAAAGCAACACCCAGGTTAATTTCCAGGGAATTGGTATCGAATTCTCCTGATGAGACATTTTGAAGGTAGTGGATTAATGCCACTCTGCAGAGCATTTTGCATTGCTCCTTTGCCTAACCTAGTTTCTGAAACTACTGTGACTGATATTCCATCTTCACTGATGGTCTGTTCTGGTCCTTAATTACCTTTATCTTTGCAACATCTCTCCCAGTGGGTTGAAGCCTATCCCACCAAAGACCAAGCTGCTGGAATCACCTTCAAAATGTTAGTGGAGGATCTATTCCTGAGATGGGTAGTACTGATATCATTGAATCTGGCAGGGGATCGGCTTTTAATAGTGCTCTAATGAAACAGTGGACTACTGAGTTGGGAGTGGATGTAGGTCTTCATATTGCATACTACCCCCCAGTCTTTAGGACGAGTGGAGAGAGTTGACTGAACCCTGAAAGGGAAATTATGAAGAGGAGTCTGAACTAAACCTCCCTTGCTTCCCATCCAGATCAAAATGCACATGGTGTTGGGCATACCAGGCATACTGTTTAAGAGACTCTTAGGATCCCAGATTCCCTCTAGTCTATCAAGAGAGGTAGGAACCTCCAGAAGGCATTTTTGGGTGATGAAGTTAGGCAGTAGTTAGGTCCCCTTGTAAATTAAGGTCAGAAAAACTGTATGCCTACAAACCCCCTATCCTATACCCCACTGGCCAGCTATATCAAGATCTGACAAAGAGGGTCCAATTCCACCTTGATTTAACTCAGCTACAGAATTTTTCAGTCATTTTTTAAGCCCTGCACAATAGGTGGAGCCCTGACTGTATGAGTCACATGACTTATTTGTTCACAAAGTCAGACAGCTGGCTTGGTTGAGGTCTTGAGGAGACCTCTTGGCAGCTGACTTACAAACAGTCCTTAGTTCTTGTCACTCTTTACACTCTGCATCTTCATTCACCCCTCACTAAATTAGTGCCTTTCTTCCTATTTTCATTGACTTCAGGTATAACTTCCTGATTTCTTATTTTGCTGAAGCACAAGGATCTCCCTTCCTACTGTCATATGTAACATCAAGATTTTGTGAAAAAGGGATGGCTATGGAGCAATCCCTCTCTCTTCAAGAGCCATCAGTCCAGAAGTCATTCTTCAGATGGTAGGATTCAGCATCTCGAGTGCTTCCCTATGACCAAAAGAACTTGTGCGGAGCCTCATGACATCTTTACTTTCACATTAGCCCACTCTAATGAGACCTTCTGACAGCTGAGCCCTGAGCTCCTATTCCATATCTGGCTTATCATGCAAACCAGCGAAATGCAGGCATGTTTTTAACTCATGTAATGGGAAGTGGAACAGAGCTCATCTCTAGTGATATTTACCTTCTTCAGTGAACCTAAGTAATCTGATCTCCCTTGGGCAAATGAACTCATGTTCTCTGGAGACCATTGGCAATTGTGTGCAGCAACTCCTGATGCTGCCAAGAAAGGAACTTCCTCAAAGCGAGGAGGGGAGGAGAGACAGGTGGAAAAGAGGAAAGACTGGAAAGTAGCAGTGTCTAGAAGAGTGCACGTGGTTATTACAAGGAATCAATGAGTGCCAGAAAGACATCTAAAGCTTCAGTATTATTGGATATGGAAAAACTATGCCTGACCACAGTCTCAGTCCCTAGTACCATATATCTACAAGTCCTTTTTCCTTCTTGCAAAGTCTGTCTAGGTTTCTTACCCCTTCCCTGGCCCTTTTGATCTGATGTGAGGGCTAGATTCCTAGAGGAAAAGAGGAAAGGGTCTATCTCCCAAGAGAGTCCTTTGAGTAACGCTGCTTCCAGAGTATGGTTGTCACTCTTAGCCACCGTGAAGGAGAACCTTCACACATCAAGGGCATTAAAGGTCAAAAAAAGTGTGTGTTCTACATTCCCTTTCAGATGTGTAGTTCAAAGACACTGTGTCTGATTTCCACCCAGCAGCAGAAGCTGGCCTCGACCAGACAACAGAGGGGATCTCAAGTAGGAAGTTCCTAACATGACCAAACTGATGAAGAAAAGAGAGAAAAATGAAACTTCTGGGGTATATATGAAGGAAAACACACAAAAGCCATTGCCCTTGGTCTCAGGGGGAAATCAAAAGTGGCGTTGTCTGACTGAATCTTCTCAACAACTTCATCTATTTACAATTTATTTCTGCCCCCACCCACCCCTCCCCCAAAAAGTCTCTGTAGAAATGGTTTCCTGATTCCACACTGGAGGCAGGAGGGTGGCTGTTCACAGACTATTCTGAAGGCTGTTCATCATTCTCCAGGCCATTGGTCCAAGGGCGTGTTCCAAGGACAGCATAGGACACATAGGCTGTGCCTGTCACTTTTTAAGTCACCGCACTTCGAGCCATTAAGAGACTAATTATACTACCAAGGTAAAAAGACTCTATCACTCCTCTTCTACTAAAGAGTTAACTTTCCTGGACCAGGGAATATCTCTGCTCATATTCAGCTGATGCAAGGTCAACGACAAACACACCGAGGAAGTCAGAGTTGCTTTATTTTTCTTGTGAGCAGGTCAAATAAAACACTGCTGATGCTCCATTTATCTGGAGCGACAAGCAAACACTTGGCAGCGGTGGAAAGCATACACTGGAATCTGGCACCAGGCTCCTAGCACAGCTGTCAGCCTGCTGACTAATCACTTCATCCCCACGCTAATGCTGCTCCAGGTCTATTGGACCCTTTCATCTCAGATACCCTGGCACACACTACTCCTGATAGAGCTATTTATACAGAGATGTCACTATTAATTGTTATGTAGCATTTTATTTTAGGAGGGGTTTTTTAGCCAAGGTTTTTTTCAGTGGTTTTCTCTTTCCTACCATATTCCTTCAAGGTGGGGGCTGTGATTCTGCTGCTTCCAGTATCAACCAGGCCTTAAGTAGATACCCCCTTGCCAGACTGAATTTTCTTGAGGGTTTTTTGTATGTGTGTGTGCATGAGCTTCATAGCTTGTTTTTCTAAACAGCTTTTCCTATCAATTTGGTTTTCTCTGGTGACTATTCTGGCAATTAAGCTGCAATTGCACAGGGCACACCTGACTCTCTGAAAAGACCTGATTTACCTTAGGTTTGCATTATCAGATGATACTTGTAGTCTTGTCAGCACAAACTATTTAAGCAACTCCCAAGGACAGTGTTAAAATATAGGTGGAGTCTATGAACTCTGTTCTTGGCAGCTGTGCTTTATTAGTTGTGCTGTGCAAAGGTGGCGCGGCTAAGGTAATGCAGTGCTTTCACGGAAGCATTATATATTGTGACAAGCCAAACAACCTCCAGGACTCTCACTCATCATGACTCCCATTTCATACCTCATCCATTATAGGAATGAGGTATGAAAACATTTCTCTGTTTCCTAAAGATATTAACAGACTCCTGGGAAATTGTTTACCTGGAGAAAGGGAAGTGCCCACCCTCATTTTTTTTGCGTTCAGGCCCGAACAGCCAACCATGGCAGGGCTAGCTGCTTTTTTTGTTAGTGAACAATAGGTTTTGATAATCGGTAACTATAAAGATCTCAGACAGTTAATTGGTTTCATGCTCTCAGTTAGCAAAGGTACAAAAACATAAATTTGTGTCGCTTCCATACTGTGTTCGGAACAAGGATATCCAAGTGCTTTTTAAAGAATAACGAAGGACGTCTCCTAACACACTGAAGGTAGGCAAATTTGGTCATTCCCGTGTATGAGTAGGATGGTGACCAGAGCCCTGGAAGGGTTGACTGATTTGGTCATTCAGACTCGACATGGTAGAACTAAAACTAAAGCAGAGGCTCCTTATATTTACGTTTGTATGTTAAGTACAGAACCAGCCTTCATTTTTTCATTTTAAACCATGGAGGTATCTGGCTGTCCTCAAGCGGGTGCATGTTCTAGAGTTTATGGTATCATCTCCCTTTTCTCAGCATGATTTTGGCCTGAAACAAATGGATGATGTCCACATTCATTCTGTAGGCTATCCTTAGGGTGCTGTTTCTTGGCATTCTACAATTGCCTCAGAAAATATCCCCATATGTCCTGTTGCAGCATTGAGATGGCCTGATCTGCAAGTCCAGATAGACCCCTGTGGTAAGCGTGCTTCAGATGTCTTCGTTGAAACAGAATTTGAAAAATACACAGGGGCAGCAGCAAGAAGTGGGCATTTCCGTTGCCTCTGTGATTCATTCACAATTACCGACACAGGAATTCCCTACTGTGTGCATGGGAGACATGCAATATCTTCGGTGCCAGGCAGCAGAGATAATTATACAGATCTTGGCACGATGTTCTCAGTTTGTGCTTTGAGGAAGAACCATGTGGAATTTGCTTCTCGCAACAAAGGGATAACGAGTTTTCCGTAAAAGACCTGCGCTGGGTTTTAGGTTGGCTTCAAGGGAAGAAGGAAGTGGTGTTTCAGATACTTTAATCTGGAATAAAAATAGACACTCTGCCAGCAGAGCTCCTTTAAACCGTGGAATATGTTTTCATCACTGAGTTTGAAATACCATTTCAGAGTCTTGGTCAGATTTACTGTTTGATTTAAATCAGTGTAGCCTAATTGAAGTCAATGGAGCTATGACAGTTTATACCAGCCGAGGGACTGGTGTCTGTTTCAGAGTATTGTTTTCCCACAATTGGCCTTGATCTTCCAGACAGTGATAGATTTTCTGGGTATTTCAAATACTGCAAGCATTCATACAGCCTTTCTTAGGATATTCTTGAATTTTCGTGACATCTACAAACTCAGATCACCTTCTCCATGTTTACCTCTCAATGTTGACAATGTGATCGCTATCAGTGTCATTTGTACATTCAAGACAGCTCTTTGCACTAATTGTTTCATTCCTC
The DNA here is from genome assembly GCA_013389945.1 of Fregata magnificens. Lineage (NCBI taxonomy): Eukaryota > Metazoa > Chordata > Aves > Suliformes > Fregatidae > Fregata > Fregata magnificens. The sequence continues at coordinate 89,520 of WAAD01019018.1, read as the reverse complement.
TTTCCTATGGGGAGTCGGGGCCACTTGGTAGTTGCACAGTCCTTGACGGACGGTACCATAGAGTGAGATTTAGAAGAAAAATAGTTTAGATGATCACAGCTATGCAGGTGACACTGGCTAAATATTGTCCCATCTCCAGACATGAAAACAAATACAGCAGATAGTGTCTGATAGTGTTACTGAGCTTTTTGATAAGAAGGCTCTGGAAACAATTCTTGCAAAGTGAAATTACACAGACCAACTGGACTCCAAAATATGAAGCATGAGCATTTGCGTAGCCTTTGTTGTGGCTGGAAAAATATTTCAGAGGCTCACTCTGATACGTTTTCTTGGCACGGCCTTTTCTTCAAGGCCTGATTCCCCCTTGCTTTGCATTCTTGATAATCATTCGTACCTCTGTAAAGTACATATTAAAGTGCTTTCATATTGTAACCCAGTGAAGAATTGGGATCACAAATTTTTCAGCATAGGAAGGATTTTTCTCTTTTGAATCCATTTAATATTGTTACCAAATACTTGCAGTTTGGTAAAGAACAGCATCTGTTTTGCTTGTACCTTGATCAGGCATCCATGCTGTCTGTCTTTGAAACACTGAGACTGAATTCCCGCAAAGCAGCATGTGCTTAGCTGCCCAGGAACTTCTTGTGGCCAGTGCTGAACGCCATGATTTATTATCATGGAAAGTAGTGCAGCTGTAAGCAGCAGCTTAATATGAAGCATAGAGTAGGACCCAGATCCAGCGTGATTAACCTCAAGAGGTCTCCTGAGGGCCACTGAGGCAATCTGATTTGGGAATCTCTTGCCACTGACTGAATACCAAACACCTGCACCTTCCTGTACAAGCGTGTAAACCACCTTGCTGCTGTTCAAAGGCTGGCCGTGGCCACGCAGTCTGATGGAGCTAAGAACTGGTTCCACCACAACTAACCTCTCAGACTTCTCCAGGGATTGAGATCACTCTGCCCCTCAACTTGGATCACAGATTAGTTTGAGTGGGGAAGAAGTATTAATCTCCCCAAATCACTGTGTTTCTGAATCTGCACATCTGAGAAAAATTGAGGCTACGAGGTATCTAGCAGTGTTTCAGAGAAGAGTGACTTGTCCTCTAGGCAGTGCAGGAAAATAGGTTGTTGGAGACTTGCACAGTGTTTAGGTGCCCAACTCCCATGTAGCCAGGATGATGGGAGATATCTGATCAGAAACTTCAGATGGTGTGTTGGTTGTTAAGTGATCTTATTACTGAACTTCTGGCTACTTTACAAGGTATTTACTCTCTCTCTTAAGTCAGAGAGTGCATGTTCTGATCAAGGGCTTTAAAGAAAAGTGGTTCTTACCCAAATTGTTGTTTAATTGCTTAAAATAAAAATATCATTTCTATGATGTAGTAATTAATTCTGGGGAATCAGCCAGTAGCAAAATATGCATGAATGTTACATGCCACAGTCATTAAAATGTAAATCGGTCTTTTATTTTGACTGCATGATCTTGCCTGCATACTTTAGAAAGAACAGTCCAAAATGGAAGTCACCAATTTAAAACAAAGGTCATTTTTTAATAAGAATTCATGAAGAAACATGTAACTGTTTTCACCCTGGTCACTATAGTATAATGAGGGTCCTTATAAGAATATGCTATATTTAAAAATGGAAAAGATAGAAGGGGGACAGGAGACTTCATTGGTATCAGCATAAATGGGAAAATATTGTAATGTTTGATTTTTGTAGTATATTGGCTACCATGAGAGCAGCAAACAGATTTCCAGATGTTTGTGAAGAGTCCAACAGTTATATTTTATATCTATGGCTGTAGTAACAATTTCTACTCAGCAGCCTAGAAAAACATTTCATGTCACAACAGGAAAGAAATATTACTGTGGGGTTTTTTTCTCCCTCGTCCTCTATATAGCAATTCTGAATACTTCAGTCAATGCCAAAGAAAAATGATGGTTTAAAAATTAAAACCACGGTCACTAGGGGCAGGACATAAATGTGCAGATGTTTTGTAATGTTGAAGAACTTTTCAGGCAACAGTCACAATGCTGTTGTGGAGAGGACTGGAAATCCATCAGAGTTGGACACTGTCAAAAGCATTCCCTAAGCTACACTGTCAGGAAAGGCAGTTACCTTTTCATATTCCCTTAAGAAAAAAAAGAAGAAAAAAAAAATCAAAACCAGAAAACCTACTCACAATGGCCTTTATATAGCTCTCACTATTTTATTAGCAAGGGATTGACTGTAATCTGTTAATATAAGTGAGCAAGTTATATCTAGAGTTTACTGGGCAACCTGTACAAGTGGAAAACTGCATTGTCCCAAAGCAGTGCACAAAACACCGATTTTCCTTTTCTGGGAAGGAAAATTTTTACAAGCTTGTAAGCTGTTTCTGTTTCAGGCACCTCTGTGCCTTAATGCTGTTATACAAATGGCTGCCTGAAAATCTTGTATTTGCCACACCTACCTGGCTAGACAAAGAGACATCATGAATAACAACAAAAATAGCAGAGGGTGAGTTTTTAAAGGCACTCATTGTAATTGGTACATTTAATGCCTGTGCATGATGACAGGCCTCTTGCCTCCCAAGAGCTGGCAGGCACTTCTGCGAACATGCGTGTGGTGCCGAGCCGTTCTGCCAGAGCATGAGCTTCTACTGTTGCCTCTCTCTACCACCTGACAGTTACAGGGATGGAAATAAAGGTCAAAAATATAAATGGATGTCAGCTCCTCCCTCTCCTGTTTATTTTACTTGATTTAATTAGTAAGATGAGATCACAGGTGAGGTTTTCTGCACTGCCTGGCCCCGCTGTGCCTCCAAGGGTGCAGAAAGCTCTCCAACAGCAGCACGATTCCCCAGGCAACCAGAAACTCTCTAGAGCACGAAAGCCATGGGCAGCTGTGCTGCTTCCTAGTGGAAGGCAATGGGGACGCTATAAGTAAAGACAATGTGGTGCAAGTACTGGCTTCTGCAAGACAGGTGGTCCAGCGGGGAAAGCTTGGCATATGTTAGGGGAAGTGGGGATAGGGCCAGGATGTGTGCAGCCATGGGGAATCGTGGAGTTGAAACGGCATCTCTGATGGCCTGGCCTCTTTTCAAAGCCCCAGAAATTGCCTGTCATATGTGGCTTGTGTCAGGTGTCAGGTACCAGTTTTCCAGAATGAAATGCACCATTAGCAGGTAAAGACAATTCATTAGGTGCAACATAGCAGAACTGTAATTAATTATTAGATATTATTTCTCACAAAATGCATCTCCAAGATCACATTGCATTAGCCACAATATTGGACTGATGGAGCATACACAAGGGTAATGATAAACACCGGTGGAGTTGGGAAGAAATGGTTATTAGGGTACCGGTGTGTTTCATGTGGGGTTTATTTAACAGTCTCATTAATGATCTGGAAAAGGAAGTGAATAACCATTTAATTAAGTTTGCATTTGATACTAAATTAGAAGTTGCTGCAGACACCTCCGAGGGCAGAGAAATAAATCAAAAAGGAGCTAGAAGCATGTGCGGTAAAGAAGAAAATGAGATCTGGTATGAAGAAAAAAAAGCAAGCTAATCTCTCTGGAAGCAAATAATCTAAAAGGTAGCTATCAGTGGAGGAATCCTGGAGAAAGCACTGTTGAAAGAGATGTAGGAGTGTTAATGGACTATATATCCCATCACAACTCGGGTATATGTTTACAGAAGCAACGCATCAAGGAGCAGGAAGGTAATAGCCCTTCATTGTAGGGCTCTAGTGAGAACCCATCTATAATGCTGCACTCTGTTTTGGGCATCCTGTTATCAGAGAGATAGAGACAAATTGGAATGAGTTCAGAAAAGAGCCATAAAAATGATCCCATATCCCTGGAGATAATGACTTATGAAGAAAGATCAGAAGAAGTAAATGTGTAAGGCCTTGTCTGAAAGATGACTGAAGTAGGGCAGGAAAACAGTCTGGAAATATGTGAAAGCAAAGAGGGAGGAGGATAATTTATCATAGTAACTATTAGTAATAGGATGAAATAATAAGTAACAACAATAAATTTAAAAAGGGCAACTTCAGGTTGAATGTAGGGACAAATTTCTGACAGTGGAATTTGGGTTAGTTTGCAGAGAAGTTTCCCAGGGGTAAAAGTAAAAGCTGCATTCAAGTCATTTAAAATCAAATTGGACAACTCACTAGAAAATGTACCCCGCTATAGGGAACAATCTTCCATTGCCTGGGGAATAAGCTGGATGACTTAATAGGACATTTCACACTCAGGTCTTTATGACTGTGATATTTTTAATATGCATGGTCAACTATTTCAGGAAAGTATACATTTCTTCTGCTGTCAGGCCTGATAATACAAACACTTGCATGCAAACATAACTTTTAAGAAGGCAAGTAGCTCTGCTGACAGCACTGCACTGCTGACATGCAAAACCACAAGCCTGAACTCTTCACGTTTTTGCAGGATCAGAGTCTTAGATCTTGCAGTTTTCAATATCAAGATGGTATATACAGGTAACCGCATCATTTACGGGTAGGTGAAGAAGTATGCAGAACAAAAGATGGGGGTCGGAAGTTCCAGTGAGGATGTATTACTGTTGTTATTATTATCGTTATTGCTATTACTACTTACAAATGACTGGTACTGTGGAGTTCAACTCCGTTTCTTAACTGTTCACCTTTTTCATCTCCTGCTTTCACCTCTATGCAAAGTGTTCATTAGACAGCGTAAGACTGCTTTCTATACTCTGGTTTTTAATGTTTGATATTTTTAATATATCCTAAAATGCCTGTTGAATGAGAAAAGAGACAAGCTGAGGTGAAAACTTGACCCTCCCTCAGATGAAGAAGAGATGGCAAAGGCTATGGATTTAAATGAATATAAGGGTAACCACGTATTTTCCTCCCAGTTTTAATAATGTAATGTTGAACTCACTTCACCATTCGTTAGCAGCAGAGACAAGCTCACAGGCATTCAGATAGGTACGCTCCCTAAAACACCATGGTTTTTACATGTGGTTTTTTTATGTTCTTGTTTTCTTCTCTTCCATCCCCGCTCCCCAATGGGCCATGTGTGGGGCTGGCAGCCTGGTGGTGCCACAGTCCAACGTCCGAGCCTCGGGACTCTCCAGCAAGGGGTCGAGCAGCAGCAGCTCCAGTGAATCCGAGACCAGCTCGGAGTCTGACTCAGAGAGCGAAAGCAGCTCCAGCGAGAGTGACGGCAGCAAGCCCTCACATTACTCCAGCCCAGAGGTAAGGGCTTCTACTCTTTATGGTTTAGGGCGGCAATCTGTTATTACACCCACTCAGACCTTTTTCCAGCCAAGCCAACACAAGGAGGCTGTGGGGAGACGGACAAAAAAATGGAAAAGAAAGGCCCAGGGATCCTCCTCCTGGCATGCTGTGAAATGCAAGTGGCGGGGGATCTTGGGGCAGATTAAAGCATTTGAAACAAAAGTGAAGAAAAAAATAACCCTGTGATATTTTCCTCAAATTGGAGATGAGTGCAGCGCCTTGCAAGGCTCACAGCTTCCTTGAAGTTTTATGCAACTCTGCCTCCATGGCTTGCTTAGTGCGTAAGTCCTGATGTGGGCTCCTAGCACTGCAAGGGAACTAAAGGCTTCTCTACACAGGGAAGCTATTATAAAATCAGTTTGAGGGTGGATTTTTAAAGCAAAACAGTTGGTTTTCACTCACTTCCCTCACTTCACTCTCTAAGTGAATTATTCTCTGCTACTGCTGCCTTTGTGTGATTTATTTTAATCCACTCCAAAATGAACTAAACTGAATTACTCATGGTGCAAAACATTAAGCCCAAACTTGTCATCTGGGAAGCTAGCACTGAAAACTTCCACATGTAGACAAGCCCTAGCCAAATTACAATTAAGGTGCCAGTGCTATGCCACCTTCTGCTTTCACCTCTGCAGAGTGCTCAACAGACATGACAAGGCTGCTTTCTCTGCTCTGCTTTTCTACCAGGATTGACGTTTTTACATGTTTTGGTCAATACACACTTTTAGTATAAAACCATGAACTCCACAGCCACATCACACACATTAATGTATGTAAAATTATTCAAAAATGTAGCGGCAAGATTGTAAATAGACATGAAATACTGTCAGTGTATTTTCCTACTCCACATAAAGCATCCAATCACCAGACTCCTCCCCCCAAAACTATGCTTCACTTATTCTCTCACGCTGAAAAATTATACTGAATAACCAGCAAACCTTTATACTGAAAAACCAGCAAGCCTTTCCTCATCTTTTGCTCAGTTATTTGGGGCCATGTTTCCTACCAGGCAAAATGCAGCACTCACAGAAACATCCTTAATATATTTTTCTCGGGTTCTGTCACTTCTGTTCCTTATTTAACGCTTATCTTCCTTTCTGTCTTTCCTTCACAGTATTTTCAGATCCATTTCCAGTTAATTTTCCTCTCACTTTGTCCCTTTCCTAAATCTCTCTCTCTGGTTCTCCTTTTGTCTCTATTCTCTTCCTTCCAGTCTCTCTTCCCTGTTGCCCTCCCTGTGCTACCCCATGTCTTATTTCTCATTCCAGGCTCTCTCATCCGACCCATTAAGACCTTTTTCTCTCTCTGCCTAGTTCCCCAATGGAATTAGTGCAGACACCTCACGTTTGGTCTCTCCTCTCCCTGCGGGATCTCAGAAGGTGGAAGAAAAGGGACAAAGAGAAGAAAGAGAAGGAGCCATTGTGGGGGGAAGGAAATATGAGATAAAAGGAGAAGCATAGTACCCAGGAAAGGAGGAGTGTCTACCATCTAGGCAGATACCCATGCTGCTTGGACCTGAGAGCAGCAATTCCTCAGGGAATGTGGGAAGTTAATTAACTGAGGCAGGTTGTGGATTTCATAAAGTCAAGCAGGGGACTGAGAGTCGTGGAAACGTGGAGGAAGTGCCTCCTCCTAAGCATTTAATACATATCCTCTCGAGATCTGTGGAACTACTTTTGTACAGAGCCTGAGTTATCAGTGATCGTTGTCACGAAACAGCTGCACTGCTCCAACAGATTGCTTGTCTCTTTGCATTATATTTGTGTGGTTTGCCTTCTAGGACATGCTGTATGAAACATGCTTATATGAAAGTGTAAATGTCTGAAAAAATGTGATGGCTGCAGTGGTTTTCATAGGTCATGCCTTGATGGGATATGGGAGAGGCCATGACATTCACCTGGCTAGGGTCAGGGTGTCCCAGGGAAGTAAGATACCTGTGCTTTCCCCAAGGGCCCATGCTTTCCCAGGCCCATCGTATGACTGATGGCACCAGTTCAAAATATGCTTATGTGATGTCTCTGACTGGAAGTCATGTCTGCTTTGCATTAATGCTTTAACTTACATTTATGCACCCAGTGAAGCCATCTCCCTAACGTATATGCTATGTTCTTACCCGATAAATGGAGAGAGACAGGGCCTTGGAAGCTCTTTAAAGGGAGGCCCTGTCCACCTGAATTTCAGTAGTGGACTCAAATCCAGTCCTAGTCTTAAAATGAATTTCATCTATTGGATAAGACAGAAAAAGCAAATAGATCTTTGCTTTTCCTTTAGCATAAACTGATAAATTCAGGTACAATGAACTTCAGTACTCCAGCACAATGCTGGGCAGGAAATCCATATTTCCAGGTTGGGAGAAACTTAATCTGGAAATCTGCAGACCATTACGAGGCCTTCATTCTTTTTTTTTTCCCATAATCTGAAATATTATATGCACATACTCAAAGATTTTTGTTTCTAGAACAGTGTGTCTCCTGCATTTGAGGTTATATAGAAATTCAATTGCTATTTCATTTCTTCTGTATTTTTTTCCTCATCTCATTTCGAGATCTTTGAGATGTTCTCGGGTGTCTAAATGCAGTTGCCTAGAGTGTAAAAGTAGCTCATTGTAAAGCATACATATAAAATAGATTAGATGAATTGCACCCTAAAAGTGTCTGTTTCTTTCCATTGACTATTTAGAGCCTGTAGTGACTAGCTCAGCTGTCTACACTTTATGTCTGCAGTAAACTAAGAATAATGGCTGAGCTAGAACAGGAGACAACATTCAGACTGGTTTCAGTGATGTGGACAAATTAAGGTGCCTCAGACATTAATATGAGTAGTTCCAGTTTTGTGGACTGTCAAACCTGAAATTATGAACAAGGGACTGAGGCTTCTGTCTCCTGTTTCTTTGCTGAAGTCATGAATTCTTTGCATGACCTTAATTAATGTCATAAATGAGGACTCTGGAAAACAATGACATCTTGTCCTTGCAATTATTTCAGATGGTAGAAAAAACCTTGGGTGTCAAGTCCATAGAAAGAGCTACCTTTCAAAAGCTAAGAATTTCGTTTATTTGTTCTTTGTTCCATTGAATCATCCTGCAGACCTTTATTAAGGCCCAATCTGGTTAGACAACGGGAATTCCCACTATGCAGGGAGGACAAGAGCGGGGAATGGGCAGGAAGGAAGCAGAGAAGCCATCGCATGGAACAAAGCATCAGTGGCTAGTCAACAGTAACCAGGCCAGAAGAGAGAAGTGTCCTGTCCTGGGCCCTGCCAGCCCCACACACCAGATGCAATGTCCTTTGCAGCCTCTGCTGTTGTGACTAGTTCACAACCATTAAAGTTTTTTCCTCTTTTTCAAGGATTCACATATACTTTTTGTCCATGCTTATTCCACCATCACAGGATGTCCTCTTTTGCCTCAAGTCCCCATGTTGTGACTGACCAGGTCAAAGCTGAAGTGATTTCTAGGGTTATGCTCTTCCCCACCCTCCTCTCTCTTAAGCAGAGAGCCACCTCCTGACCACTGTGCATCAAGTCCTTCAAGTGCCTGGACATCAGTACCAGCAGCTGAGGAGCCACTGCCTGTGAATCCCTGCTGTTCCCTCAGGTGCTCTGTGGCATTGGCTCTCCTCTTTAGCTCAGAAAACAGGAAGAACATGTGTATCTAACAGACTAGCTAACTGGTGAGCGTGCTCCTGTCACCTCACCAGCCTTTCTTCACTGATAGATTTCATTAGGGAGGCAGGGGAAGAAGAGCTCTAGTTTTAGGGTTGTGGGGTAGGAGGGGTGTGTTTTCTGTATCTGTCTTGTTTTCCAAAAACTTTTTGCTTCCCGTCTTAAGTATAGCCATGATTCAATTTCCTGACTGGTACACTCAAAAGAAAAGGGAATTTTACCACTGGACCAACTGTAGACACTATCTTTACCTTTGCAAATAGGATTCATGGGCTTTAGCTGTCCTGTGGACTATTTTTGACAATGACTACAAAGTAAACTCTCCCTTCTGTCCAGAAAAGTCTTTGTGGCAGGAACCACCTCTTACAGTATATGTGTGCCATGCCTAACACATGGGAATCCCCAGTTCTAATTTGATAAAGCGCTAGCAGCAGTGCTAATAGCAATAAAGTAGTAGAAGTAATCATGATCATCATCATCTTATTCATCATCATCATCTATGCCTTAAATACGACGAAAAGGCACCACGTTTGTATGGAGATTGCCCTGAATGAAATCTTTGATAGCAGGGAAGCACAAGCAAGTTATCATAAGAGCAAATTAGTATGTGGATTTACAATAGACTGAGTACACTGCAGGGATGGCTGATAGCTCAGTCCTACCCCACAGTGGGCTAAGTACAGGCACATATTATGGGCTATCTAACCTCTCAATGAAAGTGGTGTCATGCTCCAAGTTTACCATGGTATTAGCTACACCTTCGGTCCCTTTTTTTAATAGCAAGTGTAGAGTGACCCCATTACACTTACATTGTTTAACAGCCCTTCACCCCAGAAAGTGTTTCTGGATAATGTTTTGACAAAGGTTTCTTTTGGATGCATGCCACTTGTGCTTCTGGTTGCACTTGTAGCCTTGAAGAGATCTGAGATATATAGACGCGCTGTGTGGGAGTCATCCCACCTAAATTTGGACACTTTTACTGTAGATACCTACATCTGCTCATCACCTCAGCCTCCCCTTTACAGTTGGTGGAGAGGAATAGATGTTTTTAGGGCCCAGCTCATCTGGCCTATTTCAGATGTCTATTTCAAGAGGAAATGTTTCACACCCAGAAGAGTAGTCCACTGACTGGAGAAAGAACTCGTTGACTAGCTCAAATATAGGTGTCTATTTTGTACAGATGAATCCACCCACAATTTTGAAGGAAGTGTATCGCATCCTTCTGTTTCTCCATGAAGCCTGGCACATGTGTACGTCTGTGGTGCATTGGTCCCTGGAACTATCTTTGGTAAAGTTTCCTGGTTTGGGTTTTCATGCCAAATCCATATTTCATTGCAAGTCAGCTTCACCACAGACTGTTATTCCTATTGCTGCTGCTCATCGGGGCATGAGCAGCTTTACCCCAATTAAAAAATGCCCAGTTCTCTTCAAGGCCTTGAGGGCAGCATATTTCCATGACACAAAAAACTAAGGGACAGAGACCGCTCTGCTACCTGGTCACTCTGGATATATATTCATATATATTTCCATCTTTACATGCTGCTGAAAATGTCCCACTTTGAGCAAACCAACTTTTCTTCCATAGAATGGTATGTAACCTGCTCAGGGGGGTGGTGTGGGCTGGAGAGTTAGGAATTTCTCTTTCTCCCACAAATAATTGCAGGTAGGCATGTAAAGTGGACTGGCGAAAACTTTCAAGTGAATTTTCCCAGTCCCTTTTTTTACTACGCCTGCTCTTCATTCTTGTCTGTGATGATTTTGTTGTCTTGCAAGGTACCTTGGTTTTTAAAGTGATTTCAAAGTACAGTACTTTTCAGTTAGAGCAATCAATTGAATAAATTACTTCCAAAAGTGAATTGGCATCAGTCATGTACACTGACAATCTCAAATATTCCAAAACTTTATCAGGGCCCAAAAATAGTGAGAAAAGTTTTAAAATTCTGATTTTTAAAATTTGGATTCTTTTAATTTACCTTCTGGGCTGTAGGCTTTTTACTTTTAGCAGATGCATCTTAAAGAGGTTTTTTTAGAAGACACTTCTTAAGGGTTTTTCAGCAGCCACGAGGATTTGAATTTTTATTTAAATAAACCCTAGTTGTGCATCTAAGCCCATGATTCCAAGAGCTGAGGCTTTAAGAAAAAATAATGAGTGTCCTGAAACTCCTGACAAAATTAGTAAAGCTGGCAACATTGCTGACCATTTTATTAGACTTCATAGTTGGTTATCGGTTGGTGGGACTGTAGCTATTCTCCCTAAATAGGAGATATATCATGTTAGGAAAGTATCACATTGCCAAGGTATGACACTGTAGCAGTTAATCACTGCTTTCTGCTGGTTTACTGTGATCCCTTGAAATCCATATTTTGTGAACCACTGTTTTCAAGAATTACAAGGTACATAAAGAGGCGGAATGGGATGTAACAGAGAAACTGGAAGTTTTTTTGAACTTTCAAGCTGCCCTCACTCAGACCTGTACTTATGGGCAGGGGTATATTTTTCCCCACGTACTTCTGATGTATGTCCTTTTCTTAAATACACCTGAACAGCGGAAGGACTTGCATGTACAGCGAACCTTTTATTATATATCTAGTAAATTCAGTGCACAATGAATGGCATCAAACAAATCTATCTATTTTCAGCAGCAATCAAAAAAATGTTGTTTATTTTAGATAACGAGTTAAGAGTTATAAAAATATATCTTCATCCAAGAGAAATACTGCCCATCCATTTTCAAGATTTACAGCTCAGGAAAGACATTCCTCATGTAAGATATTAGGGAGTATGCTTAAGAATGAATAAACTTAAGGCAATCCAGCAAACTTCCCATAGGTATTGGCTAGCTCGATAATGAGTAAATTAGACACTTTTGCAAGAAGGAATATTTGTATTGTATGAATTCTGATGTCTAACTTTTTTGCTTATTTTAGGAGCCTTTGCTCCATGTAGAGTGAATACAACCCTCAGTGGGTGATTGTGGAGACACCCTTGGCTATGCAGGAAACCTGTGTTGCCCTCAGGCACCTACTTTAAATAAGGAGTTAAGTAAAAGACTCTTTTAAGTTAGAGACTGTGGATATTCTCTCTTGAGCAAACTTTCTTCCAGAGCATGATGGTTTTCATGTTAGACTCATGACATGCTTTTTGATTATTCATATGCAGTAGCCTAGTGAATCAAACTTTGGCTCCAGTTAAGGAAATTAGGAGACTTCTTTTCACATTGGCTTCTGCGGGGTTAGGTTATGGCTGGCCACCTACTCCATCATTTATTTCTTTTGGGCTTTTTTGCCTTTCCTCTTCATTTTATTACATTCAAATTACTGATGGCAAGAAGCACTAGAAAACACTTGCACATTGTTCTGAAATAACATTGTCTGAGCTGTGGTTACATTTGAAATCATAATTATTCCACTTCTTCACTGTCCAAACACCATTATGTTTTAGACGCTCTCTTATAACTTGATCATGTTGTGACAGGAACAAAGAGAAAAACTAACAGCCGCACAATACTCACAAAATGAGCACTTGACAATACCACCACACAACAAATGTTTGTGGGATCCCACAGGATTATAACATCAATACCAGACAGATTACATGAACTGCCTGGTTAGCCCTCCAGCTCCCCACTACATGCCTCTTTGTATGCTTTTTAAAGACTTTTCGTATTTATTGCAATGGTGCGGGACACAAAATACATATCTCTATCTTTCCTACTAGCTCTCCTCCCTTATCCTCAGCCGTACCCCTGCTTTGTTTCCCTCCTTCCTATCGCCATTATATTTTCTTCTATTTGGAAACTTGGGAGCGTTTCCCAGGAAAGCCGATGCCAGTAGCGCTGTGTGAATCATCCTTAGAAATGATGAATCACGGAAGCCGTCCTCCTTCCCAACCTCATTCTGAAACCAAAAATATCCCCACTTGTGCAGCATGCCCCACATCTCCCGTCCTGCCGCGCAGGGCCAGTGCCAGGGGGTTACCGTGGCTTGGGGGTGGCTCTTTGACCAGAAGAAGATCTCTGCGGTACCAGGAGGGGCCCAGCCTTTCAGTGCCCCTGAGGGAGCCCCGGGGTGAGGGCAGCAGGGTCTCGGCACTAAGCTCATTGCCATCTGTTTGCCTTTCAGCCCGAGCCACCCTCGTCCAACAAGTGGCAGCTGGACAAGTGGCTGAATAAAGTCACCCCGCACAAAGCACCCATCCTGACCCACCATGACGGGCCGGCGCTGGAGGCCCATCCCTATTACGGCCGCGTGAAGGCGGAGCGGCAGGAAAGTGAGAAGACCCCAGCTGCTGGCCCGGCCGAGCACCGCAGTGGGGAGGGCCGTGCCACCGCCACCGTCGGGGACGGACCGCGGCCCAGGACCGCCAACAAAGCGCCGGGCAGCAAGGTCAGCCGGCAAAAGTCACCC
>WAAD01019018.1:8717-75844 GCA_013389945.1 Fregata magnificens | reverse complement strand
ATTGACTTGGCTCTTTTGTCCAGGATTCCAGAGCGTTTGCCCGAAGAGCCGCTGGCCATGAGCGCCGGAGCAAACCAGGCGGCCAGCCTCCCGCAGGGTAGTAGTGCTGACCCCCCCGCAGAGAAGGGTTTACCGAAATCTAGAAGGAAACGCAAGGTGAGCTTCGAGGGGACCGATTGGGGCGGGTGGGGGGGGCCTCCGGCAAGTGGGAGGCAAGCAGCACTTGCACCCACATCCAGTGCTCGATGGCGGTGTCTTCTCCAGATCAGAGCTTCATAGCTTGGCTTTGTCCCTGCTCGCCATGTAGAAACCAGCCAAGCCCCAGGGTAGATGCCATTCCAGGAGGCGAGGAAACTCCTGGCCACGAGGGACCACAGCCCCTTGGAGATGGCGTTTGCTGCTGGCACGTGGCTTTCCATGCCTTAGCAAAGACACTGCCTTTTAGTAGGATAGTATTCTCTCCTGAGGCTTCTCTCAAAACCTGAGCATTTGGAGGTGATGCTTAGGTCGGCAAAGCGAATATAAATGGCTATCTTGTCACGGTCTGCACGGTATCACTGCATGTGTCGAAGAAGGAGAGGCAACATCTTTTTCCCCCTCAGACTGTCAACAAGAGGCGAGTCCTTCAGTCCCGGCAGGGAGCCCCGGCTTCGTGGGGGATGCACTCACAGAGACCTGGGACCTGCCTGGCTCTGCAGCCTGCCTCCCTTGCATCCCTGCTGCCTCTTTTTACCTCGGGGCTCCCACACAGCTGTAAGAAGTGGGAGCGTAGTCCATTAGTTGCCCCTTCCCCAGCAGCACCGTCACAGCAGCCAGGTGGGCACAGCCCTCTGGTCACATCCACCCCTCCGCCCTGCCTCTCCCGCAGTCTTTCTGAACCGCTGGTGGTGCCAGGGAGAAAGCCCCTTCCACCCCATGGCCACAGCTGTCCACCGAGGAGACTTTCTGGTCTGTTTGTACCAATCTGACCTCGAAAGTCACTCTGAACTGGAATCGCCATCTGCTCAATTTCTGGACAGTTTTACTGTGCAGTCATCTGTCACCCTCTGAGCTACCGTACGTGTGCATTTTTGGGGACCGTGTATCTAAAGCAGTCTTTCCTTTTTTTATCTTTTTTCATTTTTGGGTTCTTTTTTTAGTATCTGAAAGGTGGCAGCCCTGTTCTGGCCACTGGTAGAGCCATAACAGAGAGCCCTGATAAGCTTTGAGATGGCATTTGTCTGCATTTTCTTTAGGAAGTAGCAGGGTAGTAATTGCACAGTACAAAGTGATCGGGAACAGGCCAAGAAAGAGTGGCAGAAGCAAAAGATTTATGTTTTTTGCCATAGGAGATGCCAGTGTGATAGTGCCAGGCTGTGCACACAGAAGGAAACAGGAGGACACGATAGAAGAGCAAAATAAATGCAGTCACGCTAGAAATGCTTAATCCAACTTTCTGTGGCACATATTATCTTTTACTCTTCTGTCTTAAAGCATTGCTGTTGGTGGTGGTTTTAGTGATATAATAAATACAAGGCATTCCTGGAGTACCAAATTGCCCCTCAGCCTGGAATAAGACCCTCAATGGGACAGTTGCCATGCAAATTCACAATATGTGATCCCCCTTCCCAAAAGACTTGAAGACTAAGACTAATAAGAATGGATTATCAGGCACAACTGCAAAGCTAGAAAAAGGTCCTTATTACTTCCACCTCTGTCATAAACTCAAGATGGGCAACGTAGAGACAGAGGAGGATGGTTAAGCACTGAGGTGTGAGAAGATCTTCACTCCTATGGAGTGTAAGTTACAATGTTAACCCCATAGCAGCAGCTATAGTGGCAGTGGATAACACAAAAAATGTTGTTACCATGCAGCAAGGCAATAAATACAGCGGAATCAACAGTTCGCAAGTAAAACTCAGCCAGCACTGGCAACTAGAGAAGTGTCAGAAGTGGAAAAGGATGTGGACTTTGTAGGAGGTTGGAAAAGCGGTGCCTTTGGGAGACAATGGTAGAACCTAAGGAACACAAGGTGAAATTAAATAGTGGCAGGAAACACCGGCTATCTTCATATTAATAGGTCAGAAAGGGCCAGGGTCCAGCCCCAAGCAGTGGCACACAGTCATCCATCCCCTTTGTTTAATTGTTAGCATGCTTGCTAACGTGGTTTTAGCCTGGGCCAACTTCTGTTCTTCCAAACACTGTCTAACTCTTGCTCGGGACCGCACAGGCTAAGGTCCCTTCCCAAAAGGCAATTCGAATGTGGCATACCCTGGTTTGAAGGAGGAGCGAGATGAGTGCATGGGTGCGAGCTGTGCCATGCCAGCTGGCCTCAGGGCCAGTTGCTGATCTGTTGTATTTACTAGTATAGGCATAGTCACTGATGCCAAGAAAAGACAGGGAGAGGCTAACAAGGTATGAGGTTGAGGACTAGGCAAGAGAAAAGCGCACAGGAGATGGGGAAAGGGGGCAATATAAGGAAAATATATCCCAAGGTGCAAGTGGGGAAGTGGTTGAAACAATTCAAGTTTTATATTCTACTCCTTTGTTTACACACTGCCTCTTTAGGTTTTAGTTTCTTAAGACATGGACCGATCATCTCTGATCCTCATTAGGTATATGCTCAAAGAAAGTGTCATCATTAATACCAAAACGCCAGAAAATACCAGCCCCTGACTTGTTGAAATACTTTTGGATCTGTAGTAAATCCCAAACCTACAAGGTTATTATTTTTCTCTTCATCCAGTGTGAGAACGAGGAAGAGTGCAGAGACATCAAGAAGACTCATTTAGAGAGAGAGGGTTCTTCACGATTAGCTGCCTCTGCCCATAGCATCACAACAGCAAATCACTGCAATATGAATGAAAATAGGTAAGCATTTTCGTTCTTATTTACCACTGAGTCATACAACTAGTTGCAGTTTAATGCCGTGTGTTATTTTTTCCTTTAATAGGATTTATTTTTTACTTATCACATTTTATGTTGAAAAATTGCTCACTGCATTCTCCTTTCTTCTGGTTTAATGAACAAGTTAGCAGCTCCTGACACATTTATATACTCACATTTTTGTCGTATTGCACAAAGAAGTTGTGAGTTCAAGTGTGAGGCTCATGGCATGAGTAATTATAGCTGGAGCAGTGCGATCATCTGAGACATATTCCCAAACACTGTGTTGTAGGTACCAATTCACATAGGTGACCATCTTATAACCTTTTCTTTCCTTACAGTGTTAGAGTTTCAAACTTAAAGTTTGGCTGTATGTCTGGGTTTAAATACAATTATCTATAAACTCTATGGAAAAAACTGAGAAAAATATTCATAGAAATGCCTGCAATACTCAGTTCCAGAATATATTTGAGATCCAATATTTTTAAGATTACAAGCAACCTATTCTGTGTAATTAGTGGGTGTTTTAGGACAAGGAACTCAGACTTTAAAACAATTAAATTTTCAAAGGATTCAGGGCATGAAACAAATGATGAATATTTAGCATTTGCTGGCACGGTTTATGCACACAGACCCCTATCAATGTCAGATCAATCATACTGAGTTTCTCCAGAGGCTTCCAGCAGTCAAACTTAGACATGCATCTTTTCAGAGTTCAGCTGCATGCTGCTTAGTACATGCTAGTCATCAGTACTTAAAAAAAAATCATTTTCTGGTAGTATCAGGGTCTCTCTTGGGGTTGAACTGCTAAAATCAGAGAATAGTTGTATTTATTGTAGTAGGCTTTTCTGTTGTACACATCACTGATGAGTTTGAGCAATTCTTGTCATTAATACTGGAAAAAAGCATGGAGAAAACTAATATATATAGTGCTTCTTCAAAAATATGCATTCAATTTCTTTGTTCTGACATGTCACATATGTTTCAAAAAGTGAAAACAATACACAGAACAGTTTGTTTTATTGTGGGTGATTGTATGCAGGCATGCCATTCCTGTTACCGCAGTGTCATATGTTTTACGTGGCATTCATTTTCAGAGAATAGCATGGCTGTCATAGCTTGCTATGTCACAGGGTTAATTCTGTGCTTCCTGGAAGCAGGACAATAATTTGTGTTTTGCTTGACACTATATTCAGTACTCCTGGTAACGACTGTACATTAAAGAAACAAAGAAGAAGGTCTTAAATATATATTTGCCTCCTAATTCTTCCCTGGTCTGCCCTGCTTCCAAGATGTTTCTGTGGTTTATGCTATTGTAGGACATGATATCAAATGCTAATACTCCCGTGGCTGAGGATGTACTGAGGCTACTGAGGCTGTAGCTAAACCAGCAGTGCAGATACCAGGACCTCCTGTCCCTCTTGCAACCAGCAGCTGCTCATGCTGGCACATCCCCCCTCCAGTTATGCCACATAGCTGCCTGTGAGGCTCTCCTGTAAATTCACTCAAGAAACTTGTCTGAAACCAGAACTCCTTCTTCTTTTTTTTTTTTTTTTTTTTTTTTTGGACGGGTTATTATTATTCAGCTCCCAGCAGAGCCACACAGACAGTTTTGCCAGCGCAGCTGAGGGTTAATAGCAAAGAGAGGAGCAAAACCACCTTCAGACATGAGCATTTTCTACTGTGGAATTACAGTCTGAGGTGCAGACTGAGCAAGGCTCTCTTTGACAAGAAAGGCTGCAGCGTCAAAAAACGTCAAAACCCCAAATATCTTGCATCTACATCAGGTGCCACAGTCTGCCGACTCCCAGCAGACCAGAGCTCACTGCAGGTTGTTCTGCACAGCTTCTCAGTGTAAGATGATTGTGCTGCTGCAGTTTGACTGCTCACAATACACTTTGGTGGGCCCTACGCAATGTGCCAAAGGGCACGTAGAAGGTCTGCAGCACAACTAGAAATTGCAGCTACTCCTCACAAGCTCTGGGCCAAGCTTTTGAGGCTTGGGTACGCTTCCAAAGAGCTGTGGCTTCTCTCGGATGCGTTAGGCCTGCATTTTGACAGTGATGTATAAACATGGCTAGTCAAGGCCTGGGTTTATGTTTGAAAGGAGGAAAAGAAATGACAGCATCGGCCTGCACATTCAAAATAGTGCTAAAGATCTTATTTTTCTTAGGGGGAGAAGAAGGGCACAGTTGTCCATCTTACACACCCTGATTCTTGCTTTTGTAAACAGCATTGGTCATTAAAGCACAACAGTTCACGTTGTGTTTTAAAGGTAGTACACTGTGGGAAAAAGAAGAGGTTCTGAATTATGATTCTTGGCTTCTTTCACAGCTAATTTTTAAAGACTTGCCAGATAAATGGACAGATGTATGATAAGATCACATTTAATTAGCTCTGTTCCCTGAAATGATGTGCAGAAATAAAGTATAGTTTGTACCATATTCTTTTTTTGCAATTCCATTAAGTGTATGCTGTCTGATACAGTAACTATAAAGAAGTGAGAAATGTCCATAAAAAGTAATAGGCTGAATAAAGGGGAATGCGACAGGGAAAGGTATTGTGTTAAAATAGTCTGTCTGCCTTTAATCACAGTTTTAGTCTTAATGCAAACTGTCTCCTTAAAAAAACTTTTATTTTTGTGTGTGTTGCTTTAAGATTTTCAGCTAAATATTTTCTTCAAATTAGTGCATCTGAAGTTTATTTCTGGGCATATTTTTACGGTCTGTCTGACTTCCCCTCATCCAAAGCTTCTCCCAAATAAATGAAAGCTCAAAATACCGTCTGTATTAGTAGCTTTCTTCTACAGAAGGTGGAGCAGCTCACATTTCTCTGCATCTACTGTTTGCATATGTTTCCTTTTGTCTGCAGTACCAGCCTATCTTTCTTTGTCTTCAAAATCTGTATTAGATTAGTATAAACAGTGCTACCACAGGCTGGGCATTGAGCACAAAGCCAAGCCAGTCATCTCTAAACACATTTCCTGTTTTAGTTCACGTATGGTTTTATTGTCGTGGCTTATAAATTGTCACCTGTAATGGTGAAATAGGGCTCCATAGCCTGAACTTACTCTTCAGAGCCTAATCTTTGTCTCCAGCTATCCCTTAAGAAATGGTGAGCAAGTGGCCATTTATCTCTGTATTTTTTTTCAAGTACTCTGATACAGACTTTATATTAACTCCAGAATTACAATTTGCCTTGAAGGGAAAGAGAAGAAACATGATACAAATTTGTAAATGAACTCTTGGTCCCAATACTGTAAGCTTGTTTCCAGATACCAATAGACTTTATCCTGCCAGCAGGTTTTAAATTCAAAGTTTTGGTAATATATAAAACATTTACCTTTCTCAAAGCCAGCTTTGTGACACTCCATTACTGTAATTTCCATTTCCAGCTTGGCAATACCAATAAATAAAAATGAGAAAATGCTTCGGTCACCCGTCTCTCCCCTCTCTGATGCATCAAAACACAAATACTCCAACGATGATTTAACTTCCTCCAGCAGACCTAATGGCAGCAGTCTATTACCTTCCATCTCCTCCAGCAAAAAACATAAGGGTGAAATCCAGTCACAGCCACATCCCGGAGACTTCAATGTAAGTTTATGCTGTTGTTCACAATATAAAGCCTAGCTGTATATTTTTCACTTTGTATTGCAGTCCGTGATAGTTTTGCAGAATGTTATGGAAAAAAAAGTAATAATGAATGTGGTATTGTAAGTTCAGTTTTTCTGATTTGGAGTTTAGCAAGGCACAGAAGAAAGTAAAGAGGGCAGGCTGTAAAGCAGGCAAATACCAAAGGCTACATAAGCAAAAGGTAAAAGCTAATGGCCCAAAACAAATGGCTTTAGGCCTCCAGAGTATCGCTTGGACACAATGCAAGCCCCCTGCATCCAAAAGCGTGGTGCGTAAGACCTCTGCTGTATAAGGTCTCTACTCAGCCACTGCCTAACCATGAGTGTGCCTGCAGACAACTTCTCCTACACGTCTTACAACCAACTTTCTCAGACGTTTCTGCTTACTCTTGACACCGGTGAACAGCTTAGCACCAGCCTCACAACTCAGCTCCATCAGAGCCCAGGTGTTCAGATACCTATCAGAGAGTCTTGATCACACTAAATGTGTCCAGAGCACCCTTCCAGATAAGGCCGTATTACTACACTTGCGTGGGAGCCACTGCCTTCAGAGCACAGAGAGAGAGGAGTAGATGCTGCCCCCACTTATGCGCGAGTTCTGTGATTAGGATGCTGGAGTAAAGAGCCTGTTAGCTCTTCTGATTGAGGGAATTCACATCTCTCTCTCTCACCTCTCAAAATCATACCCTACCTTCCAGCCCACAGGACACTGCTGGTAGAAGATCAAGGGCAGAATATTGTCACGTCCTCCCCTTGAAGCTGTTCTGCTTTGTGTGAAATACCTAGAAGAAGCAATTTGGGTACCATCATATTGATGTCCACTGCTGGAGCATCTAGTCAAGCTGTTAGGGCACTCTGCTGCTGCTAGAAAAGCCCATGCTCCTCTCCTTGCTACAAAAGCCGTTTATGTATTTTATCCTATATCTATTTGTTGTATTCATTATTTGATACATAAGAGGCTTCAAAAGCCTAAGTATTCGTGCCTAAGCAAATTTCAGGAAAACAAACTACCCGAGTTGTAGCAGTGGTCTCTTCCAGCCATTTTTGCTGTGGGGATAACTGGCCCCACAGCATATGTTCAGTATATATGTATATACTTAAAGATATTTATTTTTTCAGAGTGGAGGGGGAAGTAGTAACTATAATCTTAGTTTTGGACACTTTTTAAAAACCAAGTTATCATAAATTGTGTGGTTCAAGAATATCTCGCAGGTGCTTTTGGTAAATTAAAATAAAATGAATTACATAAAAATATTCCAATAAAAAGGCATTTTAACATATCATAATCATTAATTTATTTTTTCATGGATTAAATGTAGATTTTTAAACATTTTAACTTCTAAAACATAAGTTTAAAGGTTTATAACCCATTCAGAATTATAATGATATGATTCTTCTCTGGATATCTTGAAAACAATTTAAATTCCTTCACAGGCAAATGTGCTGGAAATCAAAAGTAAAAGGTGATTGCTTTATGATCCACACCCTTAGCAAATGCGTTTCTCTGAGATTTTCTGCATAGCCTAGCAATGCACCATTTGGTCAACATTTTAACAACCTTTGCAATAAAATTCTTATGTATCTGGTTATTCATGTGAAAACTTCAGCCTGCTGAACTGATCTGGATGTGCCATATAGAAGATGAAAGCTCGTGAACTATAAATGTTAAAGTTAGCTTTGTTTTATCCCAATTTCCCATCCGGCATCTAACTGGCATGCCCAAGTGGTCCTTTGAATTTCTGTCAGAGACCGTAAGCCGGGGACTGGCTTTTATCCATTTGAGCTTTTTGTCCATTTCCGTACTATGTCTGTCACCTGACGGAGACAGAACAGTGTTTTCTGGCAGTGGATATCAACCAAAAACAACCTGGGGCCCCTCTGCTTTGCACTGTACCAGTGCATGGTAGCCCACACAGCAAGTCACTCGGTGGGAGGAAGGGCTCATGAGGCCACATGAAGAACAGGGCTGCAGCTGAGGGAGCGCGAGACCCTGCCAAAAGAGATGTGCTTCTGCTGCGGCACAGAGCAGTGATCTTTCAAGCTGATCAGGGGCCCAGAGCAGAAAGAAACCTGGACCTTGGGCTACAAATTCATGCTGCATGGGCACATCAGCAGTGCAGCATGAAACGAGTCAAACAAGTGAGCCTTGCTCTCCCGAGGCAAGGTACAATGCTAGTTTGGAAGCTGAAGACTAGAGATATAACTTGATCTTCTAAATGACCACAACAGATCTATTCTTTAATAATTTCACTTACTGTGTTTCAGAGTGTTTTGATCGTTCAGCTCCATTTCTTCTGTATATCACATTGAAACTCGAGCCCTTTAGAAAGTGCTCTGAGCAATATCTGTGAATTTGTGGTTATCAGTGACAGGACAGTTATACATACTCCCTGCTGAAATAGTAGGAAAACTAACTGCCAATTTACAACACAATGCAAAGACGCTCTGTTGTTTATCAGTTGCTTTTTTGGAGTTAGTAGCCAATTCCTCAATGTCTTCTCTGCTGTTTGTTGTCTAGAAAGCAATTCACATCAATTCAGAAAATGTTCTTCTCTGCAATAAGCCCCAGTCCCAAACAGAGCCTTGGTCACCTCTGTCCAGCACACCAAGGGACTGCAGAAGGACAAAGCTTATCTTCGATGATCTGTAAGTACAGATGACTTTAAAATAAAGAAAACAATGTCATTTTCTCCATTTAAAGAGAGAAAAATGCAATTTGTCCAACAGGAACTGACACACAGCCGGAAGTATTATAGTAATACTGTACATTGAGAAATGAATGAGGCATACTATATAAACTCTTTAATTTTTCGTAATAAATTAAGCCTCTAATCATGAGGGAGCAGTGAAGACTGGCTGTTCCCTAAAGGATGGGGAGCCAGGAGCCAAGGGGCAGAACGTGGCTGGCAGGGCATGGGCCATGCGAGCCAGGGGTCCAGTCCCACAACTCCCAAGCAAGGTGAGCAGGGCAGACCCAAGCATGGAGGCAGGTTCAACCAAGAGCCTAGATCCTCAGGCAGGTCCATGGTGATGAGGCAGGTCCAAGGTCAGAGCAGGAAGTCAGGTCAGCATCAGGTCTGGTGAGGGTCAGACACAGCCCAGTGACTGCCAGTTGTGCACAGTGATGAGGCAGGTCTGAGGTCCAGCCACGAAGACAGTCTCCAGGTCAGGGCCCAGATCAAGGAGGGCCATGGCCAGGCACAAGCACGGCTGTGGAAGGGCTGAAGACAGGCACACTTGCAATGAGTTGGACAGGGAGTGTAGGCCCAGATCTGAGCTTAAATGGATTGCTTTAGCCCATGGGCAGAGGGGGGAGGCCCCACATGAGGCAGGACAGGGCCATTAAGGTTTTATTAGTACCCTCGAGGCTCTGGCATCAATTACACACACATCAGACTATTAATATATACAGAACCCTAGCAAGGCAGGGTGACAGAGGCACCCTTCTTGTGCACCCTTTGGAGCAAGGGGAGAGGACACACGGGAGCCTTGCATCCCTGAGCCTTGACAGCTGCTGCTGTCATTGCTACTGCTGGTCAGAAAAAGGTATCACAAAGGCAGGGTGAGTAGGAAGCAACAGTGGTTGGTATGAGTACCTGGAGGGATACCTGGCCCTCCCCACCTCCACTACATCCTTCAAACATCCCCTGCTCTCCTTCTCTGAAAATAATTTCAGCTTGTAATTGTCTTTCTTTTCTTTTTGGTAAATTAAAATCGCTGGTTCATTTCCCAAGGTCATTTAGGATGTGGTATTATTTAGATAAGGTATAAAGATGAAACTGAAGGTTGAAATCCTAGTACCTAGAAAATCCAGATTCTTTTTGACTTGCAGTTTTCTGACCTGAAAATACTGATTTTTCTAGTGTAGAAGAGGTTCTGTTGAAGGTATGCCTCAGACCGCCTGGAGCAAATACAGCCCTGTAAGCTGTGTGACCTTGACGCGCCTTTCGTACTCCCAGACTTTCACCTACAACATCTCTAACTCTTTTATACCAAGGGAAACCCTGGGGAAACAGCCCTGTTTCCTCAGGAACTACTTTTTACCAGAACCGGGATTTAATAATAATAATTGTAATAATTGTAATGTTTATTCACACCACGTGGTCTCCGGAAAAACTAGAGGGACGGCAGCCTCTCATATAGAGAATCCAGGTTTCCTACTATAAGGCATAAATAACTCCCATAGACTTCAAAAGGACATAACTGTTTTGTTTGTCAAGAAAAGACTGGTAAGATTAATGTTTGTGTGTATTCATGGCAGTCATAAGGAGATGTAAGCTGAATAAATGTAATCATTTTTTCTGCCCCTTTTGGAGAAAACTCCCCCCTGTGTATATATTCCTATTTTTTCTCCTTCTCTGCTTCCCTCCATGTTATTTTTTAACTCTTCCAGTGCATTTATTCAACAATCTCCACTGTGGAAATTCAAAACTGTTTAGAATTACTAGCTAACTCTTCATATCTCTTAGAATACTGTATCATCTATAATTTACTTGCAACTATTCAATTTTTCTGCAGTTTATACATGTACATATGAGGCAGATCCGTGTGCCTGATAAAAGTCAAAATTGTAGGACGTGCTCATCTGTTTGGATTAGAAAAAAACGCAATCAGAAACAGCTACAACAGAACTATTGTATCGTCATCTGATTTTCCCTCAAGATGCTGACAAAAAACAGGGGGACTGGTTTGTTTTGGTTTTCCCCTGGAGTACTGTCATAGGAAAACTGCTTTTTTCACCGTCTCTATCATCTAAGAGGCTTTTATCACTTGCTTTCTCCATTAGTGATACATGTGATTTCTCTGGCAGGCATCTTCAGTAAAACTGTTTCACCTTTTCAGAGACAGATACAATAAAACTGTTTGTGTATAGTGCCTTCCATGCAGAATGTCCCCAAGCAACTTGTGGCCCATTAAAAAAAGCAATCTAAAAAGCCAAATAAGATGAAACACAGAATCAAATGTGTCTTAATGTGCCCTTAAAAACCAGAAACAGTTAAATGCCTGTTGTGCTAACTAGAGGAAGGAGATTTTCATGTACTACAACTGCCATCCACAACCTGTATCTAGGAAACACCACCAGAATACCAGCTATACTAGACCTTGATTCTGAAATTACTGGGCAGAGAAGTCACTGAAATGTAGCAGATTAGACTGGCTGCAAACGTTAAATGTCAACAAATTTGACTCACGTGTTAGAAGGATCAAATTAAACATGGCAGTCAGTGTCTTTCAAATTCATATAGTACACAGCAGAGGATTTGAAGAAATGTAGTACATTAGGTCTAAAATTATGTAGTAATCCTAATGGCAGCATTTGTCCAAAATGATGCCTATGAAGTATTTCATCTCATAATCCATGAAGTTCTGAATTACTGTAATCCAGCCATGGCTTTAAAGTCTTCATTTTAATCAGAATCTATAGTTTTTAAGAGACTAAATCCCTTATATTTGATTTAAAACAACAACTAATTTTTTTGACCAATCAGTGTCTCGTTGCTTTATTCTCAATTTATTTTCTCCAGATCGTTGACAACAGCTGTCACTAGCAATAAATTGGAACACAAGTAGGTCAATAAAAAGTATATCTTGCTTGGCAGAGTGCTGTATATACATACATCGCAATATAAAAGTAAATATAGCTAACGGTATTCAAAAGGCAGGCAAAATCCTACTTCCCCTGGTTTGCCATTGTTTACTGCCTGCTCTAAATATGCTTCGAGGTACCCAGCATGCCACATGTATAAGTGACATCAATGCTGTTTCCAGTATTAATTCTTAACAAGATTTCCTGGATTTTTGGCCATTTCTGACTCTATGAAGAGAACATTTTCAAGGCTACATAATAATGCTTCAAGCCAAATTCAGTCCTGCTGTAATTTCACTGAATGATAGAATTCCCAATAACCGCATTTAGGAACAAATTCTGTTGTCCTTGAAGTGATAACCACACACATGCTGTGGGTGCCTGAAGGCACAGTCCCACACCCTCCTCAAAATACGGCATGTGTGGTTTGAAAACGAGCAGAGCGTACCCAGCTTCCCAGTTTTTCTTATGGCTAAATCAGAACGTGCTCCTCAGGATTATTTTCTCACTTGCATTGTGGGTTACCCTTTCAAACTTGGGGTGTGGTTTTTCTTCACTGACATTTATTTTCCTTTTTTCTTGGCCTTATAGGAGCGAGATAATACACCTTCTTCAGCTTTCTTTTTTTAATTCGTATTTTGTTGAATGCTTGTTCCACCTTTATGGATTTAGGTGCTACACACACCCACCGGCTTTACCTTGTCCAAGGGACATATCCTGCTGTGAGATAGCATTCCTGTGTTTGTTTGTCAACCAATAAACCATATACCAAGAAAATATTCAACCTGTAAAGGTGTTATGCATAGAGCTCATAAAGAGCTCAAAATATAACTTTTTGGTGCATCTCTTTGTTTTGGCTTGAACGCCAAGTGTCTCATTTTCAGTCTCCTCTTCCTTCTTCTGCTGCCTCAGAGTGGAAAGGAAAAGGTGCTCTTGGGTTGTGACTCCCATACAACATCTGGAAGTCATCTCACTTTGCATTGCTCAAAATGCCTCAAGGATTCCTGGTCTTCTGAAGTATTTAGAGAGACTTTTGTAGTGCTGAGCACATCCTCAGGAGCACAGTTAAGGAGCAGAGCTTGGCTCCTCTTTCTTCTCATCAGCAATCTAAAAAATCACTGGTCAGATAGATGAATATTTACTACACTAAGTTCCTCACAAATTCATATGCTTACTTTGGACTGCTCCCAGTTGCTTGGCTTTGGGAGATTTCAAGACTTCATCTGACCATCCCATTCTTCTCCTTCCCTTCTTACTTGTGGCGCTGAATTTTCTCATGTGTACACTGCCCATGAGAAAATAACATTAGGCTATTAGACAGCAGACACTGCGTCTGCGATTAGATAATTAAGCTGACTGTTCTCTGCAAGACCACCTACCCCCTTTCTTTTTAGGGACACTTTGTGAGAGCTTGGTCTGGTGGGAAATAGATGTTTAATCAGCTCTAGTAGGAGATTCTCACGGGCTAAAGAATTTATAGCCAGTATTCCGTGTCATCGAAGAAAAGCCAGAGCTGTGGACCTCATTTGAACTTACAAGCTACATCCATGCCCCTCCTGTGTTCCTGTGGGCAAGTGGTCCAGCACTGCTTATGTTTATATGATTAAACTGTCTTCACTCCCCAAAACAAGGAACACTCACTGCCACTGAGAACAGTCCCTGGCCTGTGCTGTCCCCCAGCTGTGCCCAGGCGCTGTCTGCGACTGAGCTCAAAACTATGCCAGGGAGAGTATTAGCAATTAAACAGCATGGATGATCAAATGATAGAGCTGGTATCCTTGCCCTGCTTATTTCACTTGCACAGACGTAGCCAAGGAATGGTTTTATTGACAGCCTCAGATCTGAAATAGCCTCTGATAATTTTGCCACTCAGGAAAGAGGATTTGTTTGCATCAGTTGATTTTGATGTGCCTTTTTCTTACTCTACAGCTTGACTAGAAAATATCTTTAGTCCACAATGAATCATAACAGTGAGCAGGACAAGGGTCTTCTACTCAGGCTCAGCAAAGTCTCCTCCAGGTCCCAGCAGCAGAGCTGATTCTCTCAGATAGGAGAGGACAGGCTCTCCCACCAGTCTCTCCCAGTCTTTCCTCAGCTCTGCAACTGGTGAGCAACGAGCAGATGCCTACAGCAGGTGAGGAGCACCCTCCAAACCCTGCAGCTCTTTGACTAGTCTAGGTCTTGTACTGAATATGAGGAAGTCTCATCTAACCTCCCATGGTGTTTACTGTTCTCCCACACCTCTGGTTCTGGTTTTCCTCAGGTTTGGTGGCAAACATTTGTTTCTCCTCAAAGAGCTAAAAGTCCATCCCAGTGTAACTCGGGGTTTGTTTTCTTGTGCTGTATCACAGAGCACTGTGGGTTTTCATCACCCACAATGCCAGGATTCACAGATGTGGTGTGTAAGAGAGATTCTAATGCCTCTATTTGCCGCTTATTTCCTAAGTCAGCTTTGCTGTCCCTGTGGCAGTGGAAAATATCTTTACATACGTTTGAAGAATGTGCTTCAAGTCCATTTTCCACAATATAATTACTGGGAAGTTTCCCTTTTGGACTCGCTGTAATGACCCTAGGGTGCAAAGGCTGTGATCCCCCAAGGAAACCTGGGAGCTTTCCTGATCATTCCTTCAACATATAAAGGATATTTTCATCTTCCAGTGATAACTAACCACACTAGCAAATGATCATAACCACTTTAGCCTAGAGAATCACATGTAAACTGTTCAAACTCATTTTTAGCCTGGGAGTACCCTGTTCATCTTGAGAACCAACAATGAGTCGTGGAGCTGGAGAGGGGCTGTGATGACTCAATGCACATGAGGAATATGAATTCCCAAAATCCCTATCAGATGCTTTCCTGGTCTTCTAGTGCCTGATTATGGTTTCTTTCAAATCCTATGATCTCTGAAGTTTCTTAGACAGGCATTGCAGGACAGCAGCCCTGGATGGAGTCTTTGTTTCAGGATCACCTGCTCCTTTCAGTGTAGATACCCCATTCATTGACTCAGGTTTCACACGTACTGTCACTCAGCAGTTTCACCCACACCTTGGCTCCTCACTCGTCAGAGCTGGGAACATTGGAGCTGGCTGCCAGGTAGTCCCTCTCCCAGAAAGATCTTTCTGCCTTTGGTTTTCAGCTGCCTCTTGAGAACTCAAGGTGTGATTCCATGGTATTTTAAAACAATATAATCTGGACTGCTGTGGTCCTGCCCTCTCTCCCTAGGTCTGACTGTAGAGGCTTTCAGCCCACCTTTGACTGAAATTAGTTGATTTCAGAATATCTATTTAATATACATTGAAAGAGACACAACTGTAGTCTGTCTGCAAGGATGTAATGGTTTCTCCCTCTGCTTTTAATACAGGAGCTCAAGTCCCTATTGTTTATACTTCTTTCATTCCTCTCTCTTCACTTGTACACTTTGCCCTTGCATGTTTTAGTCTAGATATTGATTTCACATGGATATCTTTAAGTCATGAATCTGGGTCATGCCCAGGAATTTGTAGTAGATTTTGACTCTTGCCCATGGTCTCTTGTATTTCACTACATTGACATGGTTAATCTGGGGAATTTTGCATTTTTGCCAAAACAGGGATCCCCACCTATTTTATCCTTCTTCATTTCATTTAAATTTGGTGCCAGGCTTTAACTTTGTCTGCTATTTTTTGCAACAGTAACTCCCTCTCGAGGTATCTGTACTATTCATCTATTAATCTAATCTAAGATATTGACCTTGTTATACTAAGCCCAACAAGATAGTAGTTGTGTAGTTGTGTGATTGAGTAAATTTTTCTTATGTTTGGCCTGACTCCAATCAGATTGTTTGTTCCTGT
Organism: Fregata magnificens; assembly: GCA_013389945.1. Lineage (NCBI taxonomy): Eukaryota > Metazoa > Chordata > Aves > Suliformes > Fregatidae > Fregata > Fregata magnificens. The sequence continues at coordinate 59,927 of WAAD01019018.1, read as the reverse complement.
CTTTCTGAAATGCCTATAGCATTATCGTTTAAATGGGTCACAAATACGCTCTCTCCCCTCTCCACTTGTATGCTCCTCTGCTGAACTTCCCAGACCTGCTGGGTCTGCCATAGTGCTCATGAGACTCCCATAACTGGGTACCCACCTTGTAGAGTGGCATGGGCTCTCCCCCACCCTGTGTGCCACCATGTGTGCCATGCCCCAGACACAGCAGTGCCATGTCCCATAAAACAGCATTTATTTTAAGTTGTGGAATGGGCAGGAGGCCGTGATACATCAGGCGAGAACACTATTTTGTATAGCTGCTCCCCAGCTTCAGCTCTGTCCTTTATGCCCAAGATGACCATCCTTACCCAACATGTCAGACATGCTCCTGACGTGTGTCCCAGTATGAAACAGCAAATAGGCAGGGCTGTATACACCTACCTTTCACTTTACGTGGTTTTCTTGCTCTTACAGGATTTTCTTCTCTTCTTGGACTGAAAGTTCAGGGCCTACTGGCACAGCTTCAAAACTGGTCGTTGGCTAACCCTGGCTATGCCAGTTTCTTCTGATTTGCCCCTAGCTCTGACCAAATTTTAAAGTCGCTTATTTCACTGTTCTTCTCCCTTCCAGCACACTCACTTTTTTAGGGTCTAGATTACTAAAGTTGTGAAACTGGTCCTATATTTAGAAGTATCATTTAAGCTGCTTTTATTACATGCAATTGTTGTACACTGAGGAAGCACTAGTTTGTTTTTTTATAACACTTCAGCAGCATTATCTCTGAAGGGTATTAAAATATGCACTTGGCTACATTTATGATGTTTAATTGAACTTTTATTAGTTTTTTTTAATGTATCCTCGTAAAGCACCATACCACAGTAAGAAATAATGTACAAGTGGTAGATTATGTAAATGAAGCAGAAAATGCTATAGTTTAGTATTTAGTTCATATAAAATATAGAAATTAGATGAAAAATGTGGTTTTGAATGCAGTTATAATTAAAATTGTATATTGGAGTCTAAGCTACACTGTACTCTGTAAATACCAGCGGTTGCGCTGAGTTCCAAGGAAATTATGTTGCAGTAGATGCTGATGAATTACTGTACAAAGTAAGGCTTTTATTGATTCACTTTGTTTGATTCTCGTCCCTTTTTTTACTGCATGAGTTTACGTTTTTGCAATTATCTGCTAAACCAGAGTAAATTGAATTCAGAGAAGGCAGCAAAAGGCAAAGGTGGCAGAGATGTGCTGTAATGGCATAGAGCTAAATAGGATGGAAAAAACATATACACACACAAGCATTTCACCTGGGTAATGGTAACACCACTCTTAGGAGCTCAACAGCCTGGAAATTCTGAAAGGCTGCTCCTGGAAGGGGAGTAATTACCATGCCCGCAGCCATCTCACCTCACGCTGGGATCCCGCTCAACATAACAAGCAATGGAAATGCTGTCCTTCCTGCTGGTTTTCGACAAGCTCCCAGAGAAAGTGGTGGCAAGGCGAGTGAGAGAAATTCTGGACAGTAGCGGATTGCTTGATAAATTTCATCCTGGATTCAGCCACAGCCATGCTACTAAGGCTGCCCTTGTCAAAGTCATAAATGGTTTGAATGCCGCTGCTGAAAAGGAAGCCTGGCCTTGTTTGTACTATCAGATCTAGCCATGGGGGGGTTATTCTGTAAAAGGCTGGATTCTGTTGCAGTGCCTAGGTGACTGGCTAGCGTTGACTGAGAATGCGTTGAACTGGTTCCAGCGGTACTTGATTGCTTTCCCCAATCAACATAGTAGGGTAAATTCTCCTCGAGAGCAGCCAGTTTCACATAATGACACTTGATCCCAGGGAGAATTCACCAGCAGCCTGACTTAGTTGGCACTGATGCTTTACGCTCTTTCTCTTGCCTTTCAGAGAGATGTATGAGATGCATTAGAGCAGTGTATTAGAACTCCTTTTTGGCTTTGTTGAAGAGGACTATATTTCTAAAAGTACCAACAATCAGATATTCAGAAACAAAAGACTTTCTTGTGCAGTCAAGATTATTAATAGAGATAAAACACTTGTTTTTACCTGTTAATTTGAAGTAGACTTCTTTTTAATTTTTTTTTTTTTTAAAGAGGTCTAAATTCTGTTTGTAAATCTGGAGTGACAGTGCTGACACCAATAGATACACACAGCTGTAAACAACTTAGGAGGAGAATCTCTCTCAATTGTCTGAAAACCAGAAGTCACTGAATAACTTTTCATGGGACTTCAGTTTACATTCATGACCACTAAGCCTAACAAAGAGACTCCAGTGCTTCTTCTGCTACTCTCATCCACTCCAGTTCAACCAGTAGTCCCGTACCATTTTAATCCTGTAGAAATTTTCTCTATTCTCTGGCTTCTCAGGCTGTAGCAAGGCTGTGATCTGCACAGGGATTGCAAACCTTAGACTGAAGACCTGAAAAGGGGTTTAGCCACAGATCTTTCTGAATCTCGTCAGTGGGAAAACAGATTTGCTTCTCCTCAAGATGCCTCTCATCAATAACACATAGTATCTGAAATTAGCATCCAAAGAGATTACCTGCAAATTCTCCGGTCTGAGATTATCACCAACGTAACTAAATAGGCCAAGCTGCAGAGGAAATTTGGATGAACCTTCACATTTGTAACAGATATGTCTTCTCAGTCACTATAACTTAAGGGTCTGTAAAATCAGGATATGATTAACAATCTTTTGTGAACTTCATAGGTACGAAATGTGCAGTATGCAAAAGAGCTATCCTGAGTAAGTACTTTATGCATCAGCTTTCTCATATGTCTTCATATGTCCATGAGCTGAGGTAACCTGTTATCTTCAAGGAACCTATAGAAAAGGGGTTTTTTTCTGTTGTTTTACTTCATGACATAATAATGTAAACTTGCATACTGGATTTAAAAGGCAAATGATGTTCACGTGCAGTGGGAACCTAAACAAAACTGAATTTGAAACCTTTATTTCTTATTAAAAATTCAGAAAATAATTCAATCCAAGTGCATCCTTATTTTGTTACTAAAATGATATAAGAAATGTATGCAATGTACGTAAACATACGTTAAACCTATAGGACATTTCAGCTTTCCATTTTCACCCAACATGCACATTAGTAATCTGAATAGGCAGTTTATTAACATGTAGTGATAAATTGAAGAACAGTATTTCACAGATGGCATAAAGAGATCAGAATTTGACTTGGCATGTTTATTAACACTATTGAAAAAGCTCTCTGTAAGGAACTAGAAGAAAATGTACGCTATCCATTTTTTCCTGATGAATCTTAATTTCTGTTAGGCATCCCCTGATTTCTAAATCAATCTTGTATTTTTCCTATGGAAATACCTAAACTTTCACATTGAGAATATATATGCTTTGCTTTAAAATGGCCTTTTAATAGTTTCTTTTTTATATTAGGCTTTCCAAAAAGCAATTGGACTTAGTACAAACCGATGACTTCAGTTTTTGCATGTTGCATTATGGTTAACCACGCCATAGCAGGGTCCTCAAAGCAGGCTTCTTGGTTCAGTAATGTGCATGCCTCTTGCTAATACCCTCATTGCTAATCATAGCTTGGGAGAATAAATCCTGCTACAAGTTGAAAACCATTTTACAATTAACTTACGAATAAGTAGACCATAATTACATTGTGTTATCTCACTTTGTTTTTACAGCCTCTTACCATGCTTCAAACAAGCAAATTAGACATATAGTGCTGGGTGATATATGGGAGGGAACGTTGCAAAGGACATATTTTAATGACCTGACTTTGAAAGGATCATGTAAATGTTCATCACTTTGATCATTTCAGAGAGATGAGACCACTATTTTGTTGATTTGCTCTGCTTTGCTTTGCTTTTTGGCACTTACCTAGGTCATTGCACAAGACGAAGAGAGACGGGACAACATTTTTTTAAGAATTCTTTCAATGGTTCTGAAAACATTGTTATTTTTCTATATCAGGCTAACACTGTTTTAATGTCTAATATTTCATTATTGACCAAGACCAAATCCAGATGGTTTGTATTATTAAGATAACGTTAGCATCTTGCTGGGCACAGGAAGTATTTGCAGCTGCAGTAGGTTATGGGATACTGGGATACAAACCTGTCTTTAGTCCCCTTTCTGACCTACTGGCTAGAGTAAGCTGGGGGGAAATTCCACTCTGAGGGGGAACAATATTTTCAAGAAAGTTAGAGCAGAGAGGAGCAAAAGAAGAGGAACAAGGAGGAGAAAAGAAAGAGGAGCAAAGGAACTGTTTTTCTTCATATCAACAAGCTTTTTAGGGCAGAGGTCATTCAAAATTAGGCAGATTTTGAATTTTATTTCCATCTAGTGATATTTAGCCTTCTCTTCAAAATAAGGTTGACTATTCTTGATCTTTGTCAGCGACATGGACAGTGGGATTGAGCACACCCTCAGCAAGTTTGCAGATGACACCAAGCTGTGTGGTGCGGTCGACACGCTGGAGGGAAGGGATGCCATCCAGAGGGACCTTGACAGGCTTGAGAGATGGGCCTGTGCGAACCTCATGAAGTTCAACAAGGCCAAGTGCAAGGTCCTGCACATGGGTTGGGGCAATCCCAAGCACAAATACAGGCTGGGCAGAGAATGGATTGAGAGCAACCCTGAGGAGAAGGACTTCGGGGTGTTGGTTGATGTGCTTGCAGCCCAGAAAGCCAACCGTATCCTGGGCTGCATCAAAAGAAGTGTGACCAGCAGGGCAAGGGAGGTGATTCTACCCCTGTGCTCCACGCTGGTGAGACCCCACATGGACTACTGCATTCAGCTCTAGGGCCCTCGGCACAAGAAGGACATGGACCTGTTAGAGGGAGTCCAGAGGAGGGCCACAAAGATGATCAGAGGGCTGGAGCACCTCTCCTATGAAGACAGGCTGAGAGACTTGGGGTTGTTCAGCCTGGAGAAGAGAAGGCTCCAGGGAGACCTTATAGCAGCCTTCCAGTACCTGAGGGGGCCCTAAAAGAAAGCTGGAGAGGGACTTTTTACAAGGGCATGTAGTGATAGGACAAGGGGTAATGGCTTTAAGCTGAAAGAGAGTAGATTTAGATTAGATATAAGGAAGAAATTCTTCACTATGAGGGTGGTGAGGCACTGGAACAGGTTGCCCAGAGAAGGTATGGATGCCCCATCCCTGGAAGTGTTCCAGGCCAGGTTGGATGGGGCTTTGAGCAACCTGGTCTAGTGGAAGGTGTCCCCACCCATGGCAGGGGGGCTGGAACTAGATGATCTTTAAGGTCCCTTCCAACCCAGAGCATTCTATGGTTCTATGATTCTATGACTAACCTTCCGTGATGCAATTAAATGTCCTTAAAACTGTGTGCACATAAGTAGAAGGAAATGGACTAAGAAAATGCACTGCCAAATAGCCTTATGGTCTTAAGGAAGTATATATGGTGGTCTTCTTCTCTGAAGGGGCTCCCCCTTGCTCCCACTGACCTCAGTTATGGATCTAAGCATGTTCTTACTGATATCAGCAAGAATTTTTGACTCATCCATCCCACTGACTTCAGTTTTCAGATCTATATTTTCTCTGACTCACACAAAACATTTTTTTTAAACAAGTGTCCTGAGAAATCCCAATTTCAAAAAAAACTAGTTAGGATTGTGTACTGGTTTGGGCCAGGATAAAGTTAGTTTTCTTCATAGCTGCTGATATGGTGCTGTGTTTTGGATTTGTGACCAAAACAGTATTGATGACACAGGGATATTTTAGCTATTGCTGAGCAATGCTTACACAGCATCAAGGCCTTTTCTGTTTCCCACTCTGCCCCACCAGCGAGTAGCCAGGCGGTGCACAAGAAACTGGGAGGGGACACAGCTGGTACAGCTGACCTCAACTGACCAAAGGGATATTCCACACCATATGATGTCATGCTCAGCATATAAAACTGGGGGAAGATGAAGGAAGGGGGGGACATTCGGAGTGATGGCGCTTGTCTTCCCAAGTAACCATTACGCGTGATGGAGCCCTGCTTTCCTGGAGATGGCTGAACTGCTGATGGAAAGCAGTGAATGAATTCCTTATTCTGCTTTGCTTTAACTATTAGTCTGTTTTTATCTCAACCCACGAGTTTCCTCACTTTTATCCTTCCGATTCTCTCCTCCATTCTGCTGAGGAGAGTGAGCGAGCGGCTGGGTGGGGCTGAGCTGCCTACCGGGGTTAACCTACAACAGATTGCTGAGTGGCAATAATACCATATAATTTACAACACCAAGCACTTAAAAGCATGAGTGGTAAAAACATCAGAATTCATACCCTGACTGCTCAGGAATATCTCCTTTTCATTAGATAAGGGCAAAGGGATGACACTATGACCAATACTAAGAAAACTATTTTGCAAGGCAAAACTTCCTTCTCTGAGAGAGATGAGGACATGGGAGTAACCACAGTATGAGCTGAGAAGAACCAGGACATGTTTTAGCTGAGTAGAGAAAGAAGGCAGCCATCTCCCACGTATATGAGACTGGAAGAATCTGCAGGGTCAGGAAATGTGAAGACTTTTATGAGAGGCAACAACTGAAGATGCAAGGTTATGGCCTGAAATGACATGGCAAATGGCTGTTCTCCACAGTGACTGAGAAAGGTGCAATAGGGAGAGCTTGTGGGAGGAGGCGAAGAAATTTGCTTCAGCCATGAGGAGCTAACTGAGGTCGTGACCAGACATTGCCAAGGAGACATCAGTTTGTGTTTTCAGTTTGAATGGAAGTGGATAAGTGTGGATCAGAAATGGGCTTGTGAATTTCAGCACAGAGACAGCAGTTGAATTTGTGCCCTGCAGTCAGTAGGTCGGGTAGGTTAAGGAAGGGATGGAGTCTCTGAGATCTGTTTGAAGAGAAATCAATGGAGAAATTGGCATGAGCAACGCCAGTGAAATTGTAGCAGGCGGCCCAGCACCGAGTCGGAGATGAAGTCCAGGCAGCAAAAGTAAACAGTTCTCTCAGCATGCTTACAGATAAGAGGGAGAAGGGGGGTGAGGTGGTCGTGGTAGAGGCAAGCAGGTGCGATGTGTGTTTTCAAAGTGGAGAGATTAAACACACATTTGTTTTGAGAGGAGGGAGAAGCCAAGGCAAATGACGATGTACAGAGAGGAGTAGAAAAAGAGGTAAGCAAGCACCAGGGAGAGGAGAAGACAGAATAACTTGTTCCGCTTAACGCTTGCATCCGTTTTGCAGATCAAAACTGCGCTAATTTGGGAAGCAGTTTATATAATCCATAAAAACACATTTTATTAGCTTTTTTTTTTTTTGCTTTGAATCACTGATTTCTAAAGAATGAGAACAGCCGTAAATGCTATTGTCTCCACAGGCAGCAATTTGGAAATAGAAGATGCATGGTTACATGATAGGTGTATTTTCTTCATAAAAAATGTTTGCAAATCAGGTTTAAAATAAGGGAAAAATAACTTGAAAATATTCTGCACATCAGAAAATAATAAAATGTCTTCTTATTTTCCCCTGGTAGGCCACGCAATGCAGATTACTTTATGCAGGAAGCTAAACGGAAGAAGCATAAAGCAGATGCAATGGTGAGAACATTTTCTTTCCAGTTATGTTGCTCCAAATTATTTTTGGAATGCAGTTTCTTCATCAGTGCAGTATTGCTGGGGTAATTATAAAATCTATTATAAGGATGGCTAGGCTTGTTAAATTAAGAAATGTTTATATAATCAAATGTTCATAGCCCAATAAACTATGACTTAACAAATAATGACTTACTGAGATAAAGGCCTGGATACATAAAACTTTCCATTTATTCCTTTGCTTTAATTAGTAACTATACTAATGGAGGCTGCATAAGGGATCCACATACCTATCTTCTCAGTTTAACTAGCTGGCTAGGTCCTATAATTGTATCCCCAAATTTGGTCTGGTGATTGAGGTATTTGTAGTTTTGTTAAAGAGCTTTGGCTCTTCAGTGCCAAAAGAATCCTGGTTTTGTGGCAGACCTCTCCTGACATAACCAGAAGCACACAAGGAAGCTGTGTAACCCTAGAGGAACACTTTGCACACAAAGGACTGTTGCAACAAACAGATTCTTGGCCCTGGCTGTGACCTGTCTTAAAATGTAGCCGGTAAGACCCTCCTGAAAAAGGGGAATGTGAGGTTATAGGGAGCACTAAAGAGATGCTTGTCTTTCCAAACAAATGGGTGCAACGAAGTACGCAGTGCTCCAGGAGAGCTCCACTGAGCCGTCTCTCAGCTTTCTCCAAGGCTACGTTTGTCCAGCACTATGAATAAGCTAGCACAGCCTTAAAAACATTACGCCTCTGGGATGGCAGACGCAATAGATGGGGTGGGACCCTGCATTAATATGGCTGTCTTGCAGGTAGGAGTAGCTGCAGTCCTGCCTTGCTCTGTCAGACAGACGCTTTGTTGTCACAGAAGCAGGAAAGAAGAAAGGTAGCTCAGAGCCTCCGTTTCTTCACCTCTTTTTCTCAGCTGTGCAGAATATAAAAAGGCCAAGGAAGCAGAAGCAGGCCCTTAATTTAGAATACTAACACCGAGTTTTACACTCTACCTGAGTTTATTAGCGCAAATTTCCATGGTTTATTCAGTTCCATATTACTCTAAAGTGAGTCTTAAATCAGAAAATATTGTGGAGAAGTACAAATGGTGCATTTTAGTGTGTTGCTTTAAACAGAATGGAAAAAATCACTTAATATGCAAAGGAAATTCTTAGCCTGAAGAGAAATGTTTTTATGGTAGACTCCCAGAAACAGGAGGTGCAAGCATTATTCTCTGCTCTGCCACAAGTTTCCTACATGAGAGTCACTTAGGCACAGTTTAAATAGCCTCCCATCAGTGTTAGGTGATTGAAACATCCTTCACATTCAGCTTCCGTACACAGTGGACCAGCACCTTACTTACACCTTGTGAATCACTCTTTGCAGGTACTTCCTCTCCCTCATTGACTGTGCAGGGATCCTGGAGGAATTGCCATATTGCCAAAGTGCCTCCAGGCACTTTGAATCACCTTGCTGGGCTCGATACCGCCTACTTTGGCACTGCAATACCTAACATAGGCACTTAGAGTGAGCAGCCTGAAAATTACTCTAAGTCTCTCTGCTCCTTAGTCCCCCATCTGTGAAATTGGGATAATAGCACTTCCACCCGCACAAGAGCGTCGGGGAGAGAAATATAATAAAAAGTTTGTGAAGTTCTCCAGTATGATCGCAATGGGAGTCATATAAGAACCTAAAATAGATTGAAGCCAGTGTGCCATTCCAACGTTACTATTTAAAATCCCTTGGAAAAGAATAAGGTCCATTAACCTTTCACTGTGTGCATCAGATTTCAACCAAATGCATCCAGTCCATTAATGGGCTTTATGTACCGCAGGAGTTCTGACTGAAGGAAAGAGAAGTCAGGACAGAGAGGTATTAGTATGATTCATCTCTATCCACATCAAAAATGAAATTCTGAGAGCAGGTAAGTGGTATGTAAGTGTACACATATGAACATTATGTGCACATTTGCATGTACACCATCGTTGAGGACACGTGTGTACCTGTATCTGTAGAAGTACGCAAATACGCACACACAGAGTCAAAGAAGTACTGAAAATAGGCGAAGAAGTGGGGCAAGGAAGAAGGATGGCAGGAGAAGCTGAGGGAGCAGAGCAGTCCCTGAAAGAGGAGGAGGACATAGAAAGCAAATTCCTGACAAGAGATGAGTGTGGTCGAGCAGTGCTGAAAATGGTAGGGATAAAGAAGACATGAGAACAGAGATGAGCCTTTGAATAAGAGAGTTAGTAATCAAAGTATTATTTCTGATTCTCTTAGTTCATGATAATCATTACCTTTCTTTGTTGAGTGACAAAAAGCTACATTTGCAAACATATGTGAAACCCTTTTTAATGAAAGCTGGAATGAAAGGCCTGATGAGTTTGTGGAATTTCCAGCACTCAAAGAGCTTTGACAAAGATCTGTCAGGAATGACCTAGGCAGAGTTGATCCTCCTTTGGACACAAGAGTGTGGACCAAATAACATTTTGTAGCCTTTTTCAGCTGTACTTTCTGTATCTTATGATTTTCACTGATGCACAGGGTTTGATGGGTTTTAGCTTTCTCGTAGGAAAATTTGTGAATCTGAAGATATACCGACTTGCGTCGAGTTTACAATTGATGTTGAGAAAATCCCATCAAATGTAACCATATCTTGATGATTACACTATTTCTCTGTGTCCTTATTTTTTCCCTCTAGGTGGAAAAGTTTGGAAAGGCACTGAATTATGCAGAAGCAGCACTATCGTTTATTGAGTGTGGAAATGCAATGGAACAAGGCCCAATGGAATCTAAATCCCCTTATACAATGTATTCAGAAACAGTTGAACTCATCAGGTAGGAAGGGAGGAGATGACCTCACGGGTTACTCTGTTGTGCAAACATGCTCATCTACATTACCACATAATTCCCTAGATACAGTAAAAGGGGAGAAGTGAGGTCTTCCCAAGTGCCTGGTCAGTCATATATAATATGTATCTATTATCTGTGATTTCTATGGTAATTAAATCAGGAAACTGTGTAGAATGAAAAAAAAAAAATACCCCAACACAAAAACCCCAAAGCTTTTCATATTACTTGAGTTGCAAATTACTTCAAGACTTTCATGGTATAAGTCCCGTGCTACTCAAAAGGGAAAAGTAATAATATATAATACCAAAACATTCTCATGGAGTGGTAGTTTGCAAAATGTTGCAACGTGTTTAAGACTGCAGTTTAATGGTTACCTGAAAGAAGATGTGAACAGTGATAGAAAAACGGACACTCAAGGTCCATTTGGTGTGTATGCTCCTACTGTAGCCAGCGGAGTCCCAAAGGCAGTCCAGCTCACACTAAAGCAGACCCCCACATTTAGTCACCTTCATGGCTCTCCGAACAGGACAGTCTAGAATTCAGTCCCACCCTCAGTCCCTATGAAGAAAGTTTGTCTCTTAAGTCCTTTGCTCCTTTATAGTTGGTACTAATAGTTAACATTATTGACAGTGTCGGTAGAGAACACAAAGGTCAAAATCATCCCAGCAGCTGAGTGACTCTCTCCACAAGAGAGCAAGCCCAGCCATACTAACAGAGAAAGCTGCACTGTCAGTGACCATGGCATCATTCCTCAGCACAGGCAGCCACGCAGCTCTTGTCAGGACTAAGTTCATAGGAAGTAAAACATTTTAATTTTTAATCATATTCCTAATGGGGCAAAGCTTCTAAAATAATTGCATTCTTTTGGACTTAGTGTTGATGCAATGATTTTCTCCGATGTTAACAATTCCATTGGCATTTTATTCCACTTAGGGCTGTTTTCTCATGCATTTCAGTGGATTGAGGCCAGCTTTCTAACTGGAAAGTTATTAAACAAAATCAAATATTTTTTTCAGTAAGAGAATAGTACATCCCATCTCCACAATTCTTCCCTTCTTTTTTCCAAAAGGCAGAAAGCTCTTTCTTTGTCTGCCCTGTCTTTTCTCGTGATAGTAAATATATGGTCCTAACTCTGGAAATGAATTTTGCTTGCAGATCCATAGCTTTCAATAATGTGTGTAGCTGTGGTTGTGTTGTAGTGTGAATTGCTGTTGATCTCACTTGCTGCAGCTCAGAAAAATAAGTGGTTTACTAGGTATGCCTGTTGAAACAAAACGTTCATACTGAATCTTTGCACAGGTATCAGGATTAAAGTTTGAAAGCAAAGATAAGAAAAAACACAAGCAGCTAATTATGGGGAACAGGTATTTTTCTGGAAGCGAGCCCAGAAGTGCTGTGTGTTGTCCTAACCTCGTCCCTTGTTCAGGTATTCTGCTGGAAGCTGAGATTTCCAGAACCTAATTTGTGATTGCATAGCACATACACTCTTGAAACAGCAGTGCTACCTCTGTGGATGTTTAATATTTATAGAATTTGAATGTAATGTCATATGAGCAAAAATAGCTCTGAGCCACATGTTCCCCCTCTGCTGTGCTCTGCTCGGAGAAGCAAATCTGGGTAGACACGCTCAGAACTGGCAGGGTGAGGGCAGCACCAGCTTCAAGGCAGGCTGTCTGCCTTCCAACGCTATGAAAACCTTTCTGCATGAACTCTGTGTAACTGGGTCTCCACAGCAGCAGGGGTTATTTTGGTAGGACAGCATCACCTCACCAGCTAGGCTCCCCTCTGGGCTGACGGATGTTCAAGGCAGTTACTGCTGTTTAAAGAGTGCAGGGAGGCACTGCTAATGGCGAAATAGCTCTGAAACACAACCGAGAAAAGCACATGTCTGTCTGGTAACTTGAGCAAATCTGTGTAAGGGGGCAGATCAAATGACATTGGCCAGCTTAGCTCTCTGATCAGTAATATAAAGCTGTCTCAGTTAACTCACATTGGCTTTTTTCCTTTGCTTAAGGTATGCAGTGAGACTAAAAACCCACTCGGGCCCCAACGCCACGCCAGAAGACAAACAGCTGGCAGCATTATGGTTAGTAGATCAAGATTTCCTCAAAAGGCTTCTTTTCTGCAGTGAGCCAGTTCTCGAAAATCAGATGCTGGATGCAGCCAGATAGGATTATGTTGTCTATTGAAATTAAGAGCATACTTTCTGCTCCGGGAAGGTCCAGCCCTTGTATCACCATACCAGGTCTGCATTCTGTCTCTGTAAATAAGCAACTCATACTTATTGACTGTGACAGGTCAGCTATGGTACGTCAGTGTAATTAATTTTTAAATGCCTGATGGTTTGTTGTTTTTATGAGTGATGTACTCTTGTACCAATAGCTCGGTAATTTCTTTTGTGGCTGACATTTTAGGCTCAATAATCATAAATTATATTTACATTATATGAAGGGAGATACAGTGATGGTGATAATTAAGCCTCCTGGGTTACCTTCTAAATTGAGATTTCTAGATATAGATGCAGGCACCTTAGATTCTATAGGATGGTTGCTGATTGCTAGTAAAATACTGAAATGTTATTAAAATCAAATTTTAATTTAATATCTATGTAGTAATACATAAAATACCTATTACATGGTTACTGATTCTCAGTAAGTGGACATTTACAATCAGCAAGTGTGTTTTTAACATCTATTAACCATCTGTTAAAAATCCAAATTAAATGCATCTTTAGCCTCCATAAATAAGGAGTCCTAATTAATCATTTGTGTAAAAAAGAATAAAATATTCAGAGATGCCATTTTTTTTTTAAACGCCCTTTCTTTGTCACCGGTTTGCTGTGCCATCGGGAGGAGCACAGAATGCATTCACGGCAATTGCTTTGAAAACGCTTAGGTGGGAAAACGACTAAAGAACGGTTAAAAAAAAATAAAGCCATATTACGAAGGGTAGCTCAGAACTGCCGGAGCGCTTCGGTGCGTGCAGAACCGCATCCAAATTCAGGGAGCCGCTGCATCCGTTTCAGCAGAAAGGTCAGCGCGAGGGAAAGCAGACGGTGCCTTCTCTGGGCGATGAATAGCAATCCTAACTCACCGTCTGCCAGCCAGCAGATGAGCTGACACCATTTGCATATGCGCTGTACCTGTGAAGGTGACAGAGTGAGAGTTATGGTGACTGCGAGGCCACCGCATCCCCTGGCTGCTCCCAGCGCCCGCCGGGCAGGCTGCCAGGCAGCCGGCGCACCCGGCTCCGCTTCTCCTAAGGAGAGACTGTCCTCCAGCGGCCAAAGGCAGAAATTCACCTTCTGCCTTCAGGACGGGAGGCAAACCGGCTGAGAAACCCTGGCTGGGATTTTTTTCAAGAGCGATTTGCTAATTCGAGGGGCTTGCTGAGGTTTGGGCAGCTCCTGGGCGCGGGGAGATGGGGAGCGCTCTGCACTTCCAAACTCAGGGCACCTTCTGGTGCTTCAGGTTGGCTCCGAGACTAAATACTGCTTTTCAAAATAAGGCCTCTGCTGCCAAAGGAAAAGCAAAACTCACCAGATTTTTGCTTCGAAAGCTGTGTTGCCGAGGGGCGATCCCACACTTGCCGATCAAAAAGCTTGCTGGGAAGAGGTGGTGGTGATTCTTGATTTGGAAAATAGACCAGTGCACCTAAAGCCAGTAGCGAAGAAAAGAGTTTGTGTGTCCTGAATGCTGATTATCAGGTATTGTGATGTATAATTACAGTTAATAGCTATTATTCTCACTTAATTACATAGCATTAAAGGTGTGCGGCTCTCTGCAGACCGACGAGGAGCACGGGGTCAGACAGTTCCAGTACAGCACGTTGAGTTTTTCAGCACGCTGCTGGTTGGTTTCCTCTGGGGAACAAATCAGGCAGGTGGCCTAGGAAGAGCCTCTAGATTCCAACACAATCTCCGTTCTGGTTGCCCACAGATGAGCTTGGCCAGTGAAATCTGGGCAGGTCTGAGGTTTCCCAGCTACCTCCAGCTGCTGGAAGAGACCACTGGGTGTACACAAAATACACCCATTATAACTCCAGTTCATTATACAGGCTCCAGGCTGTTGTAATAAAGTCCCAGGATAAGATACCCCAAAAGGCTGCCTTTGCATTTACAAAAAGAAATACAAAAAAAAATGCATATGTTGGATACCAGGCCTGTAATGACCTTTTCACGGGAGAGGCCTTCGGTCAAGTGCGCAGACTTCAAGTCAGAGTTAAGGCCTGGGAACCCAGACCTGCAAACCCTTCTGAGTATGGTTTGTTTAGTACCTCGCTGGTAGCATTTATCAGTGTGACCTGTCCTGGCTGTAATACCTAGCCTTGCTCATAAATCCATGGCAAAGTATGGAGTACTGTAAACAAATGGTGATAAAAACAGTAAGCAAGGTGCTGTCAGCCTTCCACTCTGTATTAGTTTGAGAATTTAAGATAATTAATTGGGATTTCTGTTCAGGAGGCACACTTTACCTTCTGCTCTCCCTTTTGTTCTAGTTACCGCTGCCTGGCCCTTCTGTACTGGAGGATGTTCCGACTCAAGAGAGACCATGCGGTCAAATATTCGAAAGCGCTTATTGAGTATTTCAAGGTGCATTCTTTATGACATGTTTTTAGATCAGTGTGTCGTTATAGGTAATACAGCATCTTACTAAAACAGTAGCTGTGCTGGGCTTAGTTCTTCCCCTGTGGAGTCAGTAGAGTTTTACCATAGACTCCCATGGCAACACCTGATCTCTAGTCAGCTCTGTTGTCTCCACAAGGGCCCCTCTTTGCAAAATACACACCATGTTCCTTCATGAAGGATGAGAAATTTATTGTACTAGCAAACAGGTATTTTCATATTATTCTTGGTCAATTGTCTAGTGCTATCCAGCTCTGTTGCGAATAGGTTTTGCAGATTTTGCTCTAAGAATCCCCTCCAGGATTATGCTTGCCACTACACTACCTGTGAGTTGAACACTTTGATCTAGATCAGTCCTCAGCTGCAGGGCTTCCACTTAGCAGCATCGACAGGTAGGACAGAGCAGTGGGACATATTTTTACCCAAGGAACTGGCAAACAGCCCACGCTGACTTCAGTGGGAGTTGTACAAAAGTATCAGAGGGCAACCAAACCACCTGCCATGTACTTGACACGGCACTGCTGGCTTCCCCTTCCTGCTTTGCTTTGCCTGCTTCTGCTTCCGTTTTCCACTCTCTGCCAGGTCCAATCCCTGGTTGTTTTGAGTAAGACAGGAAATCATTCAAAATATTTGAATATATTTTATTTGACAGGCAACGTTTCTCTGGAAAGTATCTCAGGAACAAAACCTTTCAGGTGGAGCTCACCTAGCAGTCACTCCATCCAGCATTTCATCTCCAAACACAAAACTAGCCTTTATCTTTCTAATTAAAAAAATAATATGTACATACAAGTACATATGCACAAAGTACAAGCTTTAAGGCAAACTCTTTTGGGGGACCTGAACAGCCATTTGTCTTTGAACACAGGGCTCATCTGTTGGGGTTTTTTTTGCAGAGGGAGGTACCTTGAAACAAAAAACATCCATCCTCTGACATTTTGTTAATAAAAAAATTCAAATACAAGCTCAAATGCTCATGACCAGATGCTGAACACATGAAGACAGTGAAGGAAATTGACAGATCCGTTATTGTCAAACTGAAATTGAAGTCACTGTAATTGCTTCTAAAAATTTAGCAATATATAATTCAACACATTATGTTTCTCTAACAATGACTTGATTTCAGGGGAAAGAAATATGTGCCTGTTACAGCACTTTATTTTTCTTTACCAGTTCAGAGAATACCTGCATTAAGAACAGGACGGTCAGGCTCTCAACCATGTAAAATGTCTCCTACTAGCAGACAGAAACTGTTTCACAGAAAACATAAAATGGACTTACACTCTGCTATAGCCAAGATGAGCTTGGTTTTTTGCAGAACTCCTGCTAATATAATGGTAGCGTAGTGTCACATTAGAAAGTTTTCTCACCTTTGAAAGTAAAAATGGAAAAAAATCCATTTGCTATAATTTTCAGTGGAAAACAAGCAAATTCTCCACTCAGTTCATATTTGCTATCTAAAAGCTTTCAAAACCAAGTGACGTGAAATGCTGACTGCATTAAGAACGTCCACGTATATTATCAATCAAAGAAAGATTTTAAGCCTTGTCACACACATTTGCAGGGAAAATTCAACACACTTTTCTTTTAGAAAAGAAAAAATTATTCTTTAAATCTCCTTTTAGGTATTTTATTTCCATTATAAAAAAAAATTAATGCAGCAGAGAATTAAAAGAAGCCACAGACATTCAGGGGCCAGACACATTTGACAGCATAAAGAAACCAGGAGAATGGGTAGCAGTGAGCAAAGTGGGTTAAGAGATGGTCCCTTACAACATTACACTCTTTAGAATCCTTACCCCCACCTTTCTGGTGCAGAACTGAGAGGAGGCTGGTGTAATATGCCTAAAACATGAGAAAAAAGGTGTGGGAAGTTGTACAGTAAGGCAGAGGCTGGTTACATTTACAGTGGAAGTATCCTTGACTCCACTTTGATTTTCGTATTTTCCTGCCTCCAACACTGTAAGTAAATAACATGTACTCAGTTTCCATTACACTAGCAAGATGAAGGCCAGTAGTTCTGAGACAGATCAGAAAAGAAAAGGAAAAAAAAAAAGAAACTATTCTGTAAGAGGAGCAAATGCCGAGGATTCCCAGATTCGTTCTATTTAGGATGGTAAATGAGAACTTTTCATTTTTTTCCCTTCACACCTTAGCCCTTCCTGCCAAAAAAAAAAGAAAACCTATTGAAGGAAGAACCCCCTGTGGGACACTCCAAAGCTTATTTTTCATACCACTTACCTGGGATGTAGAAGGCCCAGTGTCAAAATGCAGGAAGAATGCCAGGGCGCACACAGCACTGATTTGATCACTGCTAAAATACAGCCAGTCTTGGTGTGCACATGAAAGATGTGGAAACACAAGAAGCAGTTTAGAGGACACATCAAAACTGAGAAAACAAACTTTTCGAAGGGAGGCTCAGGAGATGTGTCCAGCTTACTGCAGAACAGGTTAAGAGAGGATGTGATCATTGTGTGTATGGAAACAGAGCTGATATAGTACCAGGTGACATGCAGTTTTGCTGGCACTGGACCAACAAAATCCAAAAGCTAGCACTGAAGTTAAGAAAATTCAGTCTGGAAACCCTGAACAGAATCTGTTTTCCTAACTGTGAGGCCTGCTAAACATTAGACACAGGAGAACAAGGAGAATAAATAGTGTCTTAGGATTTCTATATGTCTAGCTATCCTTTTAAAAAAAACCAAAATCCATTTTAAAAGTAATTTAGCTTCTGCTAAAAGTTCCATGACTGGTGGAAGAGGGAAATTGCAGACTGAGCATCCCGGGGGATTACTCCTGGCCTTGAAATCCATGAAGCTCTGAAGCCCCTTGTTTATCATTTTTCCTCTTGGTCCTCCCAATGGGAGACCAAGAGTGTTTGTACCACAGTTAACGCTTGTAACTCCTGCAGCTTGCAACACCTGCAGCCCTCCATTTAAACAATATCATAAACAGATCTCGAGCTGCAGGACTTTACTTGGTCTCCCATGGTTGTCAAGAAGGGAGGGTTGTTCCCCAGCACACAATTATCTGGATGTAAGGTTTCAGGGGAGGGTGCAAGGAGGTCACTTTCCTCTGAAGAATTAGAAAATGGCCGTTGCTGAACATGAGGCGGCGGATGGGATGGACCAGAAAAGTTTTTGTTTCTTAGACTTCTGGTTTTTACATCCTTCTTTCCCACAGGCCCAGGATTAAATCATTTACAGCATTTGGAAGAGGGGAGGAGTTTTTCCACGGGTCAAATGGGCAGGAACCTGCCAGTAAATTCCCACCAGCTCTTGTAGATTAACTACTAGAATCATTTTAGCTATTCAGTTTCTATTATTGTGGACACCTGAATTTTTCCTGCTCTGTAAACATAGTGCTTGCACAAGCTAGCCTCTCCTCAAGCAATGAAAGTCTTTAGCCTAAGCACAGTATACCAGTGAGAGTCTTAATGACTGCAGGTATACAAGAGATGACACTACATGATCTAATGTCCCCTTCTAGGGGGGTCTGGGTAACCCTTCAGCTAGAAGAACGCCACTCTACAAGGGCAGTCTCTCTGGCCCTGTGAATGCTGCCATATTCAGACCAAGGGGAAGAGCCCCAAGAGGAGCAATTGTGAGAGAGATTCTTGAGCCTGGTGGTTAAAACACCCACCCGAGCTGAGGGAGCCTCAGACTCACATCCCTGTGGTCAGCCAGGCTGAGCAGACTTGCACAGTCTTGCAGATCCTAGGAGAATGACATTTGTCTTTGGGTGCAGGAGAGCGGGAGGAAATCCTTCTGGTTTTCTCTGTCGCAAGAAATTTCATGTTAAACCTCACAAAGAGTCTTGGCAGCACTTTCTTCTGAACTCCCAGGATTTCTGTGAAAAGTTTCAGTTTCAACTAACATGTTTTCCTAACCAGCCCCCATCCCAGGGTGCGTAATAGACTGTGATTTGAGCCTGTGCTGCAGCGCTGCTTCATCACAACACCAAACTAGGCTGAGTGGGTTTATTGCATCATGAGACTTGAATACTTCTATCTGCACAATTTTTTCTTTACATTTCTTTACTTTTCTACTGCTTAATGTTCTTCATTTCATAGTCTTATATAAATTATATGCATTGTGAATTATTTTTTCCTTTACAGAATTCATCAAAAGCTGCCCAGAACCCATCTCCTTGGGGTGCCAGTGGAAAGTAAGTTCACAGGTCGCACAGAAACTTACATCAGCTTGGCAGTCAGAAATTGTATTTTCTTACCTGCAGTATGTTCTGATACTCTCATGTTTTTAATCCCAATGCCCTTTTAAGTAACTGTATTAACATCTGTTTCCAGGAGCACAGGAACTCCATCACCCATGTCCCCTAGCCCTTCTCCAGTCAGCTCTGTAGGATCCCAGGGGAGCACAGGGGCCCCTTCCCCATCTCCTATCATCAGCATCCCACAGCGCATTCATCAGATGGCCGCCAACCACGTCAGCATCACCAACAGCATCCTGCACAGCTATGACTACTGGGAGATGGCTGACAACCTGGCCAAGGAAAACAGAGGTGAGTGAGTCAAGGCACTGGACTATTCTAGAAGACGTCAGGAAAATAAGTATTTTGATAGGAATCCTGTCTGCAAAGTAGGACTGCAGAAGTGATTTTTTTCTTCAGTCTGCTCCTAATCTGTTCCAAAACAGCCCAAAAAGGCAATTTTGATAGCTGTCTCAGTCAGAAGCATCTAATTTTTTCTTTATTTGGCTGGTCAGGATGGGTGACAGACAGGTCACAGACATAGCTGTGGGTAGCATTCACTGTCATCTGTGTCATTCTGGAGAGAAAGGTTTGTGGGAAGCAAGGCAGCTTCCTGCCCCCCAAAGCTGTGGAGCTGGATGGGATGTGTTTAGCCAGACCACATCAAAAAGCAGGAGCACACTTCCTTTCTGCCCTCCCCCTATTCGAGCAGACACAGATGGGAACGAGGTGCCTCACCCCCTCTTCAGAGCAAACTTTTCTCAGCTGAACTGGTTTCCATAAGCAAGAGCCTCAGCATCTGAGTTGATGATATAGTATTGGTTGGTGTTCAGGCTAATTTATGTATTTAAGGCAGGGGCATGGGCAGGATTCAAATCAAAATGAGGACACCTAAGAGTAGGTGTGTATATATGAATTGGGGGGCTAATCTCCCATTACAGTTGATAGAGCTTTGTTCAATACAAACAGCGGAGTTCAGAGAGCTGTTCAGTTCACCCTGAAAGGGACACAGGGATACAATTCAGTTGCCTAGCCATAGCTGCCAAATGCCATTTGAGGTATCCTTACTTACACTGCCACTCCAGAAGTCTCCTGTACGTCCCATGTTAGATCTGCCAGGCCAGGCTGTATGTATCAACTGCCTGAGGGCATCTCAAATGGGCACTATATGCCTCTAAGTAGGCAACTGATTTTACTCCTTAGTGGCTAGTTAGCCAAATTACTCTTTAGGCTGTGATGACCATGTTGTACAGGCCTCTATTTGTCTGTCACGGTAGCTTAGATACCTAGCATATGTATAGATAGACACATGTGTGTGGACTTTTTGATTTAGCTGTCCTTAATCTCGAAATAAATCTTGCCCGGCATCTGTTTGCTTTATCAAGACTCAATGGAAATTGATGAAAAGCAAAGCCGAAGAACGCATTGTTTTGTTCTTTAAAAAGAAAATTGTTGTGCATCAGCCTGTAACATCGTGAACCACAGGGCTTTAAAATTAATCTCACCAGCACTAAACTTTCATTCCCATGAAATGTTCAGCTTGACTCAATTTGCAAGAGAATAAAATCTATTAAAGGGTGACAAGTAGCAAATACAGCTTCACTCTTCTGATGCTGAATCTTTTTTTCCCTGTAGATTTTTTTAACGACTTGGATGCATTGATGGGACCTATCACCTTGCACAGCAGTATGGAGCATTTAGTTCAGTACACTCAACAAGGACTTCACTGGGTGCGGAATAGCGCTCACTTGTCATAATGACTGTGTGCCATTCACATGGACAGTATACCTTTCATGGATAATTCAGTTATTCTGGACACTGTGCTACAAAAATAGTCAACCACAGCATTGATCCAAACAAAGGTGAATATTTCTTCAATATTGAGCAAAATTTTTCTGAGTGTAGACATGTATGTGTGCTTATGTACAATATACAATGATGTCTCTTCAGAATGAATTGCTCTGTACCACTCTCCAAACATTTTCATACACTAGAAATACTGGAAAGAACTGATCTTAATGCACAAAACATACCCTTTCTATTCTTGTGCTGAAAATCTCAGAAATCAAAATCTCATGGGTTGATTGAACCAAGTGCAATAAGCACAGATCCCTATTCAGGAAAGCTCTCAATAGATTCTTAACTTTAAGCTTGTACTGAAATCCCGTTGACTTCAGCAGAGCTTAAGCACATACACAAGGGCCTTCCTGAACTGGAATGAATGAGGGCAAAGCATAGACATGGAGAACTTTTACTGCAAGCATGGACACATCACAGAAGTTTCAATATTAATGTGCTATCTCCCTGGTACTTCCCCACTGGGGCACTCAGAGGAGTTGTGTAGTCCACATTAAGTTGGAGAAAGATGGCATTCCTTCATGTGCAATAAGTTTCAACAAATTGCATGCATTTCTTTATCTCCTGTCTTTTTAAATAACTTTACCTCTTGTTCAGCTCCTCACCAACAGTATAACCTACAGTAGCAAGCAAAAAGCCTGAAAACAGATATGCCGATAGCAAGAACTTAAAAGAGATGGTGGAAAATTGCATTTTGTTACTGACAGTAAACAGATAAATGAAAAAATATGGCAAACTGCAATCCACTTAGAAAAGAAAATGTGTTCATTTCACCTGCGTACACACAAAGAGACAGAGAGATATCTATACCAGTTGTTGGCTTTGCATGGGAAGGCTTCATCCCACAGATTTTGACTTTCATATCTTTTTCATCTAGCAAAAGTTTGCAGCATTTTCTTCTAGGCTGTATGGGAGCATTACATGCAATTTCCTTTATCTGGGAAGCTGAGTTTGCTGTTCATGAGGCTAAGAACTGTTTCCTATCATAATCCTCTCACTTTTCATGCATAATCCTCAATGAGGCTTTAATGTTTCTTGATTTATGGGATGTTTTCAGTTCCTGTTGACAGGCTGTGTTTTTCGTGCCAGAAGAATTAATCCCACAATAATTGGAGTTTAATTTGGGTCAGCTGAGGTCAGGGCCAGTTCATATCAACTGTGCTTGCATTCAGTGCATTTTTGTTCATTTTCAGTGGTTTTTACACATTTAGTTTTCTTTTTTTTGTATCGGAAGTATAATTTTTTTGCAATCAGATTTGCAGCCCTTACTCAAGTCAGCAGCTCCAGTGACTTCAATGGACTGTTTTTGTCTCAGTCACTGACTGGACCCTTTGATTGTTGTTTTCTAATCTAATTTATATATTAAGGAAATATGACTACAAAATACTCTTTCGATAGAAGATACAAGTAGAAGTAGCCACTGATATTGATGGTTGATTGATTGGTCCTTGATGCCTTTTTTTTCCTCCCCCACTTTTGAAGAGCTGCATTTTGAAAAAAAGGTACCAAAAAATGCGGCACGTTTTCTCAGCAAAGCATCTTTGGTAACACAGGCTGTATTTACCCTGTGGTAAAGAGTGGGCTTGAGAGCACACTGAGCCCCACGTACCGGCATTTTTTTGTTGAGGCTGCTTACTCTAACTCCAGCTATTGCTCAGACTCAGAGCATTCACCCTGTTCTTTGAAGCAGCTCAGCGGCGTAGCTACCGAGGGACTGCTCAGCCCCAAGCCATCCTGGGCCGATATTTATGTGCTCATTGGTGCTCAGATACTTCCCCCCACGAGAAGTCTTGAGCTCAGGCTGCAGTCGCCTCCCAGCACAGACTTCAGTGTCATAGTGTGGCTGGCTTTAAGAATGAACATGGACCTGCCTTTGACAAAATACACATCCTCCAAGTCCTCCCGTCACTCTTAACTCTGGCTGTTACCCACCCCAGAAGGAACACAATTTGTTTGGTCACAAGTATGGTGGAGAACTTGATCGGTGCCTTTCTGTTTGTCACTTGCTTGATCTCCAGCTGTGGAAGTCTGTCGTGATTTACTAGACTAGTAGCAACGGATTCTGTCAGCTGCTTCAGTACCATATGAAGGTACTGTGGGATTTCTCCTCAGATCAGGAAAGTGAAATTCCGGTTAGATTAGCTTCTGTTTTCTTTGATGGTGCCTATGATGTTTATCTTCAGATAAGATTGGGGGTTTGGGAGCCCTTACTGCTAATTAACGTTGAGAAGTTTTAGAAGTGACATATATTACTTGCCTTAAATGGAGTTTAGTTTTATTGCACATGTGGCATCTGAGTTTCAAGTATGAAACTTCGAAGCATGTTTATTTTACTAAGATCAGGATATTTTTCTTAATCACGATGAACTCTTTGTATGGATGTAATATGTCAAGAAACTTCAAAGAAATGCAAGAATTAATGCTGTCCTGTTGTAACATTTCCAAGTACTAAGGATCTCTTGTAGATGATTGTCCTTTCTTGCACATTGTTCTTATATTGAATTATTCCAGCTAAAATACCCATTGCTTCCATGGAAAAACACACTGTTTTTTAGTTTTTGTGCTGGCATCATCTGTGTTTTCTGATGAGCATACTGAGCCTTAACTTCTGGTGGTGTAACAGGATGAAATGGCAGCCATTTAAACCAAGTAGACATATAAATGGATTAGAGGGTTTGGCCTTCTCTCCATAGGGTTTCTTGCAGCTATACCATTTTGGTGAAGTTATTTAGAATACTATTCTGTGCAGACTATTTGCTGTATATGGTTGCTGCTGTTTAGATGACTGAATGTGGCATGGTGACAACAAATACTTTATTTCATCTTCTTAGGGCCTGGTCTGGAAAAGTGCATGTGGCTTTTAGGTCTGGTCCAATTAAGCATATGTTCCACGTTAAGAACCTGAATAGTCTTAGGCACTTCACCATGAGTCAAAGGTGTTCTGTGTGTTGTGGGTGGGACCAGCAGAGACCATCCTTCTTTGGGGTTCCATGAAAGACACTTACTTGTTGTAATCTGTTGTAAAAGCCCAGGAACATGCAGGCTTCTTTATGCCATAGCAATGTTCAGGTTCATTTTGTGAAAGTAAGAAGCCATTCTGTACAAATCCAGAAGGATTATGCCTGGAGGGAGAGGTTTGCTTACAAACAGAGGCTTCTGAATCAATCAGGGTTGGTAAAGCGATGGGAATGCATTCAAGGAACCATGTATTGCAGGTGGATGCAACAAAAGCAGAGCAGCCTGTAGGATCCTCACAGACAGCAAGATCATACAGACCTCTTGGCCTTAATGCTTTATAGTATTCCATGGTGGCATGAATGACAGGTAAGAACAAAGCATATGCAGAGGTTCAAGTGTGGCCAAAAGCCAAGCATAGTCCTCCCTGTCGCATGGCAGGATATCACAACCCCTTGTTTGCCTATTTCTTTTATCCAGATATCACAGGGCTCCAAAGGAAGAGATTATAGTGAACAGAGGACCTTAGGTAAAGGAGGTTAAGAAGATCAAGCCCTCAGTGTAGATACAAACACATATGTATATACTGTAAATCTAAATAGTACTAAAAGTCACTCAGCATGAAGGATATTACTAGTGCCTACCATTGATCATCAAGTACTCATCACTGAGCAGCCATATCACCTCAGAAGTGCAGTAACTGTTATCAAAATAATTTGTGCAGCTAATTAATTTATAAGAAATGCACCTTTGGGACTGTGCCATAGTATCTCTTTTGTAATACAAATGTTCAACCATTTTTCATGGCTACTGATTCAAATCTATATCACTGAAATGTCAGGATACCTTTTTTTCCCTAGATGAGGACATATACTTAGACCTGGCTAATCTGTGCTTAGTTTATCTACCCAAGAGACTTTAGTAGTCACCAGCCTTAACGCATGTACAGTATATACTATTCACTGACTTAGTTGTAGGTTTTAATCCAAATGAAATTGGAATTTGTGAAACGGCTTGGATTAATGGCATCTGCCTCAGATATCCTGCAGATGTGACATTAAATGATTCATGATTTTAAGCAGGAAAGGTTGAACTTTATGTAAATAACAGTGGATGAATTCCTTGATCTTTTTACAAGAAGTTTTTTTTAAATTAAAAGATTGTCAAAGCAATAGGTTTTTTAACTCCCCTAAATTTTCTGGAGGGTCATGGGTTCATGGTCAAAGCTATATTAAGAACATCTCCTTCTGCAATATGCCTTGCCTTTACATAATCGGCTTAATGCTTAATATGTCAGAAAGAAATGTTTCTTTTTCACAGTGATAGCAATGTTTCCTTCCCCCATTCAGGGAGAATCCTCAAACTAAAGAATAAAATCTCCTGGCACAATAGAAATACAAACAATGCCTGAAGAATATGGACTTGTTAAGATAACAATAGAAGTTTGGCTGGCGCAGACCTAACATGCCTCTCATTCTGTTATCTTTTTTTTAGCATTTACATCACATATTTGAACTCATTGTGTTTGAAACTAGAGAATTAGTCTGATTTTCATGTCTTAAAAAGGCCTGGTAGGTCCAATCACTATCATAATTATTATTGTTACATTAGCTTATGTGCTGTGCACCAAGGGCTGGGAAGACATGTAACCGTAGATAAATCTGTCAGAATGCATTCAGAAAAGCATTTGGATCTTATGTCTAGTCTGTCTCAAAAACTGGAGAACAATGTCTCTCACCCAATAATGTTAGTAGCAAAATTTGGCTACTTTAATGTCTCTTATAAAGCTGCCATTTGCCCTCAATAAGGCCATACTGGTTGCCATGCTGTAAATTGTTCTTGAGGTTAATTAACAAATTTGGAAAGTCACTTTAGGCGGTGTTTGTGGCTACCTCACTAAAGCAACGTAGAGGAAAAACACTGAGGTTTGGAGCATCCAAGGCTCTATCATTCTTTCAAGAGACTATGGTTTCCTCGGTGAGACGGGCGGGACTCAGCTGGGGTTATTTCTTCAAGTAATTCCTCTGCCTCCGCTTGCTATCTGGCTCTGTTGCTCTTGGTAGTCCACAAGTATGCCTGCACTTTCAGGAGTGTTTTCTACTTTGGCAGCCCAAGCTACCTTTCAAACAGGGTGCTGGAGCATGGAGCAAGTAACCCACAGGTTGCACTGCTTTCCCCCACAAAACCAGCAGCAAACACAGCAAGGCTCCCCCTCTTTTCCGATCTGTGTAGCTTGAATCTCACACGCTGTAGCTTGAATCTCAGCCTCATCCCTACTACCCTTGAAGGACTGCAGAGGGTCCAAGGAAAACAAGAGAATGATGAAAAAATGGGGATTTCCTCTGTCCCAAGGCACATATTCCTTTGGGGGAGTGAATATAGAGAAGAGCATGGATCATAAGGCACTCAGGTCTCATGTTTCTCGTATGTACTAACACAGGGATACTTAACACTTATCTGCCTCATAGGGCTTTATGAGAATTAATTAATGTTTGCAAATCACTTTGTATCCTCAGAAGTGCTGTAGAAGAGCTATGGAAAAACTGCTAAGTACACTGGATGAATTTCACCCCTGAGTCCAGAGCTACAAGACCCTCAAAATCCTTAAATACCATGTAAGCTCTCAATGTAAGCTCCTGAGTATATAAAACTTGTGCTTAGCACTGAGGGGAGTCACAGCCTAGGTGAAACTGCCATTCCCAGAGTATCGATAACTTTGATCCTGGTAGAGAGCAAGAATCACAACAGTAAATAATGGGACAAAAACAGCGTAGGTTAACCAAGTGCTTTGTAGCCATCCTAAGAATTTCAAATCTTTTTATGTATTTGAGCCACTTTGTATTTCTGTGAAAGAAATTTGCCTCCCCAGTTGTACCAAGTGTGTTTCTCATAACAGCCTCAGAAGTATTCAAATCATTTGTTATTCCAAATCCAGCTTCAAATAACTTCATATCAATGGATATTTTCTTTTAGAATGGTGCATTTGTGGCGGGTTGACGCTGGCTGGATGCCAGGTGCCCGTCAAAGCCGCTCTATCACTCCCCTCCTCAGCTGGACAGGGGAGAGAAAAATATAACGAAAGGCTCGTGGGTAGAGATAAGGACAGGGAGAGATCACTCAGCAGTAACCATCACGGGCAAAACAGACTCGACTTGGGGAAATTAATTTAATGATTTACCAATCAAATCAGAGTAGGATAATGAGAAAATAAAACCAAATCTTAAAAACACCTTCCCCCACCCCTCACTTCTTCCCAGGCTCAACTTCACTCCCGATTTCTTTACCTCCTCCCCCACAGCGGCACAGGGGGACGGGGAATGGGGGTTGCGGTCAGTTCATCACACGTTGTCTCTGCTGCTCCTTCCTCCTCAGGGGGAGGACTCCTCACACTCTTCCCCTGCTCCAGCGTGGGGTCCCTCCCATGGGAGACAGACCTCCATGAACTTCTTCAACATGAGTCCTTCCTACGGGCTACAGTTCTTCACAAACTGCTCCAGCGTGGGTCCCTCCCATGGGGTGCAGTCCTTCAGGAACAGACTGCTCCAGCGTGGGTCCCCCGCGGGGTCACAAGTCCTGCCAGCAAACCTGCTCCAGCATGGGCTCCTCTCTCCACAGGTCCACAGGTCCTGCCTCCTTCGGGCATCCACCTGCTCCAGCGTGGGGTCCTCCCCGGGCTGCAGGTGGATATCTGCTCCACCATGGAGCTCCACGGGCTGCAGGGGGACAGCCTGCCTCACCATGGTCTTCACCATGGGCTGCAGGGGAATCTCTGCTTCGGCGCCTGGAGCACCTCCTCCCCCTCCTTCTTCACTGACCTTGGTGTCTGCAGGGTTGTTTCTCTCACGTATTCTCACTCCTCTCTCCGGCTGCAGTTTTCTGTTGCGTAGCCACTTTTTCCCCTTCTTAAATACGTTATCCCAGAGGCGCTACCACTGTTGCTGGTGGGCTCGGCCTTGGCCAGCGGTGGGTCCATCTTGGAGCTGGCTGGCATTGGCTCTATCAGACATGGGGAAAGCTTCTAGGAGCTTCTCACAGAAGCCACCCCTGTTGCCTCCTTGCTACTGAAATCTTGCCATGCAAACCCAATACGGCATTGCAGAGAGGACTAGTCACTTAATGAATCATTAAAAAAAATGCCTCTCTCATAACAAAATATATGTCTGTTTGCGATGCACATTACCAGTACCTGAGCTGGGAAGTCAGAGATATATTGGGAGCACAATGTTCAGGGAGTTACCTTCCCAAATCACACCATCATTAGCCAGCATCCCAGGGTTAAGCTCCCAGCTCTGTTCTGACATGTTACCCCTAGAAGTCATCAGTAAAGCACTTCACCAAGGACTGAATACCAGTCAAATCAACAAAATGTTTCCATTGCTACTCATGTTATTCAGGCAATACTAACAAATCCTTCCTTCCTTAGCACTAGTTATCCTTTTCTCTTCCACTTGGCATTCTTAGATATGGAATTCTCTCCTTGTCAACAGACACAAAGGGAAACACGTCCTGCAGGAACAAGCTAGACATAGATAACACTTACCAAAGGATAGGCCCTTTTTAGTCTTTTTACTTCATTTTGGAAAATATTTGTATTGAAAAAGGATATTTTCATTTGCAGTTTAGATTTATCATAGAAGCATAGAATCACAGAATGGTTTGGGTTGGAAAGGTCCTTCAAAGACCATCTAGATCAACCCCTTTGCCATGGCCAGGGACATCTTTCACTAGATCAGGTTGCTCAGAGCCCCATCCAACCTGGCCTTAAACACTTCCAGGGATGGGGCATCCACAGCTTCTCTGGGCAACCTGTTCCAGTGCCCCACCACCCTCATTGTAAAAAATGTCTTCCTTATGTCCAATCTAAATCTATCCTCTTTCAGTTGAAAACTGTTGTCCCTTGTCCTGTCACTACAGGACCTGGTAAAAAGTCATCCTCCGCCTTTCTTATAAGCCCCCTTCAAGTATTGAAAGACCGCAATAAGGTCTTCCTGGAGCCTTCTCTTCTCCAGGCTGAACAATCCCAACTCTCTCAGCCTGTCTTCATAGAAGTGCTCCAGCCCTCTGACCATTTGCATGACCCTCCTCTGGACCTGCTCTAACAGGCCCATGTCCTTGTGCTGAGGACTTCAGAGCAGGACGCAGTACTCCAGGTGGGGTGTCACCAGAGCAGAGCAGAGGGGCAGAATCACCTCCCTCAACCTGCTGGCCATGCTTCTTTTGATGCAGCCGAGGATACAGTTGGTCTGCTGGGCTGTGAGCGCACATTGCTGGCTCATGTCCCATTTTTCATCTTCCAATATCCTCAAGTCCATCTCCTCAGGGCTGCTCTCAATCAGTACATCCCTCATCTGTATTGATATTGGGGCTTGGCCCAGTCCAGGTGCAGGACCTTGCATTTGGCCTTGTTGAACCTCATGATGTTCACATGGGCCCACTCCTCAAGCCTGTCAAGGTCCCTCTGGATGTCAAGGTCCCTTTGGTGGTCTGCCTTCACCCATAACATGTCTTCCATTTGCCTAAGGTGCTGTATGGGAGGATGGGGACTTCTGGCTTTCCCCAGCAAATCACACGTAGCTAATTAGTGCCATGATCAGTACAGTAATTCATTTTTTATCTCCTCAGCCTTTCATTTTGCCTTCCTGGTCGCACAGTTGGCTCTTCCTGCAGCTCTAAACATTTTCTTCCACAACCCCACCTCCCAGCCTGGGCTTATAACATGCAGGACAAGGGGGAGCTGAAATTACTCACAGGAAAAAAGATGGAGGGCAGTGTAGAGCTGCTCCGTGCAGCTCAGGACCTTTCTGCTTTCTTCTCATTCCCACCCCACTTGTTGGACTGGTGCCCACCTTCTCCCATTATTCCTAGCAAGAAACTTCAGCTCCCTCCTGAGGAAGAGGCAGTGAGTGCTGATGACTCCATGCACAATTTCTGACCAGCTCTTCTCTGTGTCCAAAGGCGGGTGGGAGAGGCCACTGATCTGGGAACTGAAAGCCTTTAGCACTGGTGACTCAAATACCCAGTGTGAAACAGCAGAGTAGGTGGAGGGGTTACAGCAGCATCTCCTGGCCCAGCACCATTGCCTGACATTGTGTTACTGATCTGCTTGAATGAGCATTGCCGCTTTACGGCCCTGCAGTAGAACCAGCAGGAACTGGTGGTCTCACACCTGTGCAAGGACCTTTTTTAGGCCATTGAGGACACACAATCATCAGCCTTGTAACAATTCACTGGGGTTAAATAGCAAGAGAAAGTGGAACGGGAGAGAAAGAAGGTCCTAATTTAAACACAGAAGTTGGGATTCACCTCATCTTGTACTGAAGGTCTAAAATGAGCACAATGAATCACACCCTAGAAGTGCTTGTTTCTGTCCATTGGCTACAAAAGGAATTTAGGTGATGAGCTCAGATATACTGGTGCTATAAATCCTACCCCAGGTTTACAATCGTACTTGTTGCTAATGAGAGTGCCTGCTGAAATTGGTAAAATATCTTAGGATGCACTGATGCAGGATGTGGCTGAGATCACTTTGGGAGGGAGCAGATATGCAGGAAAATAGGTATGCGGTAAATATATTTTTTTCTGAGATGTTTAAAGCATATGTTTTAGACTTGGAGTATCCCTTGCCCACTCTCTAGTTCACTGGGCCTAAATCCAAAGAAGTAAGTAGTTTCTCGAGGACTGAATGTGCACGTTTCTTCTATTAAGATTACTGAAATATCAAGAAAATATATTTTACAGTTTAGTAAACACTCGAAGGCACTTTTTCTGTATGTTGTCTGGAAGTAGAGCTGGCTTCCTTTAAACAGAAGAAAGAGTTTTTCTGTAGATGGCAAAAGAGATGAGATTGGCCGTAAGCCCACAAGGCCAATATTACTCTTTTTTACGGAAATTCAACAGCATTTTTCAATTCATTATGTGAAAATGGCAATTTTATCCACGATGAACAGCCTGTAGGCCACCCAGGGCCACCTAAAGCTCGCGGCCTGCCTGCAGACCAGCAATCCCATAGCAGCTCCTAGGGCTGGCCAGGCAGCGTCCCTTGCTGTCAGCAGAGGCAGAAAGAGCGGTGGCACGTTGAGAGCTTCAGAGCAGCCACGTTAACGTGTGCTTGCGGTGCCGTTGGTAGGCTGTCTCTTTCCGCGGATGGCAACAGGAGGGGTGGGAGCCGAGGCAGAGGAGCTGGGCGGTGTGAGAGCTGCTCTCCGGGCAGCCCAAGGCTAAGCCCTGGTCCCCCTGCGCAGGGACATCGCTCCGTGCCGACAGCGGCAGACGGAAGCAATAGCTGGTGTAACAAATCATGGCTGCACACACGCACACACTTCGCTTACAGCAACTCCCTGTCTTCCTGGGCATATTATTAATGGAAACCTGGACTGCGGTGGTGTCCGCTGACCAGGGCTGTGTTGTCGTAGGCATCCTACAAAGACTCTCTTCCGTGGAGTTGCCGCCATGCAGAAGCCAAAACCAAACTACGCTGTGGGTGGGCGAGGGAAACAAATGGGTGGGGAAGACAGTACAGGGCGGCCAAAATAACAGGATGCTTAAATTTGTCATTACTTCTCCAGCCAGTTGCAATAAACGCAGTAGTTCTAATTCCCTCCCCATTTCCCATGCTGCGCGTAGCACCAGTGGCTGAAAAGGCAATGCGGTGGTCCCAGTGTGGGCTCCAGCCACCGACCGTCCTCCTGACAGGCGCACTGGCAGTGCAGATGGCGCACGGTGGGATACTGCCGCGTTGCAACTCTTCCCCACCTCCCCTTTTCACACAGCAAACTTCTAAGCGAGGGTCCCTGGCCAGATGAGGTACGCAAAGATCAGCTTATGACCAGAATTATTTTTGTAACAAACGTCAGAGATTCAGTACCATATTTCGTTTATAGCAACAAACATCAGCAGATTTTTTGTAAAATTATTTGAGTCAGGATGGCTTTATTTGCAGCTCATAAAACATCGCTCATGTTTCTCTCTGAGGGTGTGCTACCCAAGGCCTCCCCCACCCAGCCAAAGCTATAGCAGTTTATCTTTCCAATGAGCATAATCCCACAATATGTCCCCATACAGCAGGCAATATTGTTTACACAGGTTAATAAACGGAGTATTCTGTACAGTAATTTATGCTGTAAAGTATGTACATATATCACGGTAGGAATCACAAATGCTTTAAACTGCCTTATTTATTAGATCGGTTAGCATTTCCCCCCTTGCTCCAGAATACTTTAAATTATTTTTATCTTTTGCATTAGGTATTTTTTTAGTTACTGCATTTTGACTCAATTATTGTCAAAAAAAAAAATTGGTCTTTACAGTAAATAGATATCTAAAATTTAAGTAGAAATAGCAAATTCACTGCCCATCCAACTAATATAGCTCTGATTATGATTAAAAATAAATACAGTATACTCTTATCTGTGTATCATAGCGTATGCCAGAAATCATATTCCACTTGTGATCAATACAAACAAGAGCTTTAGTAACTTTCACCTATTTCATTCTTCCATTGTGAGGCAAAAAAATAATAAACTACTTAATCTAAAATGTTCCCCGTGAGAGCCCTGGTCTTATTCCTCCCTCAGGCAAAAGTGACATTGGCTTCAGTGGGAGCTTTATCTAAGTAAAAGTACAACACAGGGACATTACAAAAATAAATATATCATGTATGAACAGTACTTGTGCTTGGTAGTCATCCCTTTTCTCTTTAGTAAGAAACATAGGGTAAATGCTACATCTGTAACGCTCCTCTGTCTCACTCCTTCCTTTTTGCTGTATGAGTAAAAAAATGAGACTCAAAAATGATTGTATTTGTTCCATTTGCTCAAGCAAAATAAAAAACTTTTGGGGATCTGTTCCGAGTCAAACTAGAAAATACAAGAAAATTTTGCTTTTGTTTGTTTTCATGTTAAATTATGTTACACGATTAAAAAAGTTCATGCATACAAAGGCAATGAAATTATTAATGACTTGTTTTACTGTTTGGAGATTTTGCTATGTCCACAGTTCATGTAAAACTCATGTAGCACAGTTTCTGGGATGGTGAAAAATCCTACTGTAATGTAACAGAATGAGCCTTAAGGATTTGTAAGAATAAGCACTTTTATATTAAAAAGCAAATATTAATTCATCAGTAAGATTACTTTTTTAATGTGATAATAAACCATGAAATCAACATCCTTCTGTCTCAGTTACGCCCCATCTGTCTCTTTCTTAAACCTTTTTATGAGGGAAAAAATTGCCTGGTTTTGTGTTACGGCTTTCAGGTCCCATCGCAGTCGCCTGTGCTCCTGCCTAAGCCACCTACCCTTCTTCACACTTCCTTCACGGGTGAGCTCGTTTGAAACCTTCATACAAGGAAGGGGGAAAGGCTCATTCGTCAAAGCATATCTCATTAACAAGGCACCGGATTTAACTGGGGTGTCCAACAGAGCCAAATAGGCAAAAAGAGGCAGCTCTCTGGGGAAAGGAGAATAGAGTCACTGTTACTTTTTAGCGAGGCACAGGATGAGTACATAACCAATCCAAACTTTCCTTTATTTAGATTTAGAAGACAAGCCCCTGTACCTTAAGACCACTAACGTCTGTAAGTAGCGCCAAGAGAGCCATGACCTCAGCAGTTGCAGAGCAGCAGTTCACAATTTATAGGCCAGTATTATGATAAAAGCACAAGAAATACAAGTACCAAGTCACTCTCCATCCTGCCTTCCCCTGTCCACACACACACACATATTTTTTCACCAATTATTTCCCGATTCCTACAGCTTCTTCCCACATAGGATTGCCATCTCTCAGAAATATTTGTTCCAGCATGCTTTTTTGGGCCAAAACTTAAATGCTGCTGCTTTAACATGACCAGTTTGGCAAGTGGTAGCTTCTG
The DNA here is from genome assembly GCA_013389945.1 of Fregata magnificens. Taxonomy (NCBI): domain Eukaryota; kingdom Metazoa; phylum Chordata; class Aves; order Suliformes; family Fregatidae; genus Fregata; species Fregata magnificens. Next base: position 26,042 of record WAAD01019018.1, on the reverse strand, counting down.
GTGGTTCTTTTTTGCTCGACCAATACCTGGGGAGTCAGGGGTTGGATGTTTTCCTACTTCTTACTGAGGGAACCATGTTTTCCCAAGCAGCATCTGACAGCCAGGGCAGGTACTGACTGAACATCTCAGGGGCAGGCCAGAAGAAATGAGCTTCCCAAAACACATTCTGCACTTTGGTGACTCACCACCATACACAAACATGTGCCTTTTATGGACTGTAACCATCGCATATTGAAGGACGCAAATGGAGAGCTTTTGCTACTGAGGGCGGGGGATGTATTTCAGGAACAAGCTCTGGCTTATGACGTGCAATGATTCATGATGGGCTGTCACAAGACATTGCTGCTCCCCGTCACTGCCAGGAGGCTCCTGTTGGGACAGGAGAACAGGCAATGAATGGTCTCCCCAGGCACTGCCATCACCAGAGGATGAAGACAGCTTCCCCGGGCATTGCCTGCAGTGGCTGAGGAGCTGATGTACCATGCACCAGAGGGACAGTTATGTGTAGCTGTGTTTCTGAGACCACTGAGGCTCAGAGTGAGCCCACTTCTGCCATCTCCCACACCAGTGCCAGTTCAGTCCTACACACCACACACAGCTCCATTAACTTCTGCTACGTTGGACCTGCTTGCTTCAGCACTGCCTCTCTCCCTAAACACCTCAGCGGTTTGCTGGTAATCCTGCAAACTATTCATGCAGAATTTTACTTCCTGACTTGTTCCTTGAAAACCTTCTCTTCTCAGCGTAATTCAAGGTCAGGAAAGAAATCAGGCACCACCAAGCTGAAGACCTGGAGGGCTCATTACGATGATCTAGTCTTACTTCCCAGGAAAACACAGGCCATAACATTTCATCAAGGGATTCCTTTATCAAAGGCTAATAACTCGATGAAGAGAAGCCTAACCTTTTATTAAGGCACGCAATCTTGATTTAAAGACACAGGGTAATGAAGAATTTACCCCAGCTCTTGGACTGCTATTTGCTAAAAATTCTGCCCCAGGGCTTCACTTTGAATGGTATCAAAGTTAACTGCAAAGCCAAACAGAAAAAAAGAAAACTCAAAACCTGAAGATGGAATATGTGTACTGAAAGAAAGGGGAAAAAAATTATGGGGAAACTTTGCATTTTAGGGGAGTTTCTGCTCTTAATTTAAGGAAAGTATGTATAGACAGTAGTATTTGCTGTTCTGAAATAGAATAGGCTGTGATCTTATTCACTAGACATGCAAGTCCACAGACAAAACACAAAAGGAAACATTGCAACAAGTACTGCTGAAATGCAGACCCTGTCGTGGTCCTTTCACATTTGCGTCAAGCTCACATTCATAATAATGTGACTCTTATGTTTTCTTTAATTTAAGAATAGGAACCAGAAGCATGTGTGGATGTTTCTTAAAACGAAACCTGGGCTGCCCAGCTGCCTGGATAGGTATTATTAGCTTGAAGTCTCCTGCAATATAAGGAATTACAAATCAGTAGAGATGTATTATTATAGTGTCCCCTAGGACCATTTATGTAACTCCTGACAGTGTGAGTTTCTACTGATTTGATTTTCTGTAGTCATTTTTCAAACACCAGTATTACAAAGCAGCTATAAGAAGCTAAGGTTACATATGTCAAGAACTATGACTTGATAGCACATATGCCTACATGTAGTATAAAATAATGGAGAACCCAATCCTACAGATACAGATCTTTCTTTTTTTTTTTCCTGTTCCCCAGAAAGGAATTTCTCAGTCCCACAGTGCTATGGACAGCTTATGATTTACAAATCCCTCCAGGTAAAGCAGAGGGAGTGGACGCTAAGCACAAGGAGTATATCCATTTTGAAAAGCAGCTGGGGAAAGGGTACACACCTTTGAAAGATTGCCTTGAGAGATATCCTCAGCCCTCTCACTGCTAGCAGGCTTCTCAAAAAGTACTAAAAGCAAGCTTTTGCAGTTATGGCTAGTTAAGGGTTTAGGCATTGTAACAAGACACATCATTTTATGTCCCTGGCCCCAAACAGAGTGCAAGCCCTATGTCAGGCCCAAGGCCATCCTATGCACTATGGGGAGGGATCTGGATGACTTGGATGAAAAATTAAAAACCTTCACTTGAAGAAAGAGCTCCTGGATCCAGGCAAGTAGCAGTGCCTGAGCAGGGCGATAAACTCCAGGCCCTTCTAAAAGACCTGATGCAGGGCCACAGACAAGCTTTTCCACCCAGACGGATCTAGGCAAACTATGTTCCTACAGGCATTCTTCAGGGTACCGAGCAAACCTTTTAGGAAACGAGTGAGCCAGGAGGCAATAGTTCCAGTATTTTCTTTTTTTTTTGGCAGGTCAATATAGCGGGTTATTTGCTACTACCTGGAAGCAAGCCTTTCGTAACATAAATAGGCCCTCTCTCAGGAAGAGACCCTACTCCAAGCTGCACGTTGTGACCAACACATGTGACTGTTCTGACTGAAACTGTGCAGCCTAGAATGCAAGGCTCAAAAGGACAGGATGAGAGAAAAACAGTGAGAGTTTGACTGCGAGCCTTATTGGCCAGGGAAAGCACCTGAGAGAAGTCTAGTTTCTGATCTGCTTCCAAGACCAGCTCCACAGTCCCAGCACCAGCCGCAGGGCACCCTCTGCCAAGGCCCTGGGACATGTACCGCCACAGCATGTGTGCTCCATCCCTATGCCCGTTCTTGCACATCCCACACTGACAACAGTCAGAAAAAAATTCATTAGGCTAAATGGTCCTTTGATGTGACCAATAGAGTAGATCTTACTGGCATCCTAAACTCACTGATAAACTGAAAAGAGAGGAAGTTAAGAGTGATAAAAGCTCTTTAAACTTCAAGGACCCAAAACAATAAACAAGGTATCATCTGTTTTGGCAAGTGGCTGCAATCTGGCCAATCTGGACTCAGTGGATTGGTTTTATAGCTCTCTTCATGATGCTACATGGAGTCAAAGCTTCAAAAAGGTTTAGATGGAGCAGACCTAATTTGTTCTTGCTTCATCAGAACATAAATTTTGACTAGGGAGGGATTTAAGGATCTAGGCTTAGGTCCTGTTATCTAGCTTGAGCTAATAGTTTCTAATCAAAACAAGATAAGGTATCCTCTGTTGTGTATTAAGTTGTTTGAGTTGAAACACTGCAAGAGTGGAGGATTTAAGCTTAAACTCAGTGAATGAAGTGTACACAAAAAATTTATTTTGTCTTGTCTTGCTTCTTTAGGTCAGTCTCACAAAACTCCTCATTGTAATCCAGACAAAGCCACACAAGAAGAGGATAAAGCAATATTGTCTGTCTCCAAGCATAAGATAGGGGTAAATTGATACCCACTTCATACGCTTTCCTACAGCTCCTGTGAAAGCATAAATAGGTGCTTTGAGAAGATGGAAGGCAGTTGGAACCCTGAAAGCAATCCAAAATTCACTTTTGATTATACCTTTATTGTGTGTATGTGTTCTGAAAATTTTACACTAAAGAAACAAAAGTGACCCAACTGGGTTTGCTTCTTCAGCTCAGCTATTCTATTCACCTTTCCATTTGCCTTACAAGTGCCAATTTAAAACATGTGGGTCAGGCACAACTGGCTCATAATGAAGAGATGACATTCGGATTACTTTGCATTTGTTAAAGTAATAAAAAGACTGCACTAACCGGTGTCTTTCTAATTTTAAGTAGTGTTGCAAATTTTTCACCATCCTAGTTGCCCTCTCTAAAATTAACTGGACAGATCCTAATATCTCTACTGCTCCTTTTCGAGTAAGACAGCAGAAACAAATGCTTTGTGGATTTCAGCACAGTGTGTCATGACCTCAGCACTAAATCCGCTCAGTGGCACTTTCCCAGGTAATATTCTTCAGGTACCTCCTGCATATCACTCAGTCCACTTCTAATCCACTCCCAACTTCTTGCCTTTGAGAATTTACTCATTTCATACTAATATGAAAGATACCTTGGTTTATCTAGCCAACACAGCAAAACAGAACTATAGCATGAAGTACGCTCAAAAAACAAGAAACACTTGAAAGTAAATTCCTTTTTCTGCTTTAAGAATGGTTGGGGGTTTAGTTCTAGAAGACAGGGCTCCTATACAAAAAACGCAGCCCACAAGAGGTGCATGGGAGAGACACCTTCAGCTCCAGAACTCCAAGAAAGCTTTCCGCACGGAGTCATAATGGAATGGGGAGTGGGATAATCTATGTAACTGAGATGTGTTTGAGTGCCTGGCTCCCCTGACAGCCCTGGAGGTCACTGTCTAATCCTACATGAATTATTTGTGACTTTCCAAGGAGCAATCCACATGAGCAAGGAAGCATAGCCAGAAGACAGGGTCCCTCACCATCAGAGCATTTAGTACATACAAGCAAACATATAAATGGTGAAGTAGTTGCGGCTCTTTTGGCACAGAAGGCACAAATTGGCTTTGCTTGTGTTACGACTCCATGTATCAACCCAGGCTAAGTGGGTTGGAAGAGATACACCTCCTGCTGAATATCAAGAGGAGCTCCACCTTCCTTGTGCTGCACATGCTTTCACATCTGGGCATGTCCTATAGGCATACTATGGAATTCCAGATGACCCTGCATTACCATCCTTCACTGCGTCTTGGAGGTATTACCAGAAAACCAGACTTTAAGGATGATCTGAATGACTACAAAGTGGTAATAATAAGAAATCTTGTAGATCGGCACGGAAAAGCTCTTACCATGGAGACTGCACGGGCAGGGTGGGCAAGGAATGTCAAAACTACTAATACATGAAAAGGAAGCCATGAATAGCTTGAGGATGGCATAAAAGCAGGCAGATAGCAAAAATAAGCATTAAAAAGGCCTTTTTAAAATAAGGGTAAGACCTTTCTTCTTGACGTGGTAGAAAAAAGGATTCAGGAAGGCGAGATAAGGTCAGGTTACTGGATAATGCAGACTTCCTGGGTAGCAAGATATCTGCCAAATGAAGTGAGACAGAATGAATGTTAGAGATGCCAGAGAGGAGCTGGTTACAGTAATTAAGGTCTGAGGTGGTGAGCTCAGCACCAACTGCCTAAAAACATTACAGACAGCTCAACGAAGACATCTGCTCAGGGTACAGCTGCAATCGAAACAGCTAACAAGATGTTCGGCTACTCAGTGAATGAGTTGGTGAATAATGCAGAAAATATATTCTCCCTTTATACCAATCAGTGCTGAATTCTCCTCTGGCACACTGTCTGTGCCCCTCCCCAAGCTCTAAAAGATCCTGCAGAAACAAGTGGACTTCAGAGAGTAAGAATAAGAATAAGCAAGTGGGGAGTGGAGGCAGAGGCAGGGACTATCACAGGAAGAGATTGAAAAGAATGAGATTTGTCCATCTCAGAAAGGAGAGAGATAAGAAGGGACACAGTAAGATAAAACACCAAATACTCTAGAGAAGTATCTGACACTTCTCTTTACCTTGCTGCATAACACAAGAATAAAGGAACATTCAATGAAATGAAGAGCTCATGTATTCAAAGCTGATCAAAGGAAATTCTCTTTCACGTAATATGTAATTGGACAGTGGAAGATATCACCACAGGAAGCATTGAGGTCAAGAACTGTGCAGGATTCAAAGAAGGATTGGATGGCTATATGGATCACAGGAATATCAGTCAGAACAATTATGTTAAACTTTGAGAGAAGTATAAAGGCAGGCTTTCAGAGTTTAAGTCAGCACCTGACTATGGGAGAATTAAAATTAGGTTTCTATAGGGGTAGATTATCCCACATCTTTCTCTGAGGTCCTTCCATCTTCTTTGCAAGCAGTTGATGCTGGTCCCTTTAAGGCCAGATCACCGGTCTACATTAAATACACAATTTCTATTTTCCCACTTCCACATCAGCTTCAGAGGCACTGAAAAGCTTTGTCTAGCTGCAACAATGTCAGCAAATTCAAACCTGCATTTTGCCACTAGTGATACAGCTATGGCACCACCTGTACTAAATCAGCACAAAGCATTTTTATCACAACACAATGTCCTTTAACATAGGGTGGCTACGGCTGGGGAGCTGCAGCCATGTAGACATGGAGCGACAGAGTTTGCTACCTTCCTCACCTCACCCCAGAGTCAAGCTCAGTCTTGCCTGCTCCTTTTCACTGTCTTGCATTCCCTTTTACAGAAAGGGCAAAGCTTGATCACAGCCTGAGCTTAATCCACAGCAAGTAGCTCTCTATTAGGAGACTTGTGCATACAAGCCTCGTATTTCCTGACAATATACCCCTAAGAACTAACCTTTTCTAATAGAAGTGGTATACCGTCCTCTCTGGCCATGGCGCTAAATGAAAGGAGCCCAGGCTTTCTGTCAAGGTCCATATAGTTAATCCGTATGTTCTAATCCGTATGTTCTAAACGGTCTCTACCAGCTTCAGGACCCCAGGGCTAAGCAAGAGATATGGGCTCCATCCAGCTCAGCCCAGCTGCAGTGGCAGCAGTTCTGTATCTGCGCCATAGCACATGTCAGTAAATTTACTTCAAGTGCCTCTCTGATGCCTACACAACCAAGCACAGATTTTCTGCATCATTCTGGTAGGCTTAGGTGCCTGAAATCTAACTGCAGTTTAAATGTTTACATCCCCTTTTGCAGGTACATGTGCTTCCAGTTTTCCCCTCCTTCCCTAGCTTTGTAAACTACCTGCTGACCTCAAATTCAGCCTGTTGCTGTCCCACCTTCCCATAAGCAGCAGCCCAACACCTTTTCTTTGTCTTAACTAGGCCTGAAGCTAGCTTATTTTCATAGGGCATGATCCTGAGCAGGATCAAGAGGGCAGGGCAACATTCACCTTCCCCCTCCCCTCTTCTCCTCTTTGAATGTGGGTTGGGGGAAGCCACATTCGTTATGGCTTGTGTGCAAAGGTTGATCTTTCTATTAGCAGACAGATACAGTTTAGGAACCTGCACAAACTGAATCCAAATAAAAACAAACCCTGAAACACTGGGGAGGGATTCTTCCCCTAAATCATTTTGCTATTTTTATCTGGGCCTTTACTGTCCTCCTGCTCGTTCCACAGGACAGTTCCATGTACTGTAATTGTGCATCACTCACTTGACTTGAGTTATGCATTCCTGAAGCTGTATTCACCCTTAGCTAACTCAATGAAGTCAGAAGGTAACCGTCTTCTTTTTGTGCAGCAGTTTGTGAAGTTTCTGCTCTCTGCTCAGCACCACTTCCTTAATTTTTATAATCTCGTAGCACTATGAGTATTGTCTGGTAACTGTACTGATCATTGCTATAATTTTAAAATCTCTTTAAGGTCTCTTTGACCCCTCAGAATGAGCCTCTTAACTTTGCCTCAGAACTGAAATCATTGAAACCATTAGAGTTTAGTTGCTTTATAATGCACCTTTCTCCAAACATAACCTTCCTGAGACAGTGACCCATGCTCCGTGCAGTATTCTGGAGGGGCCTAATAACCATCTTCCAGAGGACTGTATTGCCTCTTTCGTGGTGCATTATAGCTCACTGTTCCATCGGTCTAGTGTCTTGTTTGCCTTTTTTATTGCAGCTGTGCACTGAAGTGACGGTTTCTATGATTTTTTTCCACAGTAACCCCTTTCTTTCGCTGATCAGCGTGCTGGATGTAACACCCATTCCGTACATTTGCTCTTTGTTCCCAGACTAATTACTTTTCATTTTCTATACCAAGCAGCATTTGCCATCTGCTGGCTCATCAACTAAATGATCCAAATCCCTTTTGAATCCGCTTGCATTGTTCCTTATCGCTTCTCTGTGCTTCCAGTTTTACCATCCAACCAGCGGAGATTTCACACACACACAGCTCCGCTGAGGCACAGGAGCAGAGACATGGGAATCCACAGGATCCTCTCACACCTTGGGCAGAGCATCCCGCCTGGATTTGCCACTCGCTGCATTCATATAGAAAAGAAGGGTTAGCTTTGGCAAAAATTAGGCTCACATATGCTTCAGGCTGCTTGAGATAAAGGATGGCTTTAAGCCCAGGCCCTGTGCTGGAGGACAGTGCAAGGCAGTGTCTTACACCAGGGATCCCAAAGATTGCAGATGGGCTGCTGCAGCTTTCAGAGAGCCCATCTGCTGTGCCCACACCAAGATATGGCATGTACTCCACTCCCCACCTCACAGCTCTCACTACTAGTACTGGAAGGAGAGGCACACGCCACATCTCCTCCTCGCACTGTGTCCTGTTTGTGTATGTGTGTGTCTGCACATGTGTGCACATGGGGAAAGGAAGAAAGGAAAGAGGAACATGGAAACAAAATGAGACTTCACCCATATAGAAACCAGCACTGCTATGGCCCCATAGGCAAAAATATAAGTTTCCTCTCAGCCCAACAGTGCAATTTCTGAAAATCCAGCACAAAGAACTTGTTCTGAATCCCCTCAGGAAATGTCCCATGCGTGGAAGGCCAGATGTGTGCGGAAGCAGCAGGGGTCAGCTAGGGACACACACTCTTTTCCCAGCTCTTAGCACCAGAATAGCGCGGGCTAAGAGCTGATGCTTTCAAAGCAGGGTTTATGGGCAAGCCTTATGCTGTGCTGATGCATGTGCCACATGGCATTCTCTTGGAAACTCTTTTCTGTCTTAGCAACAGCAAGCCTGACTTGCGGGTCTACTGCCTTCACCTTATTTTGTTGTTATTTGAATTTGAATGTTGTCATTTAAGGAAAAAATTGTCTCAGATTACCCAGAGTGAGCAATCTTTTGGATGATCTTTTCCGGTCTTCCCTTGAAAGCATTGCATGCACTTGAGGCATTATCAGTTGCCTACCCAAGAAACATTCAGGTAAGAGAAGAACTAGACAACCTGTGCATTTTCTTGCAAGTTTTCTAATCATTTATTTACGTGGAAAATGACCACAGAGTGGTCACTTCAGAAAGTTAACATTTAGCAGCTGTTTTATGGTCCACATGTAAAAAGAGCTATTTTTACTTTTAAGCGCGTTGACTTTTCTGAATGCCAAGTTCAGACAGACTGGGCCTGATTTCAAACAACATTTGCTGCTCCCATTTATAGTGTTTTTACATGGTGATTTGAGTTAGGAGCACAAAACATGGATAAATCTTTAATAAGCTACAAGCATCAGAGGAAATAACTTGTGATATGCCTTTCTTGGGCAGGAAACGAGCATACCCAGCCTAACTAACTTGCCCTTGGCTATAATTGTGATTGGAGATACTACATTTTATCCCAAACTTTCCACACACTTTAAATCAGCTGGAGTTCTAGGTACTCAGCATTTCTGAAAAACAATTTTTACCTCTATTTGAGCATGGAAAAATCAGCATTCGCTCCATACAATCACATCCTCTATTCTGCTAGGACAGAGTAGTAGGAAAAAAAGAGTTTTGCTAAATTCATGGCAGCATTCTGTTACTCTTTATTAATATGTAAGTCAGAGGAATTCATCACAGGCATGAGTGGAAAGATTTTTCATAGTCCTCCTCTTAGTCTCAGGTCTCTAAGAAGAGAATGAAGTTCCAAGCCAAAGTTCATGTAGTTTCACATCTGAAGAGTTTGCATTCTGGGAGAACAGCGACAGCCAAAATTCAGCCTTTTTTTAACAATAAAACTCCTGCAATCTGGTTTAGACCTCTTCTTATACATCGTAGCTGTATGATTTGTACAGCATGCAGCTTCACAGAGCTGCCTGGAATTCACGAGTGTGATTTGAGCATGCATCTGTAATATTCGATTCACTGGAACTTTTGAAAACCTCCTGTACCATAACATTTAGACACAGCCTGGCACCTCAATCTTACTTTCCCTTCTGGCAAATTCGCATCCAGTGAAAGTAAGACAGGAATCTGGCAAAACGGGAAGGATTCCAATGTTCCCTCCACGAAAGTAGGATTTTCCCTATCTCATCATCCAAAGCAATTAAAATTCTCTCCAAGAGCATTGCAGAGGCCTCTGTCTACAGGCAAAAAAACCCTGTATTGATCAGTCTCTTCCTCTGGCTCACAAACATCCTCTTTTCCTACCTCTAGCCTCAGCGCAAGTTTTTTTTCTTTTCTACTACTTTCTACTACTAGCTCAGTTGTAATGTTCATGCCATTTCATCCTGCTGACACGCCTCCTTTCCCCATGTTACCATCCACATTCTACTTGTTTATCCCTTCCTTAAGTGTTGTGGCAATTCTCTCTCTGGGACTCCATGCTGGGCTGACAGCCAGAGTAGGCCAGACCAATTCAAGAGACTGCTTTCTCAGGAGCTGTCAGTGAGTTTCCCAGTAGCCCAGCACAGCCAAAGGATAAAGTGGTCCCTATTGCCCTTAATGCCTTTGATGCACTGAGACTTGCAGGATTCACAGGAGTGTCCAGAGTTGAGTTTGAAGACGTTGTCTTACTTACCAAGTTTTTCTCATTTCAGACTCATTAATTTCTCCTGCAGCACATTTCCCAGGTAGCCATTATATGTGATACTTGGATTTGTAGCAAAAAGACATTTGTTTTGCCTTATCCAATTGCTTCTTTTCTCCCTGCCCCTTTCTTTTCCTGTATCTTTTGCAAATAAAAGAGTGACAGGTTCTGATCCTGTGGCCCATAATCTGACCTCATGTAAGAAGACTGTGATGCATGGCAGAAAGGTGGGATGAATATAAGACACTGACTTTTATGAGTAAGATTCATCTTAGTTAATATCAAACATTCCGGAGCATAGACCTTTACATATGAGCTAGTCACCCTAGGGTCTCTTTATAGTCAGTGGAGACAGGTACATTCAAGGCTAGCTCAGCTGTAGGTATCTAAATTAGGAGAAATCAATTCAATCCTTCATTTCTGGTTCCAATTGCATCTTCTGTGTCAGGATTCACTAAATCTACTGCATCCACTTCACTGATGTCAATGGCATTTTTCAACACTCGCGTTCTTGGAGATACCACAAGACATATCATGTGAAAATAGGCCAGAATGCAGCTCTGTCTTCCAAATTACCTCAGGATCCTTCCTGCCTGTTAACTGGAAGTTGCAATAGAATCTCTGTAACTTGTTTTTCTGGATATGGCACTCACCATTACTCAGGAACCTCGAACCCTGAAAGACAGAATAAATGTATTGACTAATTTCCACCACTGAAAAGCTGAGCTCTTCTATGGCTTTATAGAGGAAGAACCCCAGCAATAACACCTTGCCGTCTGTGCAGAGAGAAGAGAATATGTAAGCCTGTTTGGATGCTGCCAATGGCATCCATTAAATCCCTGATCACAATGCAAAAAAACCCCTTGGCAGCACTGAACGGAAGTAAAATGTATGGATTTCCACATAACTGAGACCTCAAACAATTCTGAGGAGAAGGAAGACGCTGACTCCAAGTCGAAAAAGGGATGAAAAGAACTGGGGGTAACTGACCTTGTAACACAAAAATCCTTCCCCTGCCTTAACACAAATACAGACTCCCTGGAGTTTACAGCAGAAAACTAACAGTTCAGAGAGTAAGAACTCTCCTCCCACACAATCTGCAAACAAGCCAACACGGGTCTGCAAAGTCCTGCAGTCAGCAGGGAGTCCATCTGCTTGGTCACTGTGAAGAGAGATGCACGTTTCTGAATATAGAGAAACTGGGGAGTTAGGTGAGAGACACAGCTTTGTTATAGTGATCCAATATGCCTACCTAGTGTTTTGTTGTTGGTTTGGGTTTTTTTCCAGTTGCCTAACAGTGACTTTGTTGTTTTGAATAGACCATCCCGTGTTGTAGCAAGCACCTGCTTTTGGCAAAACTCCATAAGAACGTCTGTGTCCAACAATGCTCCAGGCTCAGTTGGAAATGATGAAGAAACTATAATAACACAGCAACTGAAATCAAGGACTCCGTCTCAACTTCTGTTTGAAGTGGAGACGCAGAACTTATAATCAATAAGTGAATATTAGCCTAGCAAGACTACGAAAAGGTCAACGGCATAAAGGCACCCATTATATTCTATCTATATATAAATAGTATATTATTACCTAACAATATCTTTGAGTACTGAGTCATGGTTTCAGATTCATTGAAAACGGGGCTGCAGGTGGCAATCCACTCATGTATATTTGCTCTCCACAAAACCAATTTTGCATTGAGGGAGCTGCTGAAATGGAGATGCCAGAGCACTATCAGGATGATGTAGGAATCTTTGCAGATGTGCAATTTTCATCTAAAATAAGTTCCACTGCAGTGTCCTAGACTGCTTCAGCACAAAATTAGCCAAAATAAAACTTATTTTTATGTAGTCTTCCCAGTTCCAAGGGCAGATGCAGCCCTGACGTATGACTGGAGGAGGACTCTTCACCATGCAGCTGTGACCACAGAATCTGCACCAGAGTGTTGCACCCATCAATGGTAATGAGCAAGGGGAGGAGAGGACTGAGAGATCTTTAGACTCTTCAGTAAAACCACACTTGTTCAAAATAGGCCTGATGCATTGGTCCACTCTGGCCACTTTTGCACCACTCCAAAATGACTACTGGGGAGTAAAGTAGGTTGGTAAAATAAAGCCATCAGAACAGGCTCACGTGCCAGCATTTTTGCTCTTCTTAGTTGGGCAGGATGAAGACACAGAAGTATCCATTGGTGACACCTTTCCCTTCAACCACTGGTCTTGTGGACTGCAGCAGTAACGTAACCACAACATTGCTCCATCATTAGCAAAATGCCTGGAGCTAACTCTTGGCTCTGATTCTTTACAACAGCCTTTCCGAGTTTGTCTGGTTTTCATAATTGTTTTGCTTCCCACCATTTTTTACCTAGATCTTTGTTCTTGAGAGTGCCTTCTGTGCAAAGAGCCCCACAGCCATTTCCCCAAATGCCAGGCCCAAATGTAGACTGCTGCTCTCTCTGCAAGTTTTGAGCTTACGTTGTTTTATCCTTTCTGAACTGTTCTTAGTAACATCCTCAGAAAAAGAAAAAAAAAAGGTTGTTTGCAAGTGTAGATTATCCTGCAGAGGTGGGTTGGTTTTTTTTTCTGTGATGTTTAAAAATCATGCAAGAGACAGGGATTTCTATCCCTGGCTAGAAATCTTCTTTAGCTTCTTTCACTCTTGAAAGAGCAAGAGCAGCTCCGCTTGGCAGACCTAATGGATTATGATTGTAATAAAACATATATTCCGCCTAAAAATATCTGACTGCATTGTGTTTTAGGAGCTAACGAAAATTGGCATCACGGTTAAAAAGTGAGTGTATGTAGCGATAGGCCTTATGTAACATATTAATGCCAGAACCAAATGCTGCAGATGGGATTTTACAACAGCAGTTTCACTGGTTGCCGTGAAACAATAGTGCTTGGTGAGGAAACTACTGCAATAATCCTGCAGCTTTTACATGCCAATATTTAGGGCATCACTACAGTAGGCTGTGTTACTACAGCATTGCAGGAGTTGTGAAATGTGTCTCTGCCGTTCATCATTACCTCTACCCTGCGAGAGAGGTGCAAAACTGCAGATGAGCACGTACTCCCCTTTTCCTCTAGCCGTCTGGCTGATCATTCACCGGCGGGATTTTCACCGGGGCTGTTCAACCGTAACCCCGCAGCATCGCTAAAGGACATCGGGGGAAAGGCAGGCGCCTATGCCCCGGCGCGGAGCTGCCTCCCTGCAGCCGCGGCCCCCCCGCCAGGCGTTGCTGCCGGGGCGGGAGGGGGGGGACACGGGACACGCAGATGCAGCCACCGATCCGTCCATGCTGTTCCGCCGTACCCTGTGTCCGCGGGGCTGCCGACGACGGACAGAGCCCGCCTCGTACCACCGATCTGCGTGTGCCCATCCACTCCGCTGGGGTTTGGCTGGGGGTCAGGGTCGGTGGACGGCTCCCCGGATTAATCCCTCCAGCTGCACGCAGCTGGCTGCTGCAGGAGAGGTGTGCGTGTCTACGCACGTGTTCGCGCGTAAAATAGCACCGCGTTGACCGCCACGGCCTGAACGACTCACGGGTTGTCGTATTGGGTGTGTTTGGGGATAATTATGCGCATCTGTACAAAACAGCATCGCATGGCTTGTGCGTAGCAAAACATCTGGGGGATGAGGGTGGATACGCTGTATCAAACTGCTGAATTACAGGGCTGAACCTATTGGTATTAAAGGATCCAGAGAGCCCAGCCAACACTTTGAGGTGAATTCAGTGTCCCCCATTCTCATCTCTGCGTTGCCTGAATAAAAAGCACCTCTCCATTTACTGCTGAAAACTGAACTTGAGTTGGGGAGCCCCTGAATTCCACACAGGTGACTCTTCCAAGAGCTCCCTGACCAGGAGAACTATGGACTGAGGAGTAAGGATATGCCTACCGTACCGCAAGGAAAAAGCCCATTAGCTGTCATGTTGCAGCCATTCTTTCTCAATTGGTTATTTGCCTGTCGGGGACTGCTGCCACAGAACAAGAGCTACAGAAGCTGCAGGCCGATGACTGGCATGGAAAATCAGAGCGCAGCAACTGATTGTCAGCTTCACACTATTGAGCCTCACTGTTTGGAGATGGGGTGAGGGTGGTGAGCGTTCTTTTACTACATACATGATCAGCTTGGCTCTAGTAGAGTCAAGCAATTGGCAGTGCTTCTCCCCTTAAACATAACTACCTAAAAACCAGCAAGATAGTAAGCAACGGAATAGCCAATGCTAAGTTTTCTCCCTTCTGTATGGAATAGCAAAGGATTGACTCTCTGGTGGCCTGTGTGTTTATATGTACTATGACAGCCCAAGATCACTCTGGGAAACGCATGAGACTAGAAGGAACACACAGAAGTATCAGCACAGGGAGACATCTTCCGTCGGTGGCTTTACACACCTTTCCTGACAATAAGAGACCCAGAGCTGTTCTATATTTATGACAGCAGCCTTCAGAGGCCATAGCAGCCACAATCACTGCTCGATCACATCTCCCATATGAGGCTGCAAGTAGCATGATGCTGAGCCTCTCGTATTTCACCTAGAAATTCCTTTGTGCTGAAGTTACTGAAATTACATCAGATGTACTTTTTGTAAGTCGGAGCAGATTTTGACTCAGAAAGTGGGATTTATATGTAAAGGTTGCTCAACAATAACGCTTACCTCATTGAGATGCCCCAGCTAAGACTGTAGTCCCATTGAACTCAGGCCTGTACATGCAGTGCCTTTCTCCCCAGCCCCAGATTTGATTCCAAACTCGGTGAAGACAGCAAAAATGCTTTTACTGAAGTCAGCACGCTTTGAGCCAGGCTTCACCCTGTAAATATTCACCAACGAATAAGCATATGACCCGGTTCCCAATCTGGCTCCTATAACCTAAGATGTTTCTCTGTCAGCTCAGGAGCCTGCTGGTGCAGATGCATTGCAACATAAGGGCTTTACAAGACAGAGAATAAGATCATTTACTCCTGTTAATATTTGGCCCTTTTCCTAAACTCTCCTGGTTTTATCGTCTTTTTAACATTAATTCCTTTCCTTTTTGTTTCTTCTTAAACTAATATTCGACTATTTTAACTAATTGCATGTAATCTTTGCTGAAAGTATAGTATGGCTACTTCAGGCTTTTTCACTGTTAACTCTTATCCCAACTTCACTTCACAAAACAAAACAGTTGTCCCCGCATGCCTCTAAATAATTGTTGGTTCCTCTTCTAATTTGCTTATATGTCAGCTTCTATTTAAAAATAAAATATAATCATTGACTAACCATTTTAAAGCTGTTCTTGCTAACCTAAATTAGTCCCTATCCCAGTTGTCTTTCTGCCTTTCTGCTCCACAACTGCCCCCTAGAGAAATAGCTCTGTAAGGAAACAATAATACACACATCCAGACACACAATACTTTTAACAGTTAGTTTGCTCCGGGCTGGCAAGGACTGAGATTGGTAGAGGCATTTCTCAGCAAAACTGGAAAATGCTGGCCCAGTGAAATGGATATATTTTAGATAATATAACTTTTCTGAACAAAGTCTTTTTCAGAACCTTTTTTTTTTCAGGTAATATAATTGCTGATGAAAATTAGACAGAAAGCAGCCAGCGACAACATCTCTAAAAAAAAAAAAGGTTAAAGCTGGTCAAAACTCTGGTTAGTGCTTCCCTCTGGCAGGGAACACCCACACTTTGAAGAGGAGTTTCATTAAAATACTGAGTGAAAGCCAAATATTTGGGGTTTTCTCATGAAGGTGCTATGAAGTTTTCTACAAATATTTTTCTAAGTGAAATGAAGAAACCACATCCTGGCTAAAATAGCTGATGGTCAAAGAACCTAGGTAGACCTGAACTTGACTTTTCCTTATCCTACCTGGATACCTTGAGCAATATGTAACTAGCTATGGGGAAAAGTCTGGACATTCATAAAAGTCTTGGTTTCGTCACACAATGCAGAGCACAAAAATACTTAAAATTGTAACATTTTTCACAGAGCAGGGCAACTGTTCCTCTGTTCTGGCAACGCAGGTGGAGAAAAAAGGTTCCACATAAGCACTTTTCTTACAGAGAGGGACATGTATGGCTTCACCCCTGAAACTGAGACCATGTGGGTGGACTGATGTGCTTCTAGCCAAACTGGAGTTTTGCCCAGTATCAATGGGGACTCCTAGCAGATCTATCTAAGTGGATACAGTTGTAGGACCAGGGCCATCTTCTATTTATAAAACAAACTGCACATAACAAAATTAGAACAGGTAACTCAATAACAAACAAGTTTTCTGTAAGAAGCACAACTAATAAGGCCTGGTTTCCTAAGGATGTGTGTCTTATTTCCCCTACATTCCCCCACCACAATAATGCCCACTTTCCTGTACAAGGATCCCCACATGCCCTATGTCTTCCCCCACAACTGGTCTTTCCTTCCTTCCAGCCTCCCCACTGACACGCTTCACACTATCCCTGATGCTCTCCCATGAGCTATAACTGGGGAAGAACTAGAGAAGGGCCCACACATGCTGTGACTGGTTTGGCACGGGAGCGTGCTGGCTGGTGCTAGAAAGCTCAGGGAGGAAATTACCTTGGGCTCTCATGCTACCTCACTGCTGCTCTTTCTAATGAAACCTGTAAGCTTCGTATTGCTGAGGCTGAGATTCTGTCGTCAAACTGGGCTGTGGATTCGAAAGTTACCAGGGAAGAGCAGGTAGCACCGCTGCACTTCTTTTAGAAACGTAATTAAAAATGCAAAATCACATGTGAGGTACCCAGCGAGTGAGGGGAACAAGCAGGCCCTTTTCCTGTGGGAGAAATCCCTTCCAGTGTGAGGCTGGTGAGGCCTGAACCTGGCTCAGCCCCACTTCAGCCAGAAGGACCCCGCCAGGGCCGGCCCGTGGTTCCCCGCCCGCCACCCCCTCCAAGGGCCCCGGTCGGGAGGGGAACGCTGCGGGGGCGGCCTAGCGCAGGCCCCTCCGGAGGGCCCAGCCCCAGGAAAGCGGGCCGTGCCAGTGCC